>CM029116.1:18561219-18883719 GCA_016859345.1 Istiophorus platypterus | reverse complement strand
GTTTCACACAGTCCCAACAGCCATCACCCCCTCCACCTTCCACCGCCACCCTAACACACAAACACCCTCCTCCCTACAGTGCTAAGTGCAGGCCCCATGGGGCAGCAGGATGGGGCCCTTGGAGAGATGTCAAACTTGCTGGTTAGTCTCTTTTGGGTTCAGAAATGGTTGACTTGACAGTGGAGACTAAACAAGCACCCTGCTCCTCATCAAGGTCATTTATGGTTTTTTTTTTTTAGTATTTGCAAACATTGTCTAATTCAGAGACATTAGTCCAGTGTTGTGTTTCAACCTGCATTCTCATAGGAGGTAGAGAAAAAATATTTTGTGTCTAATTAGGAGTTTTGAGTACTTTTATGTATGTATGTTCCAAGTACTCTCATATATTGTAGAAAAATGTATTATTTCCTGAGCATGTAAATGCGAAATTTCTGTTTTGTTCCTGTAGTGCCATGTGTCAGAAGACATGTTATTCAACAAGCCATATAGATTTGAACCCCAATCTCATTCCACACGGGGCTTTGCTCCATATTCAGCCTTATTCCTGAGCCTTATTCCCATGGGCCACCTAGCCGTTCTCCTCCTATATCTGGCCAGCCAATTATTATGTGGCAGTTATTAATGCAACTTTAAAATCAGTACAAGCATTTGCTTCAAAATTACCCCTCAGAGTTCGATTGATGAAACTGGAATAGTAAGTTTTCACATTTTATAGTGCTATTTACTTCATACAAATTAGCCTGTAAACATTAGGACAAATATGCTTGAAGCTAAACATGACAGCATTAAGAGCTACAATTAGTGGAGAGATGTCAATCCAAAAAAAATTTGAGGATATATGGTTTTAGTACTAGTGGTTCCTGCAGGACTAAGAGAGTCTTCAGACAGCCTTTAGCACTGCATGAAATAGGCAGGCTTGCCATTTAGTTCAATGAGACAACTGCATTGGCACAGTGTAAAAAAAACCCAGAGTCATTTGGCAAAAACATCAAACCTGGCTCAGCATCGTGCAGCGTCATGTGCACGTTCATTACTTTGTAACTTGACTATTATTTTATGGTTTACCTGGTGGTCTGTCTGATTTAATGACTGTTGTCATGCTCTTCCTCATATTGTAAGACATTGATGTTTTGGCATCGGATAAACCTTCTAAACCATGGATCCATTTTTCAAATTGGCCCTCCTGAATTATATTTCATCACCTGACCCTTGTTTTCTCAGGGCAGTGCCCTTTTTGAGTTGAACACATGGTAACCCAATGCCTGGGAGATAGCAAAGCCTGTTGACCATTGGTCAGCAATAAAAGGAGAATTAGATCTTAAACATGTAGACTCTTTCTACAGAGTTTACTGTAGCCAAACAGAGATTGTCTTTGACTAAACACACCTCTGGATGGGAGGTGAGATGAACAGTGGTACATCTATTGGCATTCAAATTGACGGGCACTGTAAACGGCAATCCCTGAAGGAGACTCATAAAGACTAGACAGGCACCAAAATGCTGAATTTGTAAGGTATTTTTATACCGAAGATTACTTTAGACCTCAGGGAATTGTATTAACTTGTTAAAAAAAAAAAGTACAGGATCTTTAATTCAGATTAGCCTGGGATATAACCCTCTGTTCAGTCCAGCAGGGCTCTGAGTAATGGAGAGAGAATTATATTAGCTAGCGTTAGCAGAATGACAGCTACTGTGAATCTTGATGTGCATGGCCGCCATGCTGATTGCCACCTCACTGTACATGGCCCTAGCCTCCTGAATAATAGGAGACTATTTTTAGAACAGTGGGGATGGGGGTGGTGATGATGGTGGGGGGGGGGGGCGGAGAAGAATAGGGATGAAGCAGAGAGGGAGAAAAGGAGGTGAGAGAGAAAAGGAGATTGCATTGACATCGTTCAACACTGAAGTAGCTGAGGGAAGACAAGAAAATGTTATGGGCAACCGAGCAACTAATAAGCTTGAACCTCAGCACTCTGCATAATGCGACAGCTCATTACCGCCCAATTAGGCATTACAATGCCTTGCTTACTGAAGTTTATTGATGCAAATCAACCAGGAAAAGATACCCTGGTGCCAAAAAAAAAACAAAACAGGAGGTGAAATTGGATGAGAATTTGTCGAAAGTAGAGTCTGTGGCAGTTTAATCAATTTACAAAGTCTCTGGGGGGGAGGTTATCCAAATTAGTATATGATTCTGACAATATGCTGCTAATTTTTTTCATCCTCTCATTATCAAGTGGCTGAGGTTTCCTCTGATGATATTATGGTGACCCTTTTTTACAGCATAAGGCCACACGCTCTGTTTCCAGTGATGTCATTAATTACACCATCTGTCTGATTCTCATTTACTCCACATGCTGCATCTTCCAACTCTTCCTTCATCATCAGCACTGATCGCACACGATCATTCAGACATATACACAAAAAAAATTCCCCACAGTTACAGATCATCTCAAAACATCTCGCTCTTATCTCAAACACTGATGTGCATACATGCAGTCATAGAGGCACACAGATTCCTAACAACACACTCTTGGCCTAATGTTACCCTTCTGCAGACCTGCAGAAAGCCACCAGGACCCTTTAATTTCTTTATTTTCCTCTGGACTTCTAATTCCCCTCCTCCCATATGTTGCCTACATGGATTATCACATGCTACTAAATTCAGTCTGGATCTGGCCGGAGGTAATTACTTTAAATACATAATACTGTGTGTGTGTGTGCCTGTGTGTGCATGCTGCTGACAGAGAGTGGTACAATGCACTGATGTTTAGTGAGTACACATTTCTGTATATTTGATAAATATACACAGTTGCACAGGTAAGATCTATTAAATATATAAAAAGAAATATATTAATTTCTTGTCACCCCCCTCTTTTGTTAACTGTCAAATATGTTAAAAACCCCATTAAAATGTAGACATTCCTAGCGATTTGCAATGCTTTCTCAGTCATTGTGCAGTTAACCACACTTGCAAACACAGACCAAAAAATAGGTCCATGTGCAGATGTTTACTCATGACTACTATACATACACTGTCTCATAGTTTATTCACCAGCCAAGAACAGCGACTGGCTGGCAAATTTCTGTATATTTATGATAAGATGTAAAACATTTGATAGAATAGCTTCTAAAGAATCAAAATATCAATGTTAAGATGTTTGTTAGTAAAATATTTTACAAAGCAACAGCGCTGGGATAAAAGTTTTTATAGTTTAGGATCAATGACAAACCCTTTAGATAGTTAAAGAATGCTGGCCTACAAAAATGCCCCTTGGCTTAAGCTGCCTATTTGTCCCACACTCATGCTCCACAAACATGATGTAACATTAGCCAGCAAGAAATAAATAAATGTGTAAATATTTCATTATCTGAACAAAATATAAGGCCTGAACACAGAGCCAGTTTGACTTAATGGCCAAGAATTTAAAACTGTGGAATATTCATGTACCTTGGAATAGTTCTTGACTCCCAGTTGAGCTTCTCTGAAAACAAAGAGTATATTTTCAAAAGATGCTAACAGCAACTTTATCTTCCTAGAAAAACTCAGCGGCCTTGGTATTAGTGAGCAGATTTTGAAGCAAGTGTACAAAACTATTGTTGATTGTTTTAACTTTTCACCTTCCTGCCTGGTAAGATCAGCTTAACTGTAGATCTAAGAAAAAATAAACTTTCAGAGACTGTGTAAATTGCAAGAAAAATAGTTGGTAAACCCAAAGATTCCTTGACTCACCTTTTTACAGAAAAAAATCCTATAGAGTTGCTCTGGCAACTAGAATTGTATTTAAGCTCAACTGTTGTTGTTCCTCGTGTTTGATGAGCCAGGGACAAATTTCCACCTTTCCATCCCTTTCTGTTTAGTTTTAGCCATACATTTATGATTAGATGATAACTATTGGTAGTATTTGAATGAGTTTAATGATGTTAAAGGTGTTTTTAACATTATTTTTATTGTTACATGATTATTTTTTTGCCACAGCTATCAAAAAATGTGGCTTAAACTATTACTCTGTCTCATTTGGAAGGTACTGTCCAATCTCTTTGATAACTGGAAGTAGACTTTTCACTGTGGTACCTTGTTTGCAAGTAGCAGAGTTTTGGACTAAGCTGCTTTCTAAGGAAATGTAACCCGACTTTAGAGGAGATCCATGAATGACTAAAGATAATATATTACAAAGGGGAAGCTTTAATTTACACAGTATGTCTGATGCATCTACATCATAGAAATATACAGTATATTTTCAAAAAAATGCACAAAAATACAACCCAGACTTCCCATTGTCCGGAGGACATTGCTAAAACTTTGAGTCAGGCTATAGCTCTGCATTTAAAAGTATTCTTCAAAATCAGCCAAAACAATGCTGTAAAAATAAGCAACTTATGTCCCCAATGTTTCACTCCTACCTGAGTTAAACACTTAGTCAAACCTAAAACCCTTAACTTCAAGTTCATAATTGCCACCAACAAGAAATCCTCCAGTGGCTGCTGTACTTAATGTAATAACGAAAGACAATCATAAATAAATAGAAATAAAATGAAATTAGATCAGGTTATATATTACAAGATACTGTTTGACACCAACCCTGACCTTCTTCTCACTGCAGGTCAGGGATTAATTTGGGGAGATTTCTGATAAAGAAGTAATACTGGAGGAATAATAAACATGGCACGAAGAAGCTTTTGCTCCTACTTTTGTTATTGTTTTAGTTTTTACTGACAAGCCGGCATACCATTTCTGACAGACATTTTCAGTTGTGAAGGCTCAAATTGACATCAAAATTAGTAAAACACTGTGTTTTCCACTGATTATGCAACTATTGTATTCTCATATATAGTTTTATGCACTTCGACTGAAAAGTGACGAGTTCAGTTTCATAAAGAATTAACTTTTAATACTTATATTAGCTCTAACTACAATACAGCAGTGTTTGAATGTGTTAAGACTGTGTTAAATCATGTAGCAACACTGTGTTCAGGCTCAAATAAAGCTCATACAATATGTATTTTTCTGTGTGGTAAATTGCTTTAATATTGCGAGCAATTATAGCCACATCCAAAAATGAGGTGGTGACATTAGCCCCTTTTTAAATTAAGAAATTGTGCATCAGGTTTGGTGTGTTCATAAAGCTCCATGCTGATGTGTGGCCCCAACACCAATTGCAGCTGTTTGCATTTAAATAATTTATCAGTCAATTACTGTAGTCATATATCTGGGAGCATAATACAGTTGTTTAAAATGATAGATCACATTCAGTCTCACTAGAGCTAGCTGTGGAGGGGTCGGGCTTTCTTTGCTACATCATTTTGAGAGGAGGGAGACAAAGCAGGGAAAAGACCAGTCTCCATTTTGTTTCTCTCCCAAGGACACAGAGGAAGGAAGACCCTTATACAGAATTTCTGCACAAATATGTCCAATTCAATGTGAGACATTGCCGATCAGTCTCACAAACACACACACACTCACATGCACACACTGGACATAGGCAATAATAAACACTGACATTCAATATACACAGAAAAAAAAACAGCACACACACCCTCAGTCTGGGTCGAGCTAATATTCACTCGTGTCAGGTGGAACGGTCCATTCAGGGTGAGAACAGGGGGGTGCTAATGTGCGCACAGGTCTAGTCTGGTTGATTGAAATGGACCAGTGGTGTAGTCCGATAAAGGGCAGCCATCTATCTGCACCCACACAGTCAACTCTGACACTGTTTCCAAGGAAACACCCGCGTGGGGGCCAGAAAGGGAGGATTGGACCTTGAGGGAGCATATTCTCCTGTGCTGTCAGAGTGCCAGGAGGAAGGAGAACAGGGATGGAGTGACAGAAGGGTGGAGGAGTGGAGGGAGAGGGGGAAGGAGAGACAGAAGGGAGGTAGGGGGGATATAGAGGAAGGGTGCACCAGCCGCCTCACAGGGGTTAACTTTAATCAGACATGACACAGACGCACCTCGGGAAAAAAGAGTGACAAATGCAACTACAATCACACACTTGCATAGATACACTTTCACAAGGAGAGGCAGACTGTCACACGCATACCATTTACACAAATGACATACAGCAGACACACAGTGTGAGGATGCATGTGTGTATGTGGGTGCAGGCATCATTTTCCATCACGGAACCCTTTGCAAAATGTGCAGCAAAGACAAAAAAAATGACACATCGTATTTCATTTTCAGTTCCTTTTCTTTCGCTTTTCTTCAGTCAGAAAAGCCACTAATACAAATGGCAGAGATGGAGGTGCCTTCCCATAGCCAGACCCACTGCATCATCATCTAGAGACAAGATCACGCTGTCACCTCCAATAATGTCACACATTAACAACTTCATCATTCATCATATGCGCTGTGTCAGGTATTTGTTCAGCTTGATTCATTCATATGCAGAGTATGCTATGATGCTGAAGCTTTAAAAAACACAGAGACAGTACATAAAACTGGAGACCATATATTTGTGTTGATCTACTGTAGGTGCATTAACAAGGGTTGGAAATCAGACTCAGAATGATTTGGTACAAAACAAAATGTGTCTGTAGCATAGAATATCAAAAAATATTGAGCACTGGAAGCTGGCATTCAATGTCTGGTTAGATTTATAATTCTTTGATTACAATCAACACGTTGGCAGTTTTATACTCTTTTAAGCTATTGTACATGTGATGCTTATCAATAAGCATTTGACATTTGAGAACTTCGCCCCTTTAAATGAAATCTAAAAAAAAGACTGGAGAAAAATAAATAAGGGAAATAAATGAGCAAGGTATCATAAAAAAACTGTTGATATTGTTACAGAAAATCAATAACTGAACCTGTACTAATGTCACAAATGTATAACCAGCCAGGTGTTAAAGTAAAACAACTGAAGTGACTTGCTGGAAGATGCCGTAACTTTTCTTCATTAAAGTAACTATTTCTTTTGCTAGATAATCTGAATTTTGTTGCAATTCCCTATTAGAGTTCAATCAATAAATCAACCAGGCTGATATATTGCCAATACCATCAGCTTATCACAGATACTGCATGTAGGTAAAAATAGATTATAGTACAGAAATCCAAAATACATAAGGTGATTTACAAAGTAATACCGTTTCATAGTTTGCTGACCAGAGTGTACTAACAAGTCTATTTCTTATCTGTAACCTATCCTGCTTACAGTTACATACAGGTCGTACTGGTGCCCTTGAGAGTTATACTCTAGCTAACTGGCTTCCAGTAACTGCCAGTCTCAAGTAAGGCTGTGTTGCCTGAAAAAATAAATGTGCAAGTCAATTTAACTAGCACATACTGTATATAAAAATTGTAGCTTAGGTTCATGAAATATCACTTTAAGTTAAATTTGGTGAGAAAGTAATGACTAATGGGAGCAATTTAATCTTTCTGCCGAGCCTCGTCTGATCACATGTACTTCTACTTTATATGCTCTGGTACACTCCACTGCCATACTACAAATATACCATTCTAAAGTCATTATCATCATATTTACAAATCCTCACCACATAAAAACCAGTCTACACAGCACTAAACTACATTGAACTGCACTGGCCCACAGCCGCTAGCACCAATTAGAAGGTGTAATCTCGGCACATCCATCTGCCAGGAGGCCCAGGCACAAACGCTGAGCAAAGAGAGAGGGAGAGAGAGAGGAGGAGAAAATAACCATTATTATTAGCAGACAGGGCTGTCTGCTCTGGAGGTCTGATCACCTTCTTTTCACAGACACACACACACACACACACACACAAACAAGCTTAGAATTTCTGGGTTTTGTACAATGAGATGACACACACACACACGCGTGCACACCCACACACACACTACATCCTATTTTGCCTTGTAATTTTGACTTTATATGGACAGTTAGGAGCACCATTGCTTTTGTTGTGCTGTCTGTCGCTGTACTGTAATTGGGAAGTTGTAAAAGCAAAGGATTTCTCATCCATCTCTGTCCTAATGCTGTCATCCTCTTTCTGCTTGGTTGCTGATTACTGTCTGCGTACTGTCTTGCTGTGTAATACTGACTTAATGTTATTTTGCTTGAGCAGAGCCATTGCAGCGACCCAGATGTCCATATAGTATAATCTAATCTAAGATGATTCTGGCTCTGGATTGGCTAATCCAACACCACTTTTACTAATCTGACATCTAATAGACAACATCTGGACAAGGCAACATAAAAAACACGGCCCAGAAACAATCTGATTGACTTGTTTGCAAACGGTAATCTTGTCTGTACAGTAACTTTGTTCATGTAAGCATCAGTTTATCTGCATATTTATCACAAAATAACATAGGCAAATGTTATCTTTATTTTGAGACACAATGACAAGGACCAACTACAGTGATGGTCTGGCACTTATGTTTTCACCAAATGATTTCACCAAAGCCTAATAATGTCATTTTGTTGTACTAATTATTAAATCAACATCTTTTTAACATACCATTTGAAAAAAAAAAATAGTGCTTTAGTTTGGAAGTGTGGAAGTCAATAATTAAATTGTAAATGATGAAATTGCTAATAAATAGTTAAAAGACACTCTTCATGTGCATCTCTTCTATTGCCAGAGAGCATGTGTCTCATTGCTTTCACACCTCTGCCTAAAAAGAACTGAATAAGTACAGTCTATTTCTGCTGGTGTCAACATGTTCCTTTGAGTGTATAATGGATCAAATCATCAATAATCAATTGAATGTCACCTAGTAGAAGAAGCTCCTCTCATTTCCACCACTTTTTTCTTCTGACCACTCTGGAGGTGTGATACCCTGAGTGGATGGTCTCAAGCCTACAGAAGACCTTCTCAAAAAGCATAGCAACAGACCCTGTAAAAATAGGATTGGCTTCTCTGAGGCCAACTCGATGCCACAGATACAACACACACTTCACTTCATTGATTATGCACCCAAGCCCCTCAGAGCCCAGCTTTACAAGAGATGTCTTCCCCTCTTCCCCCTTGCTCACTCTCCTCATAGCTCCCATTTTCACCCTCTCGCTCAGATTGGAGCCGTTTACCTCAACACTTCATCAATATTTTACCCCTTCTAGATGCGCAGACTTCCCTTTGTTTTTGTACATTTCTATTGTTTCCCCTCCATAATGAAATGTTAATGTTATTTGGGCATGAGAGATATGCTAGAAACATAGGCCGAGGACAACAATGGCAGCCATGTTGCAAAAGAGAAGAAAACTGAAGCCATCTGCATGGGCGGATCCTCCATTAGAGGAGGAAAAGACTTGACAAGTTCTTTGATGTTGACACTCTGTATTTGGATGGACACTTTCTTAATATTTACAGTATGCACACTAGGGGCGGCTGCACTCAACGCTATAACTGTAGTGGCTGATCATATTTTCAAGTAACAGTGTTGGAATTAAACAACAAATCCCATGAAAACACCAAAACAATCCTACTATGTATTGCCTGTATAGTCAAAGCCTGATATTTTTTTTACTCATCTATGCCAATGAGCTACATTTTTGTCCAAAAACTATTTAAAACACTATTCTTTATTATGATGAACAAGAGCATGGTAGTGTATTTTGAGTCAATCACACATACACCCTCCTGCTGCAGTAATACCCACCACTGCAACAAACTGCTGCTAACCCACAGCTGAAAATAGTCACAAACAAAAGCACTACTTAGATGTGCTTGCTAAAATCTGCAATGACCAGCTGTTTTATGAAATTACTAAGCCTTTAAAAAAATTTTAATGAATAAAACAATATATTTGCAATCATTTCAAATGATATGCATCTTCAGTAGGAACAAACGGGCCACAAGCAGAGTCAGAGGAAACTCAGAAATGGACTAACACATTCGTAGCTTCGTCATTTTATGTTATTTATTGTCATTGAATTAATTTTTAAAAATCCTTTCTCAACGGTTTTTAAGGACTCTTCCAACTTAAGTGTGGCAATTATAATTTTACTTTTGCACAAAAAATACTCATTACCTCCTGTTACTAATATGTTGCTTATTCATTTTTAGGAATGTAGTTGGACTATGTTGTTTTATACAATGTGGGGTCCACACACCATAATGTGCTGGTATTTCATGCCAGCTTTCAGCAGCTGTCTATTACCATCCGATAACAAATTGAGAGAGGTATAAAATGCAGGCGCCAGGGCAGAGGAGGCTGAACAAACAAATACACTGAGAGGTGGGGAGAGAAAGGACAGATGTATTGAAAGCTGTTGAGTGATGTGTTTTTTCTTTATTGGTGTGCACACTGTTGACTGAGAGAGAAGGAGAGAAGGATAGGGAGTGAGGGGTGTTTCAGTAAGAATAGAATCCTTTCATATGGGTGCCACGTTGTACTGTACATATGGAAATTTGAAACACAAAGTATGGCCATTACAACAGCTATAGTACATTTGTCAATAAAGGTTTTTTCTGATATTAAATTTGAAATCCATCATTCGCCTAATTCAAAATCTGAAGGTGAAAAAAAAAAAAAGAAATTCCAAAAGCAAATCAAGCCGGATCTCTGATGTCAGAGAGGCTCAAACGATTGAGTTATTTTTGGAGAAACCAAATTTTATAAACAGTATGTTCTCATTAATGGCTTCTCACCACATCTATTCGGGCATGATTTTAAAGAACTCAGATTATGGGTTATCCTGGATTATGCAAAGGACCCTGTGCACAAACACTTATCAGTTTCATTTCTTTGTCCTCTCAATGATATTCATGCCAAATCCCACAGCGCCATATCTTTGCTCACAGCTGGCAAGTGTAACTAAAGGATTATGCAAGCAGCTTCTACAAGCAAATAGATTTCTCCCTACTTCAGAGGAAACTGCTAGTTATGCAGTGCCTATCTGTCCGCCAGGCATGCACAAAAACATGTCTCCGAGTTTCTCTTGTTTTTTTTTTTTTTTTGCTTGTTTTAACAGTGCATTTCAGAGGGAGATGGAGAGGAAAGAGGAGAACGAGAAACAGGAGAGTAAACAAAACAAGCACCGAACCACAAGGTCTCACACATTTATACTTTACTCTGTATGTACAGGCTCTGCCGCTCTGTGTCATCCAACTGGGGACAGCTGCAGGCTATGTCTGCACCTCTGCATTCAGGTGTTCGTTTTATTGGAAATGGCCGCTGAAACCAGAGGGTGGCTGAACTTCATTTGAACTGGATTTGCATTAAAGCACATGATTAGACAAGGTGCTCCCACCACCTCACAAAGCAATTAGCACGCAAGAACGCCATTGGAGAAAAGACCGATTATCCACTTAGTGTTCACGAGTGAGCCTTAGTTTAGAGTTGATGCCTCAAAGTGATAGTGCCGTGGGAAACACGTGAGGTGAATCTCCGTCTGCTTCCTGTAAGTAAATATTGCTGAAGATTTCTTTCCCATATATGGTCCAGACAAAGTGTAGCGTATGATGGTGCTTTCTGATTCTCTGCGTGGCCTCCTCGCTGTCCCTGAGGGAGATGTGTGTTAATTAGCATTGATCAGGAGCAAGAAAACACAGAGCAGATTAGGAAAGGTCCAAGGCAATCAAAGATAGAGGAACTTACTTGAATACAGCAAAGAATACATCATCCAGATTTGGAACAATGCACCACCATTGCAGCAGAGGAATAAGTTCCAGGTAAAAATATCCACCCGGGTCTTTGCACACAGTCTTAAACGAGAAGACTTGTTTGCTTTAAAAATGAGGGATTATTTTAACTTCTCAGAAATTCAAAATATTCTAGTTTCAATTTGATATCAACAAGTATACTGTAATAAAATATACCAAGGTTTATTTTGGTTTGTTTTATTATCAAACTCTTTCTGTCTTTCTCAAATATTCCTCAGTCTTTTGTTTTTAATCTACTATACATTACTCAGGGTCATATTGCTGATCTGGACTCTTTCATTGGATCCATTTCACTATTTTTTCTGTACTGACCTGAAAGCCATATTGTAAATGTTTCTAGATCAGCAATCTTAATCACAGACCCGAGATGCATTTCATCTTTTCTTGCTGAGCAGGCAAGGCCTCTTTGAGCCATTGGGCTTCAAACATCTGTGAATACCTTGTTATGCTCACCTTGTTATACACAGCAGTATATCATTGGAGTCAGAGAGAGAGCTGGTAATATCTAATTCAGATAAAAAAAAGAGCATCCACCAGACACCTTTGTATATGCAGCAAACTTAATTTAGGATTATTCTAGCCTTCTTCTCCTCTCTCCTCCTTTTTCTGTCTCTTTATCGGCCAGGAGTCCTATTTTAAAATCTGGTTCTCCACGCATTTTCGGCCTATGATCAAATCCCCGAAAAAATCGTGACACAGCATTTTTTTTTTCAATGATTATCTCCACAACAAATTTTATTAAAAACTAAAACAAATTTCGGCCGTATCGTTATCCTTGATCTGATAAGCTCTGTCTGTGACTCCTGAAATTATCATGTGCCGAAGACAATTTTACACATCCTGAACTAAATATTGCTCAGCACTTCCTCATTATGCTGGGCATTTGCTCTTTTGGATTTGCCCTGTGCTGAGGCAATATGTGCCTGGCACTTTATGAGAGTGTGGCAATTTCATGTGATATCAGCGGCTCGTGTGCTGTGATAATCAGCAACAACAGTGGCATTTAATTTTGTGACCACAATACTTTTTTTTTTTTTTTTTTTTAGCAATACTGTAATGCACTCACTAAAACTGTACATGTAGTAATAAATAACAAGAATCATAAAACAACAGAAGCACTCCATCCTTGGATAAAATTTAATCGTGAAATCGTTTACCTTTTGAACCTTTTTAGAACTGAAATGTGTAAGAGTGTTATCTTACATTATAATAAACTGGATTCCTTTGGGTTTTGGGTGGTCGGTTGGATGACACAATATTTGAATATGTTACTTTGGGCTTTGGTACATCATAAAAGCCACACAATTAATTAACTTAAAAAAAAGCCTTGATAAAGGAAAACAAAATACTACTCTATAATTTAATATAATATAATATAATATAATATAATATAATATAATACTGCCTCTAGAATATTTTCAGCCACATTGGATGGATAAACCTAAACTTTATGCCGACAAACAAAGCTCAGTTACGGAAAACATGAAGGTCTGCTGTGCTTTTTGACTTGGCTGGCTGGTGAAACCGCCTAATACTAACTCAGCCAACTGCAGAAAAGTCCAAGAAGAATCTCATCTACACCATATTTCCACTGTTAAGAGAAAATAGACAGAGGGAGGAAAGGAGAGAAAGAGAGAGAGAGATGGAGAGTTTGGTTGGGAGAACCAGACAACAATTACACTTGCCCTAGGAGGCCGAGGGAACCTGACCACGTTGCTATGGAAACTCAAGTACAGCAGAAAGTAACAGGAAAATCAATTCAGATTGAGCTTATCTCTCTCTCTCTCTCTCTCTCTCTCTCTCTCTCTCTCTCTCTCTCTCACCCATCTCATTTCACAAGGGCTACAAAATACATTTCCATTCTGAATCACATTTTAACTACTGCTGGCCCGAAGCAGCACTAATCAGAACAAATACAACGATTTTTCTTTTCATTCACCTTAAGTGACAAATGTGGATTATAGTAACCAGAAAATATGTCTTCAATCGATCAACTCTGAGACTGTGTGAAAGAAAGATGCAGGTGCGAACGAGCTAAGACACAAACACAAATCACCCTCTGTCTCAGGCAGCACCATTCATTCTTGCTCTTTCTTTCCTTTCTCTCCATCCTCCTCACTTGCTCCCTCAGAGGGACAACAGCAGCTGTGTGCAGGTGATAAGCGTGTGCAACGATGGATGCTCGGCTCTGATTGGCTTGCTCAACTCCTACGCTGATGTGAAGATTGCAGGCTGCGTCTGTCAAAAGGCCACTCCGCTCATGGTTGTCACCTCCTGACGTCACTGCCGCAAATGACAGCTTGACTGGCCGTATCCTTCCAGCTTTAATGTTTCTTCATAAACGCATCCTCGTATATTTAAGAATCAATCGTAGACGATGTGCAGGACATAATTTTAAAGTTCACTGTAAAGGCATCGCAAGAAAAGAATCATAGATGGATCAAACATATAGACTATGCTGGTTTTGAGCAAACATACACGCACACACACTCACATGAACACACAGCTCCGATAATCTAACAGACAGTGAGGTTATGACAGGAAGCGAATGCCTGTCGCCCATCAAGCCCCCTTGTTTTCACCACAGCCACTTAGCATCAGCCTGCAGAGAGTTTGGGTGTTGTTTGGATCTTGTTGTTGGCTGAACAATGGCAAGGTGAGGTCAAAGACAGGCTTCAAGTATACTCGGTGTGTATGTGTGTTTGTCTGAGTGTGTGTTTGTATGTGTCTGAGTGTGTTCTCAAGGCCCATGCCAAAGATGAGGCAAGAGGAGAGAAAACGAGCCTTGAAGAAAAATAATGATGCTTGATGCCTCATACATCAAGGAAGAGATTGAGGGTCACCTTGCTGTGAAGTCAGCTGGTCATTTGCTACTGAGGGATTCAATCTGGAAATCACAGGAGAAGTCAACTGAAAGTGATGTGATGTAGTAGGGGGGTGCAGCAGTTTAACATTTCTGATGATTTTATAAGTGATCACACTTAAATTACTCAGTTATGAGTCAGAATATAAAAATATTCATATTATTGTGATGATTTCTATCACCTCACCCAGCCCTATGGTTTTGGTTGTGTTTTGGTTGTGCAGCTGGAAGTGTTTTCAATTTATTCATTCATTCATTTATCTCGATACAGATGCACTAATGGTTTACCTGTACAAGTTCAATATATACTTTGTCGCAACATTATTATAAAACCAGCAAATATGATTGTTTTTAAGAATCAAATAAATCCTTGCAAAAATGACATACTATGACACCCCTCATTTGGTGAACTAATTCTATCGTCTCATTCATGTTTCAGGTGTTAGTTTCACTAACATTAGTAGGATTTTACTTTTTTTTATTGTGCATCTGTTGCTACCAAAATATTTATGTGATACGATTGGCAGTATTTTTAAACGTGAAATATTGCACATAAGGTCCATCTCCGGTGATTTAGTATTGTGCCTCCATTAAACTGGGGGGGCTTACAAAAGACCAGACAGCAGAGATCAAGTGCTGCTGACAATGTGTCTCAAGTACTGGTCAAGCCCTCAAAACTCTTGATTTTAAATTTCTCATAATGCAACAATATAGCATCTTTCAGTTGACCCCCTCCCTGCTTGATCAATGCCTTTCAAACTCTTCAGGCCACAGTTATACAGTCTGGTATTTGTTCTGGTTAAAACCAAGGTTATGTTTTCACACAAACAAACTGGAGAAGACATGCTACATGATTTTTACTGGACTTTAAATTTTTCTAAAAGCTGAGACAGATTTATAATGTATACCTCCATGTTTTGTGATTAAAGCACTCAATTAAATCTCTCCTCCTGACCAGTGTCCAGCAGGTGTCCAAAACCACGATCATGTCTAATCAGTGGTGCAGATGCCCAGCATGGGGCCACGGGCACCAAGGCTCTGTGTGAAAGTTTTAAGAGGCTCAATGTGGTTTACTGTGTTTTTTTCCAGATATACCACCCTGGGGGCAGAATAAGACTATGTATTAATCCTTGATTAGATGGGGGTAAAATGGAGTGAAAAATCCCTATAAGATCAGCAGAGAGATTTGAGTTATTAAGTGCCTTTTTTACTCTAATCAGTCAATTTTAAGATGGGATCAGACACTGTTGCATTATAGGATGTGACTGAGCACACTAGTTCATCTCCATTTCCCCCAGAACTTCGGCAGCCAGCATATGGGCAGGTTCCTCCATCAACCACACCACCTGTCACTTACACACACACAGACACACACTCACACACAGACGCAGACAGACAGACACACACACACACACACACACACACACACAGACTCAAACACAGACACAGAGACACACACACATATATGAACAACGGGAGTTTGCACTTACGCAAATATAGTCATCCAGCACCCCACATCCGTCAGAGTTTATAAACAGAAATTAATTGCTTGTTCCGGCTGTAATTAGCTCACACCATGCTTATTACTAATCTGTGTCTTGGCCTGACTCCAGGCCAGTTCTGGCCCGGCTCCAGTCCATTTTCAACAGAGTGTCGTTCCACAGTAATCCATAAACTCTGGCAGGATGGACCCTTTCCACTAACTGAGTTTCACTCAACTATACACACAAATTTCTAACTTTTCTATTAACAGACATTTTTATCAACCTATTACTGCATTGCACTGTCTATAAATGTTTAGTCCTGTAATGTCCTGATTCCATAATGAACTCTGTTAAATCCACGATAAAGTTAATTGAATGCAGTCTTGATATTCTACACTATAAATGGATTTAAAACACGTGACTACTATATGATACATGAACAATGAAAAAATTGAGGACATTACTGTAAACCAGAATCTTGCAGTACAATGACAGCACACTCTAACAAAACATTACTTATTTAAGATTCTGTCTTCAATCCAAGTTGAAAACAAAGGGGCATCCCCATTACAGAAAGCCAAATTGCCTATTAAAGTTAAGAGTGTGTTCAGTCTCCCAGTGCGCCCAGCCATCACAACCCTAATCATTCGCTGCCTAACCAGCCTAATGGCTGCCATATTGCTCCTGTTTATTAGTAAACACTGATGGAAGAGTGCCCGCTTCAACAGTTGTTGATTTTGTCTGTCCGTATGGAGTATCAGCTGGGAGTCACTGCCGCTGTGCCAAAATGTTGTCTGCTGTTCAGTGTCCCGTCACTAAACAGATTGCTTTATTGTTTTATGTGCACAGTGATTAGGATGTCACTAGATGGCTTAATATAATACATAAACCTCAGATAAAACATGAAGCAGATTTGAGAGCCAAGAACAGCTCTTCTGCTGGTATTTCCACTTTACTCTGCTCTCCTACTGATGTATTATAAAAGAGAATGCGAAAGCAGGGAAGAATTCAATTTTGCATTGTATTTCAGCACAAATTACAAGTCTGTGCCTCAGCCCCTGAGCCAGAAGGACACTCCAAAGATGACCTCAGGTTTAAGATGCTTTTGGGAAGCCCAGTCCAAGATTGATTTCTCTCCATCTCTGTCTCGGTAACAATTCTATCGATCCTTATCAAATATGTATCACGTCCTCAAGCCTTCACCACAGCTAAGATGGAGACTTCAAACAGCAACAGCTCAAAGAGAAAGTCAGAGGAGTGCTAGGTTTTTCTTCTTTCACAATGATAAACCTCATAGCTGAGGGAAGATGTAGAGACTAAAAATTTGAACCACTCCATCCTGAAAAAAAAAACATATTATAAAAGCTTTAAAATAAAAATGTTATTTAAAAGGCTGTAACATCAACGCTCTCAAAATAACACTGAACTAATGCTGTCCCAAAGCGAGCTTTACAAAAGATGGTCGGAAGTCTTCTACAAAAGGCAACAGTGAGACACACTGTGCACACAATACATAAAGGAAGCACCCCCCACCCCCAGCCCCCAACTATCTCTGCTCTAACCTCACTTCTTACTAAAAGGGTCTGTCTCGTCCTCCTCCAATTCCCCAATCTCCCCTTCACACAACACTCATATGTTGCAAATGCACAAAATGCATCCTTCAGCTCATGTTCCCATAATTCTCTGTGGCAGCAGCGTGATTAATGCACACAACTATTGATTTTTTTTTCTTTTTTCTTTGCCCCCCCCCCCCATTCAGGATAGTGCCCCCTGCTCCCAACCCCAAACATCTCCTACTTGACAGTATTACACATTGCACACTGTCACTCACATGTATTAACAATAACTGCAGATTTAAATGAGAATAAAAACACAGTAACAGCACCTTTACACACACACACACACGCACACACACACACACAGTGCAAACAATAAGCACCCCATCTCCCTTAGCTTTCAGGCAGCTGTGTGTGAGTGGACTGGGAAAAGGGGTGCATTGAAAGACAAGGGTCAGCATTTCACTAACTGCTGATCTGTGTGGGAGGAGGGGGCGCAAAATGATAGGCTGTGTTGTTTTCATAGGGTTTCACTGCAGGATGGGTGGAGTAGCATGCAAAAAGCCACATCCATGCTTACACAAACTCAGACACATATCTGTACGGTATATTTGGACGCATGTACACACACACACACATGCATATTAATATCTAGAGCTTCCTCTGAATTTCTATGTGGTTACATGCAGGGATCATGCACTCCTGCTTGAGCCGTGACCCATTTTCCAGCCCCCTAACAACAAGATCAACACACCATGTTTGTGTGAGAAAGACAGAGAGAAATCTTGAGAGAGATGGAAAATGAGAGAGAGAGGCAGAGGAAGAGAAGAGTGAATGAGGAAGGAGAAGGGAAAGGCAGAGGGTAAGAAAAGAGAAAAAAGACAGAGAGAAAAGATTGTGTGTCTAATATGATGCAGTCCCTTGTTTACCAGAGAAAAAGCCTCGCCCACTCTCCTCCTCTCCACCTTTCAAATCTCCTCCTTCTTATTCTCTTGTTTCCCCAACTCTCTTCTCACTTCCTCTCCTCTAATCTGCCCTCTCCTCTTCTAAATTTCTTTGCACCCCCCCCCAAGCTCATTTCTAGCACTGTGCCCTCCTTTCAAGGTTGGCCTGACTTTGGGTGTGTTGAATTTACAGCCCCGTCTCCGCCTGCCTCTCAGTGCCCTCTCTGTCAATCTCAGTGAAAAATGGAGGTGATGGCACATCACTGGCATCATAAATTCCTGCTGAGCATTGATCTTGTAAACCAGACACCTACAGTAGCCCTTTTGAAGACATCCTTAACATTCCAGTGACTGAGCTGGTCGTTGGTTAAGACTGTGATTCTATTAGAAAGCAAACTGTTTAATTAGTCTCTATAAGCACTCTCAAGAACCCATGAGAGAGGAGTGAGAAGAATGCAAGAGTGCTGAGGCACTTTCATCACTTAAATGCTAAACGCACAATTGGGAGGTGGCCGAAGTGAATGTGACTGAAAAATGTAACTAGAGATTTTTTTTTTACCGATAGAATGAGTATTGGATGGACTTATTTGCATAAGGCAAATAAAAAACAGCATTTTCCATGCAGGAGGAAATTGACTGGGGCGCTGTGCCAAGCAGGTTATGCAATGAGATGGGAGGGGAGGAGAGAAGGCTGATAGTCAAGGCCAGTGAAGGAGGATGGAGAAGAGAAGAGAAGAGAAGAGAAGAGAGGATAAGACAAGACAAGATGAGACAAGAGGAGTGGAGGATATATGAAGGGAAACAAAAGAAGAAAGGAGTTAAAGGAGTTAGTGAAAAGCAAAGAGGGAAGAGGAGGAACTTAGGCTCTGTATTGTCCCGAAAATGAGCCAAACTTAAACAATTTGTTGTTAACACCGCATGTTACAAAACAGATATCCTATTTACCCTATATACATAAACATAAAATCCCCTCTTTTAGCTTAGAGGGTATTATCTGTTTTTGCTTAATGAACTAGGGCTGCATCTAACAATTTTAAACTCCGACAAGGAGCGCATGTTTTCATCCGCGTCTGTCTGTCGGTTTGTTTGTTGTTTTTTTTTTTCATAGTGTATATTATTTATAATAGGCCTTGATGGAGGGCTGCGCTCTTTGAGCACCATTCTAGTTTGTTTACTTGTCAGCGGGATTAAGCAAAAAGCACTGGACTGATTTGCACCAAACTTGGTGGAAGGACTGGGCATGGGCCAGGGAAGAACACATTCAAATTTGGGGTGGATCCAGGAATTTTTTCACTTTCCTTAACATTACAAGATGTTGCAGTCTTCCGACATTATCATGTAATATCTGTTTCGCAGGATATACTGCATGGGCACCGATGTAAAATTCAGACAAATTCAAGATGTTGAGATCTGTGACTACGTACAATTTGGTGAGGTAAAATGCAGACGACCCTGAACCCACATTACACACAGGGCTGTACTTACTATGTTGTATTAAAAATAAATCATTTATGTTATCAGACTACTTCCTTTTTCTTTTTAATTAAAAGTAACACACGGTTACACACAGTTAAGAGAATGGAATACGAAGAAACATCCAAGAAGTAGGAATGGCTTATGGACTCATCCTACTCTACTGGCCTCACACTGAGCCAGTGTCTTAAGAGAGAATAAAGCTTCCCATCCTCCATCTCTAGTCTAATCTCTCTCCAGCCTGAAAAGATGAAAGGCTTGCATGTTTGTTCCAAGGAGGAAACTATGTCTCCAATATAGAGAAGGCCTCTCTATATTCTTCCATCTTTTTTCTTCCCTTTTTTCTCCTGATTGTTCCTCACCTCTCCTCACCTTTACCCTCTTTTCCTTGTCCTCTCCCAGGATGTTATACAGGCTACCTGTCTGGCCTGCACTTCCTTATCTGTAGCTGTGTCAGGCTTTCCACTCGATGAATAGCTGGATGAAGATGTTGGTGTAGTGCTTCCTTGGTACAGTTACCATTTTAACAACACTGTTTGTGTCTTGTCCGTGAATGAAAAGAGTGGGACAGCTAACAATTACTTTCTTTATCGAGTGATGGACTGAAATTTTGGGGCTTTTTGATTAATTGCTTGGTTTATAGAATGATAGCAAATTGCTAAAATACCCAGCACAATTTCCCAGAGCACAAGCAACATCTTTAAATGCCCTGTGTCTGACAAACAGCTCAAAACTCAAAGGTATTTCAGTTTAATATGATAGAAAACAAAGAAGCCCAGAAAATATTCACATTTAGATCCTGGAACTAATGTGTTTCTGTGTGTGTGTGTGTGTGTGTGGATGTGTGTGTGTGTGTGTGTGTGTGTGTGCGCGCGCGAACACCTGAGGATATTTTTTTTGTCTTCTTTGCCCAAAAAATACTTACACAATTAATTGTCAAAATAGTTTGATAATAATTATATGTGTATCATGTCACTTCAGGTCCTGAAAAGTTAGGGGAAAAATATTTTCAAGGAGTGAATGAATCATATGAATATATATATATATATATATATATATATATATATATCTATATATATATATATATATATATATACATATACATATATACACATACATATATATATACATATATATACATATATACATATATATATATACATATACATGTATATACACATATACATATACACACACACACACACACACACACACACACACACACACACACACACACATATATATATATATATATATATATATATATATATATATATATGTGTGTGTGTGTGTATAGTAAGATGTGTTTACTTTTCAATTAGACCAACAGCTCACCCAATATCAGGATAAACCTAACCTAACCTAAGTGTGGCTAGTAACATTAACCATGTCTTATAAGTCTAGATGATGAACAGAATCACATTCAGCTTTCGCTACTGTCACATAAACGAACCTTTGTTACTGTTCAATAATCCGTTTAAATGGTTTGGTGTCAGCCCTCAAACTTACAAGATGCCTACACTCACAGAACGAGATTTAAATGGATGCAAATGTGTAAACTTGCATAAAAAGCTCTGAGAGAGGCACTGCGTGTATCATGTCACTCCAGGCCAATGTTGCTCCTATATTTATAAAATATAAGAAAAGAAAAAAAAAATCACTATGTAGACGATGTACACACAGACAACTGTACATGCTAGGGACAGAGGAAAATAATTCACACCAGCCCTGAGCTGATGAGGATTCAAACAGCTGAGATGTTAGCAGACATTGAATTGTTGGGCTCTAATTGCCCAATATACAGCTGCAGGCACCCTTAAGGGAGCACAAGGTCTCTGTGACATGTTTTGTGCAGCTCATTCAATATCTGAGCACTGGTTTTGCTGAATCTTTTGTCTGCAACTAAGGCCGCCCTGCTCATTACGCTCCTTCATATCATGAATGATGAGAGATAAAATGTAGGTAGAAGGAAAAACAAAAAACACAGGCCATCCCAGCTCCATCCCTTTTCAAAAGGACGACCACTTGACACGCAAACACAAAAGAGCATGTTAAAAAAAAAAAACACGCACAACTACACAGACATAAACATGTGCACACTGACTCTCAAAGGTGCATGTGACAACAATGAAACAAACGCATTAAATAGCTGTCCACCATATTAAATCCTAGGAGCAACACGGTAGAACACAGCTCAACTCCTCCCCTTCCCGCTCTACTTTCTTTCTCTCTTTTTTTTTTTGCCTCTTTCATGTCTCTATTAGCTCTGTCAATTGTTTATCAAAAGCAGCGAGGAGGCGATTTGAGCTGGGCATTTGAAAGCTCGTGTTGCGAGATCCATTTTGAAATTCATGACGGGTTAATGGTATGTTAGTGGCAACATTAGGACCCAGTGGGCTTGCGTCGTGCTCATTCACATTGAAAACAGGCCGCTTCAGATGACTACTAAGCAGTCATCATTCTGAGAGGTAATTCATATTGTAATTAACTTTTCAATCACAGCTGATTAATTAAGACAAGCCCTAGTCTGTAATTATGCATCTATTTTTGACCCTAATGTGAATCACTAGATATTAAAAGATTTCTAAGGCATGATTTTAAGCCAGTTTCCTCCCTACATACAGGTTACTGGTATTTAAAAGCACAGCATTAAGACTAGAAGCAGAAATAATCAACACATAATCAGTATTGGTCAAAGGTTTAGACGTTTTAGGGATTCTAGACTGTGGATGTTAGTCGATATAAGATGAACAATTAAGCGACATCTTCAGGCTAAACGTATCACCGAGAACATCAGAACTCATCCTGGTTATTTTGTTTCTCTAGTAAGAGAAACATCCAGAGCCTCGACTGTTCTTCTTCACAATCTGATGCACAATTCAATGGTAGAGAAGTGCGCTTGATGTTACCGCTCCCAACAAAAACCTGAGATTAATAATTCAGTGTGGCTGTGGGATAGCTTTATTTTGTGTCCACTGAGACCAAGTCTTCTTTCATGAAAAATTGAAAAAAAAAAAAAAAGGAACAGAAAAGAGAGGCTGGAGAAGGAGTTGAAAAACTAGGCTGGGTCAAACTGCATCCAGGTGCCTCTGTCAAGCCCTAGTTGGTATCCTTATGGTCTCTCTTGCTTTTTGATCATGCACAAACACGTGCACAAACACACATCGCACACATGCCTGCTTCTAACCCTCGCTCCTAGAGTCAACATACCCTCTCCATAACAGTGTGAGGTGAATCTGCTCATGCATCAGAATCTACCATCAAATATTTATCACGGAGCAGCAGTGATTTTGACCGTGTGCTCATGCTTTTGACAGCACTCGCCTGCTGCAATACTTATTGGAGTAAACATGGACAATCCAATATCGTTGTTCTTTTGAACGCTTGCGAATGAACTCGAAAGAAGTCGGAGCATACAATATAATCCATCAAAACTTCACTGCATATTCTATAGGCTGTGGAGACCTTCTGGTGAAAAAAAAGAAAGATGTCATTGCAGAAAGCATAATAAGAGCCGATTTAAGAAATGACTGGCAATGACTGTTTTTTTCAATATAAAGGAATGGCACACCTACATTCAAAAACGAAAAACTGTTTTTGCACACACGTCATCTCTTTGTATTTTATTGTATCAATTCAATTTTGATCAACTTGACCAACCTTTTGATGGAGATGTAGAGGAGATATGTCAAAGCATTTTAGAATGAAAAATGTTTTCAACCACAGTGGACATAAACATCATCTCTGAGTCTTGTCTACATGATTCATTTCATTTACAGAATGTAATCATATCTGCGTGCAACATATTTGCCCACTCTCCATGACATTTGGCAATGTCCTCGACCAGCAGCTCTCAGCAAGTAACTTGGGTAACCTCGAGTAAATAAGTCACTAGCATGGATCAGAAGACACATTTTCATGCTTGAGCAGACACATTTAAAATGCCACCAAAACATCGCCCCAGATTCTGCCCTCAGTCAAATGACATCAAGTGTTCACTTACAGGTCCCTGAACACCCCAGTATGAAGAGAAATCGGCAAGCGGGCAGTACATGGAGCAATCAAAGAGATAAGCATCCCATTTAACTTTGGTAAAAAATCCAGCCCACAGAACGTTCTGGTGTCTTGCATTATCATGCTGCGCCACTGGATTCAGACAAGGAGGGTAACTAGGTCAATGATTCTATGTAAACCGTTCCAATTTACCCCTTGCTGGAATCAAAATGGAGTTTGCTGAGGTGGAGTGTTTACAGGAGAGAGAAGCTCGGTGATTCAATGTGACAGTTATCAACATCCTCTGGCTAGTGAGAGGACAGGGCTGTGCAGAGCTGCAGAGCCCTGGTAATGGCAGACTACAATGGTAAACAGGTAAGAAGATGACTCACAGTGAAACAGAACACAGTGTCCAAAGAGCACGGAGCAGAGCAGAGCAGAGCAGAGCAGGGAGGGGGCTGAGATGAACAGCCAAAAAAAAGGAAACACACCTCTCTCTCCATCAAACATTTAATCTCGCAAATTTGTCATTGCCAAAGTGGCCACAAAACGGCTTTGCTTAAATAAATGAAATACCTTGTACAAAGTCACAAATGTTGTTGTACATTGGAACGTTAACACTAACATTTTACCTTGGCCTATTACATATTAGACTTCATTTTTATTAATGTCCCTGTTTGTTGTTGTTGTTGTTGTTTTTTTAACACTAAAAGCTCTGTGCTGAAGTACCCAGTTACACTGTATGTAAAGTGCTAATGTATTACTTGTCTTACCTGAGCTGAGTGAAACTGTGTCTTTCTCCCATGATACAACGGTGACGTAGGCCTCGACAGAAGTAGGGATAATGCACTTGAAGACGGCCACACTGCCTCTCATAGCCTTCTGGTCAGCCACTCTTACTGTGTAGGGTTCCCGTGAAACTATTGAACAATAAAAAGCATAAACACACAATATTGTATACTTCTTTTTCGTTTTTGGGTAGAAGTTTGGTATCCACATTTGGATCCAGGGATCAAGCTCTCAACTAATTTTCCTTCTACACTAAACTCACCAGCTTTGATGTGGACATCCTGACTCCTAATCTTGCCAGAAGGGTTCTCGGCAGTGCAGTAGTACGTGTTGTCATGGATCAGCTTGCTGAAGCTGGATGGCAGGAAGTTAAAGATCTGGAGGGTTCCATTAGGGTGGACGTGGCGGATGCCTGGGACATCGTAGATCTCTTCACCGGTAGCCAGATACCAGCGTAGCGAGGCAGGTGGTGCACCCCCAGCAGGACAGGGCACTGAGGTCCCTGTGGTGCTGGCAAATACTACCTCTTGCAGAGATGCATTGACAAAGTATAAGCTGGAATGTAGGTCCTCACTGAAAACTGCAAGAGAGACAAGACATGATGTGTGCTGTTACAACCATATATTTGCACCATTTAATTATGCTGTAGCATTGTTTTTAGATTTCTGTGGTTATACATTTGTTTATTGGCATATCATTGTATATTGATCACTTTTAAACCTAAATACACTTCTCAATTGAAATCTGGACCAGAAACACTGAGATGATGGAAACTGTCACTTTGGAAAAAATGTTCCTTCTGTTCTTCTCTTTGGTATTTGACCACGGAAATGTTTATTTAAAATGGCAAAAAATTAGAAAGAACCAATTAGCATTCCTGGAAAGTCACTCACTGTAACTGTGTTCTATTTATGTAACATGATCATTTGTTTTGGATTCATCACTGTATTCCTATCCCTGGGACTTCGGGGACATTAAATTAACATGAACTACCATCAATTATGAAATAAGGTCAGCTGCCTTGATCATATTCAAGCCTAAATTTAAGCCAACATCATAGTAAAGAGAATGACGGTAAATCCAGTTTGTGTGGGAGCATCCTAAGGAGGAGGAGAGAAGGGTAATAAATGTCAGTGTTGGACCAATTAGCTGTAAGTAATATACAGCTGTTTTTTTTCTGAGTGAAGATGCCAGCAGTGGATTTCAATCTTAGCTTCTCTGTTTATGAGAGAGAGAGTCTGTATGGAATTTTGCATTTCAGGCCAAAAAAATTGGATATACAGTATTTGTGGGTGTCTGTATCTCGCTTGCCATCTCAGCCTGGTGACAAGCCCAGAGGCTTTGCACTAAATGCCTTACAGTGGCACTGGCAGCTGGCTTGGACCCTCCCTGGGGAGAAAACATTTTAGCACTTCATAAATTCCTAACAAGGTTTCAAATTGCAGACGATTTCATGCTTTTCCCTGCTCCAGTAGCTCTCAACCAGCTATGAGACACTCTAGTGACCTGCTCATGTAATGCCTGCTCATGCCTGCACATCCACAATTGTTGTTACAAATTAGGAATACTCATTCCAAATTATTAACACACTAAAGATCAATACGTGAGCATTTTTTCCCACAAAAATTTCTTGACATGCTGCAGGCCTGGCCATTTGCCGCCTTTCTGAAATGCAAACAACTCTGCACTCTCTCTGTTGCTGAAACTGGCACATGCATTGGTGAATCTATTCAGATAATGTGGAGTGACTGCATTTTCATCCACATTAAAGAGGAAAGAAGAGTCCAGTAACTGATATTTGGCCACATGAATTGTTATGTTATGTGACATTGTAATGATGCCTATGAAAACATATAATATAGAAATTATTTATATTGTTTTCTTTATGATTATTCAGAGATTTCTCTGTTCCTCACTCCTCAGTTGAATTAGCAGATATCCACTTATGATAAAATACAAACAAGAAAAACTAACTGTAAGTTATCCTGTCCTGACAGATGCAAACTATAGAAGAAGAATTATGGAGAAACTCGGTACTGAAGATCAGATAAATAGGTCAAAACACCTGATGTGTAACACTAGGGCTTATGGATTTGAGGTAGCAGAAAAATCCCCGATCAACTAGAAAAAACTTTATATGTTGCAGTCATCTAATACTCTAAGTTTTGACTCTTCGAAATAAAGTTATATTGTGCTTTCAATGGCAGAAATTTTAAACAAGTCCACCAGTGTTGAGGGTGAGGGGAGCCTGTTTGTTCAACAACAATCCATGTTTACCCATTTGTGGACTTGGACACTGCGCGGTCATTTCTCATCGTTTTCAAGAAATAACTTGGTGTATTTTAATTCATGTTAATCATAACTGAGGTTAGAGTTAGATATCAACATGTGTTCTCCCTCCCAGAAAAGGTATATTTGTTATTTTACCAGCAAAATGACAGCATTTATATGCAAATATTATCACCTTTTAGGCTAACGTTTGCTAGATTAACCTTGTACTTTTAAACAGTAAGTTTTGATTTAAAGGTTTTTTTAATGCAATTGCTTGCTAATTTTAAGGTTAGAATCAGGCAAATAGGTCAAAAGCAGAGAAGAGGATGTATAAATTTTACCCTTATTTAGCATCTCAGACATTAAAATATCTTCTAGCTTTTATAACGCAGTTCTAAAGTGAAAGTGACCAAAGAATTGCAGCTATTTTTTTCTGTTAGCAGTTCCTGAAAGGGATGAAGTTTGGCCTCACATTTGCAATCAGCTGCATGTTTCATTAATTTAAAAAACACATTAATGATGTAGTTATTATAATCCAATAGCACTGCAAGAGACATTACCTTCAAAGCCTTTATAATATAGTTAATTTATAGAGCTGTTTTTTGTTGCATACCAGGTCTTCTTATAAGGAAAATACAAAAATGACATCATAAAAAATTTACATGGCTACCAAGAGTGGCTAGTAAACAGTCCAATCCACACTATAGATAATCATAGTTACATTTCTACATATGTTGGCCAATCCTCTTATGTAAAATAATTACAAAGCATAAGTAATACAAATTGAGTTATATTTTAGAAAGCAGAATTTGGTAAAGGAATATAACCACCTTCTTCAGTATGTCAGCTGTGATGTGGCCTGTGGGGCAGCCTGCAAGAGGCAAATATAAGCCCCGCAGTCTGATGACTGAATCCAGCTATTTGTTTACCTGCCTGTGTCCTCCGTCTCTGTATGCATGCTGATTTCATTTATAGATGCTAACAATGCACATTCCCGACTCACTGCTGCACAGAACTGTTACTTCCACCTGAGAATTGTACAAGTGGACGACTAACAATGCACCGCTCTTTCTGCACATACACTATTTCCACACATAAGTTAGGATCTAAGTCGTTTAATATGACACAGTTTGCAAAACTTTTCTAGTAAATCTCAGTGCATTTCTATATGTTTTCCCATCCTTACTCTAGGAAAATCACATCTGTCTGTCTAATAGTGCTGCTTTCCACAATCTTTCTGTTTATTAAAGATTAATACCTGTTAATAATAATCCCTGATTAACATTTTACGGAATGATTTGGGGTCAAATGCATTTGCTTGAAAACCATACTGGGTGAAAAATGCATTCATGATATGACAATTCCCTCGACAATATTTTGTAACTCAAAAATTATCAAAAGTTTTTCCCTCTAAAATGGTTTGTTGACCCAAATCCTCATGTAAAGGAGAAGCGTTTATAGTATGCTTTAACTTTTTGTCAGCCATATACAAGGCAGACTGTATGAATTTCACATGGCATATGAAATATTGAATCTTTAATTGTACGATTACAATGAAAAATAGAGAAGGAAGAACTTTAGCATACACTCCTGCACAGTCTCTTACATCAAAAAGTTTTAGCCGATTTGAATCTGTTTAAATACGGTGGGATAGTGTGCTGGGTTCTCAGTGGGTCTGGGGCACTGGCCAAGATGAAAATAATACATCAAAGTCATATTAAATTCTGATTCATTCTCTTTTTTTCCAGCTAGTACAGAGAGTATCAATCTTGTGCTCTGTTGATATTACAGACTGGAGCCATGTGAGGTTGGGGATGTGGGGGTGGTAAAAACAAAACAAAACAACACCTGTTCATGGACATTGCTCAAGGTTAGTGACAAGCAAAAGACACTGAAATCACTCATGTCTATAGTTTCAGTTTCCGACCCATATTTATGTTACATCCAGCAGAAATTTTCTGCTGTCTGAAATATGGATTGTGGTCGATAATACTAAATACTCTTTGGAAATGTGGTTGATATATTAGTATTGTAATGTGTCTGCAAAATACTGACTGATGGCACTTTGGAGGGATTTGGGGAAGTAAGGGAAAAACAAAGTAATTTGTACAAATTAAAAAAAAAAAAAAAATATATATATATATATATATATATATATATATACACATATATTTTCTTCATTAAAAAAATGCAATTACAGACACAACTAGCACACATCAAAGTTTTTAGAAAATACAATTTGGGTATTTAGTTAATTGATACTTTGAACATTACAGAGCTACAATAGCAAATGGCTGGAGAGAAGTAGATCAAAGAAGTGCGCGGTTGCTTGGAAAGCCTCTATTCTGTGCAAGCATCGGAGAAATTGGATTAGGATTTATGTCATGGCTGTTTTGATATTCGTCTATTTCACATATGAAAAGTATGTGAGAGCAACTCAATTTAGACTGGTTGAGTGATAGTGAGACTGATTTAATTAAAAAAAGAAATGGACTCTGGTGGAAGGGTGCATATCACAGCGCTACTCGTTTTCCTAATTGACTAAGCTCAGGAGCCAGACCACAAATGGTCCAGTGACGCAGGTACATCGCCCCTTCAGACCTCACAAAGAGCATCATGTCACGCCCCAACAAATGGCCTCGGGGCCCGACCACTTACTACATTGCCTGAGAGGAAATCAGTAATTGGCATAATTTTTCATGAGCTCAACCGTAAAGGTGAAATAAATGACACTGTTCAATAATGTATTATATGCATCTATAATTGACTAGGATTTTTTTTTTTTTTTACCGATGGGATATCTTCAGGGAAAAGGGAAGAAGGAAAGAAGCTGTTTCATATAAACCGATTCTGTTTCGGGACCACCAAAGAAAAAGAAAGCATAACTTCTTCCATTTACTCTATTCAAAATATGATGTTTTTTCTAGACCTAACTGTCATAGTTCTGGTTGGCATATTTGTAAGACAGTACCCACTACCATTACTATATGGTTTCAAATTTATTACAGTTGTCTGTCATGGTTCATAAAGCAGACAGAGGTAACAACATAATAGATACTAGGCTAATAACTTTTAATTTTTTTTTTTTTTTAGACAGACATTATACAGTCTCTAGATTGATGAGGTGTGTACAAAGTCTATAGGGTTTATCCAGACCAAAAGGTCTACCTAAAAGTGTTCAGTATTTATAAATTTAAGAGCTGAAGCTAATTATTTCCATACAAGAACTTGTTAACAACACTGATAATTTGATTATCACCCTACATGTGCCTGCTGTTTGGTGCTGGGCTGGTAATTTACAATGTTTTGTTTTTTTTAATAGTATTTTTACTGAAAACAGTTGCCTGCTGCAGCTAAAAAAAAAAAAAGCAACACTGATGAGTGCAGTGACCCACAACCAAAACAGTAAAATTGCCAGCTGGAAAACCAAAGCAATGAGTTACAAGATGGAAAAATGGTCCTCAGAGCTGAAGAAAACTGCACAGTCAGCTCACTCTGAGTGACTCTCTTTACATTAAACAAGGCTATTGATAGATCATTCATATGGAAATATTGATTAGAGCAACTTTAATTATTTTGTTTGAAAAGTTGTGAATGATTCTTGTCTGTCCACATAGCCAGTGTGTTACACTTTTGAGCTGGTAACAATTGAAGCTTTGATGAGAGTGCATGTTACACACAGTTACACACATCCATGGTTCAGGGTTGTCAAGTCTGTGCCTTGCCTGATGGCATTTTGGTATATGCTTTTAAGGATCATAGCACCGTAACTCACTTAAAGTCTTAGTGTTTATACCAGCAACTTCCCCCAAGGACGCATCTGTAGTCTTTAGGCTGCCATTTCAACAACTGTAAATGAAATGTGTGTGTAGAATGTGCTAATGTCTCACAGTTTTATGTAAAGAAGCGTGTAAACGACATTGGATGAAGATGCAAGGACGTATTGTATTTCAGAGGTTTCCAAACACTGAATGCTGACATTTTAGTAATTCAACAGCCTTAGTATTTTTGATTTTGTGTAAACACAAATGCTCTTTTCTTCAAAAAAAAAAAAAAAAATCATGCAGATCTGCATTATAATCTTTGGATTTGTATAAACTGAACACTGATGGCTGCATTACCATGCATTACATACCTGTGCAGTACTTTAAATATATACTGTGACTACTTCATTGATTACCTCAGCTAAAAAAAAACTTATTCCTTTACTTTGCACCAAAATAAGATAAAAGTAGTTGTAATGTATTTTTCAATTTGAGAACATTTTGTCTTTTGTGGAAAATGTATCAAAAAAAAAATGTGTGAGATCTCATATGAACTGTTTCAACATTAATTTGATCTGGGACAAATGATATCTATGGTTCAGTATCATCACAGGACTGGGATCCTTCACACAATGGAGCTGATCAGTTGACAGGGTGTAACTAACCATGACATTGCGCTTTCAGAGACACTGGGGCACTTCATTTAAGTAAATGCACAGTCAGTGTCAATGGGAGAAAACAGCAGGTAAAGATGAATTCTCTAAATAGCTTTTTGCTGAATAATAAGAGGGAATAAGTTTCCACAAAAATCACCTTTTCAATTTTGTATTCACAGGTGAAATATTTGTATAGAAACTGCTACTCTGAAACATGTTCAAAACATGTGAAAGTCATATAGAGTTGGTATGATTTTTGCGCCCTCATGTAGCAACAGTTCTAAGTGAATGGACCCAGTGCCACATGGTAAACTTGGTGACAACCTATTTAACTCTCATTCCATTGTTACATATTCTGTCCTTTCCATGAGCACGGTCTGACATGGGAACAAGAAAAAACAGCAGAGAGCAAACAAGGGGAGGAAAAGAGAGAATCACGGAGACAGTGGCATTGATTCAGCTTCCCATATTTCGGAGGGCACTCATGGTGGATCTGTTGAGCAAGCAGAGCCGTTGTCTGAGTTGTCATCGCCGCCACGGAAGGGGGAATCAGCATTGCATAGCAGTGTGGCACCGGGTTCCTCACATTGACAATGTGACAGCAGGAACCCTGGGTAATTAAAGCAGCTCTCTGCTCTGTGCCCTCAGGGCAAGTCTGTCTGGGAAGTGGAGATCATACCTGGCTTGTGCACATTAAAGAATCACAGTCACCAAAGCGCATTTTCCCTCTTAACAAATTACTATTCCTATTCTGTGGGTTTATGGATAACCTCATCGGTATGATGTATGCAGTGCTAAAGTATGCGACCAAGCTGTGTTCACAGCAGCTAAAAATAGGACTTTGACCTGTGCATGAACCAAATTTCAAATACGGTGTACAGGTTTATTCGCTTCTAATTAAGGTGCCAAGAATCATATTTCATCAAAGTAAATTCAGCCGTATGTCAAAGTCCATGAACCTGAAAGTAGCGTATAGTAGCTAGAAGTTCTGAGACAGACAGACAACAATCATCTGGGGCTGTGCAGTCCAGTGTGACTAAGCATTCCCACTGATCTGTTCTGCCCAGAGGCAGTACACCAAGCACAAAGTTAAATGACTGTCTTGCAATTTGCTCTCATGAATATTAAGCAGTGCTGTGACAGTAGAAAGGGTTGGCTATACGCAAGCTGCTGATCCACTCCGACAGATCTGTCCTCTGATGTCTAGGAGGGGCGGGCAACACTGAAACAAGGCCCCCACAGCAGATGAGCCTCCTCCTCCCCGGTCTATTTTCATGTCTTAAATGGGCCAGAGTGGCTGCGTGTCTCATCAAGGAGAAGCCAGAGACCCTGGACTGTTTCTCAGTTAGTAAAATGAGCGATAAAGACATTGATGTCTAAATTATGCTGGTGCTGGTGTTGATGACTGCATGAGAGAGGATCTGATGAGGGATTATACTGTAGCAAACTATAGCAGCTCCCTCTGCTGCTGATGAGGATGAATAAAAACTTGCACTAATACAAATCTAATATTGCTATGTAATGTAACAAGTGCAATAGAAGGTGGAGGGAAGCCCACTTGTAATGAAGTAAATAGATTACATTTTATATGCGGCTATGATTCCCACCTAGAATTGAACCTAGAAACTGCTACTGTGCCACACCTGCCTTTCCAATTAGAAGGAATTTATTACAGATTTTAAATATCAACACCTGCAATCTTACCTATTAATGAAAATAATTTTCTAATTTTACCAAGAATTGAAGAGAGGCAGCACCACAGTGCACCGCAGTGGTGCGTCTCTCAACCTAATTAACAAGAATAAAAACTATGTATTTATAGAAAGCTAATGCTAATCCTTTTGACAAACAAGCCTGGGTGGATATATTTATAAATATATTTTATGGATGATTTATTCAAGTGAGGTGCAACACTTGTGGTTTGCCAAACAAAGTAACACAGAAACTGCTAAAAAGAAGCTTTTGAATGCAGCATGATGTATGTATGGTGGCAATCACTACGACCATAAAGGTAATTTATTTAGTATATACTGTCTGTTACTATTAATGTATTTACTTGACTTCAAACTGATACGCACTGAACTGCATGGTGATATTGGGTTTGTTTTTGAATAAAAGTGAAGTCTTAAAAATGAAAAGAAAATAAATAATAATACAATGGGAAAAAGATGAAAAGGGGGAACTATAAGTGTCATCTACTGTTGAATTGTTAAGTTTTGTATATTTGACTTAATAACGATATACAGGTGAACGACAGACACTAGCTGCCCACTCACAGTCTAATTCATGCAGTAAAAACACCTTTCAGCAGAAACAGTAAATCTGCTAGGTATGGATGAGTTGTCTAGTTCTCCTGACAAACATACACATATATGTCAGAACATTTTTATACATTTGTACTACTGCATTCAGGCTATGACTCAAGTTAAGTTTTGCCTTAGCCAGCTCATTAGTACTATAATGGTCATTAAGACATACACTATATTCTGGATAATGAGTATCAAGGTGTTGCCGACGTACCAGTTTGCAGACATAGAGTTTGTACATTATAAACTTCTATCCTGTAAGACTCTCTGTGTAAATTACTACTATACTTAAAACAGCTCAGTGAGACATGAGTGTATATAATCTAATCACTAATCTATTGGTCAGCATACTCCATCTCTCTTGATAACATGATTAAGGACTAGCATTCTTTTTTTTTTTTTACAGAGAAAGCAGAACTGGCAGAGGCCCTACCTCAGTTAGATGAGTAGACATGGCACAACTGGACAACCAACCTTATTATGTCACCAAACATTAAGGTTAAGGGCCTTCAAAAGAGTTGCTGTTGATGGTGTCTTAACGTGGACGCTGTCCACTTGCATGCCGGCTAAGGTAACATAATGTCCATCAAGGTTTCAGTGTCCACGGAGGCCTCGGTGTACACAAGCTATGACATGAGAGGCGGCTGAAGAGAAAGACCTGACACCGACAGCCTGTGGCCCTCTAGGATCGTATTCCACGTGTGGTACCTGTTACCTGTTTGCTCTAGCCACGGTGAACTTGTCTGGCCTGGTAGCCATGATTTAGGATTTTTTCACCCTACATCCTGCCTTTGTATAGTAATTTCTATGTGGTGTCGACCATGTGCTGAATTTAATCCCACTGCATGCTAACAAGCCACAGTAAACACCTAATTTCATGAAAATGAAGGAAATGAAGGAAAGCAAAATCTATCATAAAATTGAAATCTGTACATTCTTAGAGTGTGAAATAATTCATTTCAAACTACAGCTAAGATGACAGTGGTGGAAAGACCACAACATTATGTGTTGTGTTAGTTATTAGCAACCCCATCTTCTAGAAATTATTCTCACATACTACTAATTTGTTTTGCTAAATACCTTTCTAAGGGGAAAGTGATTTTTCTAGGATTATGATTACGGCAACACTTTTTTGAGTGAAGGAAGTGCTACATTTTAATACTACATGCAGGTTGTGGGAAGGTGGTCAGAATGGTTAGTTAATGCACAGAACACAGGACACCAGAGACCAGGATTTGCTCCATATGTGTGGTTGGGTTTATGCCACAAAAGCACTTTGGTTAAGTTTGGGTAAAAAGCATGGTTTCAGTTTAATGTTAATAAAGCTTCAAGTCACTTTTTACTTATCAATAGTTAATTAAGAGCACAGTCTTTTCACTGACCTTAACAAAATGCTGTGAGTGCCTAAGCATAACAATAACCAACATCAATCAGGCTTTAGTTGCTGCAAGCAGATGTTGTGTTGCAAGATTAGATAGTGAGGGAAAGGGCAGCATGGCAATGCAGTGGTTAGCACAGCAGGAAGGTTCTTGGTTTGAACCCCGGTTTGGCTGGGGCCTTTCAATTTCCAAGGGATACTTCGGCTTCCTCCCGCAGTCTAAAAACATAGGTTTACTGGTGACCCTAAATTGACCCTAGGTATGAATGAGAGTGTGACTGTTTTTTGTCTCTAAGTGTGATAGTTTGCATTTTGTTGAAGGTTGAACAAGCCTCTGGTCCTGTGTCAGCTGAAAGACCTTTAAAGGATAAACAATATAGTTAATGGCTGGATGGATACAAAGAGAAAACAAATTAAACATGTTGTATGTCAGTATTTTACAGACATACAAACCTTTTGTGAGTTATCAGATACAAAAGTGTTTCCTGATTATGCTGATAAAAATCATAGTTAAGGTGGTGGTAAACCCACAATTCACATTTGCAGTTGCAAATGAGCATTTACTGTATATGAATGTAATTTCAGGAGACAGTGCTGCAATTAGATTCTGTCAACTTGTATTGCTTTTTCTCTTTGTGTCAGTAAGTATTTTATGATAATTTTCCAGTAATTTTACCACAAGATGTTAATACTCCTAAGGCTGCATGCCTTTTATTATGTTGTTTACTATTGTAAAATCTCAGTTTTTCTCGTGTCATTTTTCTTTTTGTATTTTCTAGTTTATGAGTCCTTCAAGTCCTTCATTCATTCTAGATGATGGTTATTCTTTCTACCTTTCTTACGGTACTTTTGAACTTTATTTGACAAGCACTACAAAACTATGTTGCTTGTGCAACTAAAGGTAATACTGTCATTATGAGGCCATGGCAGTCCTTTGAAAATATACCACTGTCCCTGTTGTGTCCAGGAGACGTTTGTGACCAGCAGCTGGTGGAGTGTGTTAATGTTGATGTCACAGCAGCTGGCTGCTCTCATCCTGTTAGCTCTGCCTGCCATTATCAGCCCCCCCAGCCCCCTCCCCATCCTCCTCCCCCTCCTCCTCCTCCTCCTCCTCCTCCTCCTTTAAAGCTGCTGCTACTGCTGCTGTGTGCCATGCTCATTTTAATACTCCAGACTCATTTGACCGTCTTTATGGACTTATCATATTAAACATTTATCGCAGCCATTTCCCTAAACCAAGCATGTTTATTCAACACTTAGGGGACCACAGCACGGCGCCTTTCAGCACTCCCACCCCCCCACCCCCACCACACACACACACTCACGTATCCTTATTTTCTCCTTTTCCCTATTTTTCTCCATCTCTCTTCCCCTCTCCCTCAGCCCCCAGGTTTGCTTTATTGCAAGCCTTCCTCTCTATGTGCCCCTGCCTGAATTAAAAAAAAAAAAAAAAAAAGAAAGAGTGGTATTTTTCTACAATTTCTATCCCTCTCCTTTCAGGTCACCTTTTCATTCTGGTGGCTGGGACACCGGGGGGACTCGTGCCGTGTGAAGCCAGGCAGCGAAGCAGACACAAATGTATTCTGAGCCTTTAGTACTTTTGATGAATCGAATTTTAATTTAATCATCTGATCAAACATTAATTAGCATAATCACTTGTGGGGATGGATGGTCTAGATAGAGAGACACGGAGCAACACATAATAGACCTCATCCTGGCAACAGTCTACGGGGACACTTAGCAACCCGTAAACAGCTACATGCTTCTAGGGACCCTGGCAGGGTTCTGTCCAAATTACTTCCCTTTGTACAAACAATACATCCAATTCTCTATTTCCTTCAACAGCTCTTCCACTGCAGAATGATCTATTGAATGCTGGACAACTGCGCTGTCAAATGCATTGCTGTCAGGCCCTGTACCCTCTTATTTGATCTTGGACAAGCTGGCTTACTGCAGCATCACACCTTAGTCTGAGCAGAAGAGGTCTGGGAATACCAGGAATACCACAAAGTGCTAAGATTATTGACAGTGCACTCAGTCTCACACCGGGCCAGCGGATCGATAGTGGCTGGAAGGACATAAATCAGACTCCCGTGGCTCCACTCCATGTCACTCCTGAACCCACCCACCCAGCTCCCCAATTAAACACACACACACACACCAAACACATGCACACGGGACACACAGTGTGTGAACCACACACCTCCCTACATATATAGGTGCTTACATATACACATAAACACCAGCAAACACACGAATAAAGCACCTACTTTGCACATATCTCACACACATGCACATGCCTTCACACACCTTACCTCAACTACAACAAGATGACAGCAGCTTTAAAAATGGCCAGCTAAAAATAACCGCCACTAACTTGGTCTTAAATCTTAGCATCTGTGCCAGGTTTAAAAATAAAGAGCAGTGTCAAGAAACCAAGCCGGACCCATTTGTCTTTCTGTCACAACTGTCTATCCAACTCTGCCTCTTCCGCTATCCCTTAGCCTACTATACTATTTGGACTGTGGAGCATTGGACACATGGGCAGACGTGATGGTGAAATATGTCATGGAAATGCAGACTTGAATAATCTGATTTAGACACGGATTTGAAATATACAGCAAAGATGCAATGGTGGAAAAACTGCAGAGAAGCCAAAGAGGCATGCAGTGAGGTTTTTTTTAAGTCCATGAAGTATGAAAGGAGAAAACAAAGCTCAAAGGCAGCGAGACAGAAAGAAAGACACCGAGTGGTAGATATGTTGGTGAGCCACAATACATCAGACACATGAATCATGCCCAGGCCAGAGTCGCTGGGATCAATTCAGCCTTGGGCCTCAGAGTGTGTCGAGTTCAAAGCCTGGCCCTGGTATTTGGAGGACTGGATTAAGAGGCAGTATTTATGAGGTCCAGCGTGAATGTTTGTCTTGGTGGGTGATGGATAGCAAACTCATCACACCTCTGCCACCTGTCCTCCACAATGAACAAAAGCTTTGGTGGGGCACTGAACACAAGTACTATAGATCTAGTGCACAGTTTACAACACACACATACAGCTCTTTTGTGAATACGCAAAGTCGTTGCTCTATATATAAGATCCAATTTAAGACAATTACAAGTCAATGCAAGCCATCTGGTCCAACTTAAATAAGGTTTATGTTTTCAGTGGAAACATAGTTGCTGGCTGGATTTTGTTTAGTGAATACATACTGAATTTGTATGCAGGTGGTTGGGGAGGATGGTGGGCATTTAAAGCACTGGACTTTGACACTAGAGACCATGGTTTGCATTTTGAGTACCGTATTTGTTTAGGGTATAGGTGAATGACTTTGGTTAAAGTTAGAAAAAGAATGGTGTGCTGTGTACTGTAACATAACCAAAGTGACAGATATTGTAAAATTACAAGTGGGTGTTTGGGAAAACAAATACATCAGTGAAAGATGCTTTCATTAACATTGTTTCCTTCATCATTCCTCCATTGATAAAATGTAATTTTAATGTGCGATACATTTCACTCAAAAGCTATTTTCTGCTTCAAATTAGGAGCACATAAACATAATTTCAGGGAGACAGGGTTGGCACAAGTTAAACAGGACAAGAGAAAAATATTTTTTAGATTTGTATGAACTGCAGATTACTTTAGATGTCACATGATTTAATCACAAAAGATCATAAAGCATTTATTCGGCATTATAAACTGTTTTTTATTACTCTCTATGTTTATAGCATTTTCTAATTTTCTTATGTTGCCAGCAGAGAGACATCCTAAAGCAATTGCCTTAAACTTTGAATGAATTCATCACCACTGTAGCGCTGTTACGCAGGAATACTTAGGTCAAGATCTAGGCGATTCCAAACTTCTAAGTCCTTTCTACAATCTTTGACACTAAATCGAGATAAAAGCACTACTGCACAGGAGAGCAGACGTGCCTTTTTCTTGACTTGACTTACTGTTTTAAACTGTCAAATAAACCTTTTACACCAGTTCCTCCACTGAAGTACCTGTGCAGTGCAGCACAGTAATATAACATGTCACTTTGACAGTTGCTGAGTGAATTACTACAACCCCACTTTGCACGCATGATCAAACACCTACATCTGGGTGCTGAGGGCTTTTCTGCTCTTCCCTGCAGATGCTAAATGATATCGTTAACATTTTAATGCAAGAGACATTTACACACAGGCTTGCACAATTACACCTCTGATTCAGTGGAATCCAGACACAGTGTGATCGGTAATTAGATTTTACATTGGGTGAAACACAGCACAACATCCATACATATATACACGCACACGTGCACACACCAGTCGCCAAAGCATGCTACTAATTAGAGAGCTAGACGGGTACAGTACAGTAGAGTAGCCCTCATTATACAGCTAGGATGTATGAACTAGGGGATATCTATTATGATCGCATATCAGGATATCCATTACCCAATATTAGCAGCCCTTTCAACTGGAATCACACACAGAGTCAAAATGTAATCCAACAAACCCTCTTATAACTCACACAAGTGAGCAAGAGTTAAGTGGGTTTGTATACTTAATTTAGCCCATTAGATATTCATATCAGAGTAAGACTGCACAAGATGATCTATCACTTGACTGTACACTACGTGTTTTCATGGGCTAATTTAATTTCATGAGCTGTGATACCGCTTCTGCAACCAAACACTAATTGGTAATTAGTAAACACACTAATGGCTGCAAGTGCAGCTGTAAGGCCTGGTCAGGTTTCACTCCTCTGCCGTCCATCCTTGGGCATCTTTACACAGACCTGAGGATCACCTCACAGCTCCAACAAATTGGGCTCTCATCAGTGCACAACCTTCATTGCCTTCATGTAGATTTATTGCCATGCAAACACCAGTTCCCCGTTCTACTCACAGCCAAGTTCAATCCATCTACCCTCCCTGGTCCCTGAAGCATTTCCATCCAATGTTTCAGGTGGCTAATAATGTGGGGTCATGTAAAATTGGCAGGCTAACTGATGTTGGCAGCTATTTACTGTACTGTAAGCTATGCTGGGCTAGATGCTCTGGAAGAGCCTTATTTCATAGTGGATCTGCCTTTGCCCCCGAGAAAGGTCACAGCTAATTGAGATCAAAATTTGATTGCGTGATCTCCTGATCTGTGTGTAAATGTTCATTTTTTGAAGACATGTGAGCTAGGTCCTTTCTAAATCTTGAGCATCAGGTTAAGCGGTGTGTATGTCTACAAATCAATGAAGTCTTCATGGGGACCATGCAAGGAGCCTGGTCTCATTATATCTTTGCAAGGAGAATTTGAATAGGCAAGTTTAGCTTGCCGAGGTTTTGCCTAGAGGCAGCTTTCAGGCAAAGATTTAATGTTTCCTCTCCTGTAGTGATTACTGAATTTTTAGACTCTTCTTTGCTAGGAAATAGCGCAGGAAATAGCAAAAGCATGATGTCTTAAATAGAATTCAAGAAGTAAATGTGTCTGTCAAATGTGTTGTATTTAACATTTTTAAACTTTTTTTCTGAATATCTGGAATGTGATAGATGGAGTAATTTAAGGACTGTTTGTTCTTTTGATATACCTTGCATTAATTTCCATGATGAAGGCTATAAAAAAAATTGGACATTTTGTTAATATTTTGTAGTTGTTTATATATTTTCTTTTTTCAAGATCGCTTGCAGAGTTCATCAAGCTAATGTAAGAACAGTGAAATGATTACAATACAATATGGAGAAAAACCCTGAAAAGCAGCTCATTAGCCATTTGACTACTTGTCACCCAAGGACACACTGATATGACAGGGTGTGTTTAGTTCCTAATCAAGTACTTCCGGGTCAGCTTGGTTTCTGACAAGAGCGAATTTCCCAGTTCCATGTCCAAAATCATTCCCTATATTGGTCTGCCATTTTGTAGTAGTGTCCGATTCATCTTAGAAGCATCATCATACCCTGCGTAGTGGACAAACACGACCCCCCCCCCCCCATGCAGTGGAGAAAGTAATAAATAAGCACCAGACACTAACCAACAACCACCATGGACTCTGAAAGATCTGAATAGTCTTTAATATTGTTTTTTTCCACAAGATAAGAACACACCATATAGTTTTCCACCCCATATGGTGTAGAGTGAACGTTTCCGGACACAGCTCCTGACACCGATTATGGAGGTTACCATAGAGACAGGCCAGTGAGCATTTGATAGGCCTAACTCTAAAACAGGAAGAATTGTCTGGAATCCAATCGCTGTGCTGGCTTCTATCTACAAGGTCATTCATTCAGTCATTCATTCTGACAATGCCTGCTCAGCCGACGAACACCTCATTTTCATGATAATCAACTAAACATCCAGACGCAGAGGACAAAGTCATACAGCTAGGCTCCTGTGCAGCAATGGAGAAATAAAATTTTTTTTTTTTTTTAAATTCGAATGACAACGCAAACAGCAGGTCATGAAAACCTGTTCTTAAAAAAAAATTATTGCGGTACAAATGACAAACACAAAAAGTGTAATGTCTGCACTCAGTGCTGTCTACTGCCTAATCCCTATCTGTTGTTTGCCACAGGCCTTTTCAATAATCCCTTATGCAATAAACGGACACAATCTTGCATGGCAGTTGATCTAATGTCAGAGTCAGACGATTATGATTAATGAGGATTCCTTATTGTTCCTTTATGAGTTTCAGCACAAGCTGGACTGGGGGAGATACCATTTTATAGTCAATGTCAATAAACGGTACCGACTGAGGGTTGCCTCAGCACTGAAAAAGCGATGGCACAGAAACAAAAATCCATTTCGAAGCCTTATTTTATCATCCCAGCCAGAAGAGAAAATCCATTTTGGGGACACACCATATTATATCACAGCCCCTTGATGTGGATAAATGTATTCATACCTGTAAATACTCACTTCCCCAATTTTTGTTTTGTGAATTCGGCTTTTCTTGACCCTTTGATACAAAAGCAGCCAACAAAGGGCTGGATTTTGTTTTCAGCATGTGAACAATCCCCATCTTGTCACCCCGATGTGGTTTCTTATAGATACGTTTCCATTTTCCTTCCTTCGCCCTCTGCTTCTTCGACTCTGTCTTTTTCTTCCCCTGTTTTCGTACACACCCAGTCAGCCATAATCCCTCCCTGTAGAATGGACTCTGGCCAATAAGTGAATGCAATAAACTGTATCAATTTTCTGCTATTGATTATAGATACACTATATGAGCACACAAATACACATGCATGGTGACAGCCACTTGCATGTGTGCGGTAGTACACATGCACTCATGCATTTGTACAAGAAAACACAGACAAGAAGCACAGCCAGGTCTGGGTGTTTGAAAACTGTATTTGAACGAAAATTGCGGCTATTGACTATTTGAATGGAAAATTTATTTTACATTTTTTTGTGTGTATTTGTGAACTACTTTTGTATTTTCTGGAAAAAAGTGACCTCTTTGGAATGTGTCTCAACAACAAAATTGCATTTTTTTTAAATTACTTACATAAACAATTTGTACAAATGGTGTTAATTTTCCCTCTACAAACTACATTCAAAGATAAATAACATAAAATTACCTTCAGATATGTGAAAAAATTGGATGTAAAGATGCTGGAAACATTCTGACAGAGCCATGAACACAAATGAATATTTTACTTCAAATGTGTTTAAAATTAAAACATGGATTACTGACTCCAAAATATGTGTACCAACTGAGCATTTTGAGGCATTATATTCATTTAGGCCACTTTGAACTTGAAAAATATGCTAACTGTGGGGGAGGGGGAAGGAGTTAAACCAAATGTCCATTATATCAAATACGTCACTTATTACTAAGGGCCACAGTGGAACAAGGTTGTAACAGAATAAGGATTATTAGCATTATCAAATAAAAACAGAAACAAATCACATTCACTGGACTGATATTAAAAATAATTAAAACTTGAAACTATACAATCAGGTTTAAACAAATACAATCAAACCAACTGATTAAACAAGGGTTCAAACTAACAAATTTACCTGTGCTATTACTATCTGGCTCAGGACTTATGTCCAAAGGCCAGAGATGTGTCTAATGGTTTGTAGGAGAGCTGGAAGGATTTAAAACGCAATTCATGCCTCGCCCGTCTCTCTCCCACTATCAAGGGTGTCAGCCTTTTGACAACCATATAAAATCCATTTCATGTGGGTCACAGGTGACCTCCATCCTCCCTCTCCAGTCACTTAGCTGTCTACCAGTGATTTGCCTTCCGCAGTAGGTAATGAGCACTAATAAAAAAAGATGAGCCGTTGAAACTTACCATTCAAGATGCTCTGGGAAAAGATAAAAGCCAATATCCACATGCCCTGCTCCGTTCAATCCCCCCCAAGCTATGCTTTCTCTTCTTCCTCCGACCGGTGCCTCCCTGGGTCTCTCTTCTGTGCGCTTGGGGTAAGGTTAAACATTTGCCACTGTCTTGAAGCAAACCGGTCCCAGTCTCTACTTTTAATATCTCCTTCCTACTTTTCGTTACACTGATTTTTTTTTTTCCTTTTCTTAGCCCTCTCTTTGCGCTTGGTACATAAATGAGCCTCTGTGATTGTCTTGGGGAGAGCTGTGCTCAGACTCTCCTCCTCTGCTCCGCGTCTTGCTGCTTCTCTCTGTTATTCAAAAGGATGCTGAAGGGGTGAAGCCCAGGTGTGTGTGTGATGCTGAGTCAGAGCCGGGTACGAGCGGATCCTGAAACAAAAATGAATGTCCAAAGTGGCTAAACTAAACCTTTAAAAAATAAACATGTCAGAAGCTCCGATTTCCTAAATAAAAGACTGACTGACGGGTCATCCTTGGGGGGGGAAAAAATTAAAAATTTAGAAAATTAAAATAACTAAAAGAGCTAAGAAGCAAACGGGGGGAGAGGGTAGAATAAGAACGAAAAACGGGGTTGTTTTTTTTCTGAGATTCCAAAGTCAGATCATCTTCATCGCCTCTGTGCGTCCAGCAAGAGGCGAGCAAGCGCATCTTCCCCGCTGCCGCTCTCTAATCGCACCACACTGACTCTCTGAGCATTGCACAGAATAACCCTCTCCTCTGCCCCTGCAGACGCTTTAATTCCTCATTGCCTTAAAGGAGCAGAGGCGGCTACCGGTCGGTCCTGGGGGCAAGGTGCTAGTGGAGGTGAGGGCGTGAGAGCACGCAGCGATTGGAGCATTTGCATTAAGGGAAATTAGCTGCACCTGACGCACCGAGGCACCTAGGGTAACATTTTTACGCACGGAGATGTACCGACTCAAGAAGAAAAGCGCTGACTGCCGGCGTGCAGGTGCACTCAGTACACAGCATTATATACCAGATGTGACTTGAATTAAATCAATACGGCATGTCTGTCATGCATAAGAACAGAAAAAAAAAAACCCTCTAATAGTGGAACTCTACGAGGACATCCGATAATACATATTCCGTGTTCACTTTAGAGCGTGAATGAGAGAAAAAAAAGTCTTTGATTAAATAACACTTTTAAATTGATCGAGATGGTTTGATAATTGTATGAGAGAAATAGAAAAAAAAGGAGAAAAATTTTGTCAGTGGTTGCAGAAAATAAAGGGTTCAACTAAAGCATTCCCCACCCCAAAGGCGTACACACACACACACACACACACACTCACACACACACACACAGACGCTCCATACCGCCCTCCCTCAACCTCATAATGCATCCACCACCAGTACCACCACCACCACCACCCCTCCATTTTAATGCTTGCCTTGAAGTCAAGGGTGTAGCTGTAGCAGGCTGTGGAAGCCTGTGGGCCTGTCCACAGAGCCCGGTTATACTGAATGTGATATATCCAGCAGGGCAGTCTGCATCTCATTCTCTATCCCACATGACAGAATATACTGAAAGTGAAATCCTGTTTATTCACCCCAGGATACTCAGTTTCTCTCCTTATATCAGGGCTGTGGAAAGTATCTTCACAATTCTGAATGTGTACAAAATAAAATAAATATAAAATGCTAAAATAATGCTATACAGTGTGTGCGCTGCCCTCGTTCTTTTCACCTGATATATATGGTTGTATTTATATCTATTTGTCAAAGAGAAGTAGTCTTCTGTCTTTGTGTTAATTTGGGGAAAGATGGAGGTATGGATCTGTAATATGCAGAGATGTTTTCCTTGGCCAATATTCCTGTCGCCCAGTTTTCTTACCATACGTTTCTTTCTGCAGTATGTGTCCAGTTGTCTGCCTGTCTCTCCTACAGTGGTCACTCTAGTGCAGCAGAGAAACATGAACACTGCTCTGCATTTGCTGGAGTCTGTACCAGAACACACTGTTCTAGCTGGCCTTAAAATGGTATGGCTCTCCTTATATTATTATTGTTTTTTATTATTATTATTATTATTATTTGTTTCTTTTTGATTTATTCTGCAATGGTCTAAAGTAAATAGTTCTTTCATCAATGATTCCCACTTTTAAAACCATTCTTACAGCAAAATGTATGTTTAATTGGGTGAGAGGATCATTTGACTTACTTTTCTCCCTAAGCCGTAAGATAAACCCAAAAAGGTTGAAGGTTCTTTAGCACTGAGGAGAAAACATTGGTGAATCAGGGCAGTGGGTCAGAGATCCTGCCTGTCATTTATAGTGGATTAGGAGCGCTGTGCTGGTGTTTCAGTTTCTGGATTCTTGGCATGGACAAGCAAGTAAGTTCATTAGCAGCAGCAGACTGGGAGATATGATCATTTAAGAGGGAGGATGCACCAGCCATGCTGCAAATTGATCAGACCCTTGTTTGTCCTCACAAGACGCACATTCTGCTTCTCAGCACTGCTTTGTTGCACTTATATATTGTTATGTGCTGTTTATTTACATTACGAAAGCCTCTGCCACCACAGGGGAACGTTTAAGTAAAGTGCCTTGCTCAAGGGCCCCTCTGTATTTTTTAATTTACTTCAACTGTAAAGTTCAAGGACTACATGTGTGTGTGATGCCAAAGACAAGTCATCCCCTACAGATATAAACCAGACCAATACCTCACGGAATGATTTTTCCTTTGTTCAGCCCTCAGCTTAGAAGATTTTTTTTTTTTTTGTCACTGAAGGTGACATTAACAGACTGCAAAGACAAACAAAACCTTAAGAGGGAAGAAAAGGAAGATCCAACTGTGGGTTCAAGGGACTGAGAGAATGAATCCATGGAATTAGAGGGTGCCATCTGACATTTTAGGGGAAATGAGGCATTGGTATGATCTAGCTCAGCAAACAGGCTTTTATGAGAAGCTAAAATTAAAGATTTGGAAAAAGAAATGGAACAAATAAAGAAATGCAAATCAAAGGGTGTATTTGTTTGCGTGGGATGAGGAAACTAATGCTGACACAGATGGAACAATCAAGCCTGGTGTCATTTAAGTAGAGAGGAGGAGCGAGGACTCTTTTCACATAGGTCAGGGTAACACTTGCAGGAGGGCTACGTATAGTGTTTACAGTATATACACACTCATGCCAGTGTACACACACATAAACTCCATATAAGGCGGTTGCCCTTTATAAGCACAGTTTCACAATGTGTGTTTGACAGCAAACACACACAGAGTAAGACCAAAATTGACCAATTACCTTACAATGACCAAATGAAAGCAGGTGTGTGTGATAATTTACATCATATTCATTTTAGCAAAGTAGTGATATTATAGGTTGAGAAAAATCAATATGATTGGGCCTCAATAAGAACAGTATTTCATGCATGACTCATGTTTGATTCCTACAATATACATTAGTGTCTAATATTTGATTGGTTAGGGTTAAATACCATTTCACTTAAAAACTGTGATTAAAAAATAATTGCCTCTTTATCTGTATTCAAAAATATTGGACTGTGAGGGAGGCTCTTAATACCACATGCCACAAGGTGGAATCGAATACATGCATGACAGGAAAAACTCACAGTTACAGCAGCACAGTTCAATATCGGAGGGAGCTCGGCTGGAATTTTGGTGATACGCGAAGATCACATTTAGCTGAGTGCAGCGATACATGCAGATCGAATGTTTCTGTTAGTGGCACACAGGCTCTTCCATCCTTATGGAAAACAGGTGCTCCTGTTTATCACTTACACCACACGGACAGCTGTAAAACTAAACAGACTACTTATGATGTGAAAGACAATACCTCGATTTTCACTGTGAAGACAAGAGCCGTGACCAAATGGGCTGATGTAGTAATTGGTGACCCCAAATACATACATTACATTCAGGTATGTAGAGGAGGCACTTGTGTTTTCTAACTGCAAAATCAATAGTTTCCTCCTTATAGGGCTAATGTAAATTATTTTCGATTACTAGTGATGTCAAAGCTGAAGCTCCCAGTGTTTGTAATCAGTATATGAAGAAGAATACAGTGGTACAACTAATTTTATTTTTGCATAGTCTGTTGTTTTTGTATGTTCTAATGACATGTGACACATAAGATATTCATATGTGGATGAACATTTTCATTTCCATACTACATGAATCAAGTAACATTATTCAACATCTCAGCAGTCCGGTTTTGAATACGAGCAGAGAGGATTTTTGGTGGGTCGGAGTTTATTGCGTGGGTAGGGGGAGGAAACGGGTGTAGTTCATTTTAGCCCCCCAGCATGATGCCCAAACAGTCGTAAGTGAATGTGACAATGAGGCCCGTGGGCTGCTGCAGACAGTCTTGGCCTTGCTGCGTGGCCATGCATGCGAGCCTGTGTGTGGGTGTGTGCTTGCATGCGCCACCATGTCCGCACGTGGATACGAGGAAGGAAGCGGAGCACATATGAGACAACTCATGAACACTGCTCACCCAAGGTCATAACTCCTCAGACTGTTATGCTCACGCTGGCACAGGATCTGTGCTAGGTGCTATTTATTTTCCTGCCAGCTTCATCATGGATGACAAAATAAGATGAGAGATATTAATCAAAGTAGAGGCAGCAGTTAAACCAGTGGAAATTATATCATTTTAATTTATTAGCAATTTAAGAACTACAATGATTGTTGTCTATATTGTTAAACCAGTCTATTTAAAAGTTATTAATGTAGGTGATTTCCCTCTATATATATAATTTGGCATTTTTATTATATTTTTATTATATTAAATTATTTCTTTTCAAATTTATGGTAAAGCAAAGGGGAAGATTTAGAAAGATGGAAGCAGATGAGTTAAAGAAGGGTCTCAAAACAGTTGAGAGGTGGATGGTGAAAAAGAGATGAAACTAAGTATGAAGTAAAATCATATACCGAGCCCATGATTATGAAGTTTTGTTTTTTTTTTTCTTGGAGTGTCGCCACCCAAGTTCAAGAGCTGCAACCCAATACCAGGAAGATTTCCTTAATCAATGTAAAAGTATTATATTAGATGTACAATTTATGGATAGGACCTTATTCCGCCTGGAACTATATATTTAGTTGAGATATTTATTTTTAAATAAAAGTGTTTTCCTGAAAATAATTTACCATTGAAGGAAAAGACAGAGATTAAGCATAAAAAATACATATCAGTTAATTGCTACATAGTGTCTAATGCTTGAATAAAGGTAAATATTAATAAAGAGAAATTCCGCTATTATTCATAAATCTCATATTTTACCAGTTATGAACATTGGTCATGATAACACATCCTTCACCAGTTTGCATAGTTGTGTACGACAGCTACAGGGACTGCCATGGGACTACTTTCTGCTTTTACTGTCAATTGGACTCAGAGATGAGTGTTGGACGTGATTCCTGAAGTTTTCACAACACCTCCGAACGCCCATGCTCCTCGGTGCACTTCCAGTCAGATCAACACTTTTTTTTCCTGGAGTGTGCATGCCCAAATCTCAACAACAGAGGTGACGGGTAAGTTATTATCATGACAATTCAGCACAAAATTTCAACAGTACAACCTAGTTTGACAAAAACAGAAACTCCCTTACAATTTTTTCTGGGCACTAATGTTGATTTTAAATCAGTAAAAATGTGTAAAACACTGCTACCACGCCATCTCCACCATACACTCTATCATGTGCTGTCTAGCTAATGAATTCAAATCCGATAGGTAACAATACATGGTGCGCTTCAGTGGTCGTATTGATTACATCATAAGTTAAATCCAATCAAATGCTTCTTTTGATTTATTGAAACATAATGCAATACAACTGTGTTCAAGTCTGCATGTAATCCCTCTAATAACCATCGTCAATCCAAAATATTAGTAATGTTAGGAAAATGGAGAACATTCTCCATCTGTAATGTCTTCTACTCCACCTTCTTCTCTGCAGGGCTCTCACAAACCACACATGTTCATACATACAGGATCCCTCCGCCCCTCCCTGTCCCTCCGGCCGACCCTGTCCCTGGCGTGTGTGCAGACCGGCTGGGTAATCCCTCAGGATGAGGCCTCTTGTTTTGACAACTCCTGCGAAGCCCAGTGTCTCTTACAACATAACACAGACTGCCCTATCATCAGCAAAATGTCAGCCCTCAGCTCACTCCTTCATCAACCAAAGGAGGATCAGGTTGCCTTTACACTATGCGACCCATTAACTCGGAATAGAAACATTCTCAGCACTGGTATAATGATCCCCTTTGTTTTCTGAGACAATGACATTGATAAGAGACAAGCCGCACTTGTGGCTCCTGATAGAAATGTGTATAAGGTTACATGTTGTCAAGGCCAGAGTGATGTGGCTCCTACACATAGTTCAAAGTGGTGAACTCCTATCCTCTACCGGTCCCTTAGGGATGAAAAGACATCTGCAGATCAATCAGTATCAGGACACATGCACACTCTTTAAATGTGGACTGCTATAGCTTGGGAATGTGCCATAAGTGTCGAAAAAAATGAGTGTTTAAGAAGCTAACATGCCAAATGGACTATTGATAAAACACTAAAGAGAAGATGTGTTTCTGTGCAGGAAAGAGCAAACAACAAAGGGTTAATGGTTCGATTACATTTATTTGACAGCATCCACCATCAAACATGAAATCAAGGCAATGTTAGATGGCTAGGATAAAATATTTAATGCTTGATAATATCATTTTATATTTTACAGAAACTTAAAATCTAAAGTTGTGAATTAAGAACTTCCCAGGATAGGAAAAGATTTTTTTTTTCTTAATTCATCTATTGTGGGAAATAGTTAATCATTTTGGGAAATACATTTCATTCCCTGTATGGCATAAAGTTAGATGAGAGCATTTATACCACTCTCATTTATGTAATTATGAAGCTACTGCTTTTAGTCAGTTATCTTAGGTTAGTTTGGTTTAGGGAAAGAAAATAAATCAGCAGTTTGACATTTTAGGAAAAAATGCTTATTTTCTGGTCCTGATGCTAAGCTAAGCTAACTGGCTGCTGGCTGTAGCTTCACATAAGAGAATCGATGTTCTCATCTAACTCTCAGCATGAAAAGTGAATAAGTGTATTTTCCCAAAATATCAAATTGTTCCTGTATTTTCTCTCTCTAAATATATAATTCTGGCTTAGATCCAAATCAAATTACTATCAACAGATATGACAGAATATCAGAGTGGAGACTGTAAAACAGTCTCCCCATTTCCTGAATACTGAATTGTAACATATAACAAGACTCTGCAAAATGGACCACAGCACATGTACTACAGTAACCTTTTCCCATCTCCCTCTCAATTCATGATACCAACACCCCAGCCGGCTACTGCAACCCCAGCCAGTTTCCCATTGGTTAGCCCCAAGGCACAGTGGAGCATATCTGTAGCCAACCTTGACGTGCTAAACTAGGACGCTGAAGGGGACAGAAATGGGAGGGGAGAGGAGTAGAGGCAGGGGAAGGAGGGGAAGGAGAGAAAGGAGGAGGGGGGGACATAATGAAAGGCTGCTGGAGGAGAGGCAGATATAGGGAAGTGAGGATGGAGAGCTGAGAGGGTGATGGAAAAGTGGGGATAAAGAAAGGAGCAGTGGAGAGGGAGGGACTGAAGGTGGAGGGTGTAAGTAAAAGGGAGGGAGAGAATAGGGTGGGTTTTGGTGATTTGTACTCTGGCTGCATATGCGCCTTGTCTCCATCTCCTCCATTCTCTGCTTGAAAACTGGAAAAATCAATACACCCACAGTGTAGTGTATCCCCACATGAACTGGATCATTAAAAATATATAATCAAACAGCCCACCATCATTTTTCATCACTATTACCATCATCACATATCTGAACAGGTGCAGATATTGGTATATCACCATCACACCTGTAACAATCTAATAACTCAATCAATGGCCCTCTAATTATTTCAGTGCCACAGCTAATCGTCCAGTTAAAGCAGTCTTTCAGCCTTGACTCTCAGAATGCTACACAGAGACAGGCTGCGTGTTAACAAAAGCACACAGCAGAACCGAAGCAGGGCTGTTGTAATAAGAATATCTGACTTCTCAGCTTCACAACTCAATCCAACTCAGGGTCGCAGTGTTGCCTAGTAACGGTGGCACACTACTGACCTTATCTATGTGGTCATAAAAATGTATGAAGAAGCCCCCCCCCCCCGATTCTCGCCCCCTAGCCTCCTCCCCGCCTGCCTTCGTTCAGTCTTTCCTACAACCACGATACCACCCTCAAAGCCCTTATCTTCCCCTCTCTGAGTAGCATCTACCCAGGGGGCAAGCACCCTCCATGCTCTCCTACCCCTGCCAGGGTAGCACTGCAGAGGGTGCTATCTGCCTGGGAGCTCCCCTCTCTTTTATTATGGACTTGGGCCGGGAAACATGTACACACTTGAACCTTTCGCAAGAACACAATGCACTTGGGTGCACTGTACACGCACACAGAGCACAACAGATACAGTGCTGGTGGGCGGGTAGTGGGAGGCTGGAAGGATGCAGATTGCATGCTATGAAACTGATAGATAGCTGTAAGAACAGAGGGACACAGTCAAGCGCAAAGGAGACTCAATACCACACCGCAAGGTGAGTCAGTGCACCAGCCTTCATGAGAATATTACTTCAGAGTGGAATATCTGCTATGCCTGCTGTGGCAGAAAAGAAATGTAGCAGAGTGTTAAAAAATGTGCTTGTTTGAATGAGAAAACAACAGAAGAATAGAAGGCTTAGCTCTGCAATGGGTTTCACAAGTATGGTGTATTTTGTGCAAGCGATATGCTTGTGAATGATTAGATGAATCTCATCTCTGTCCACACATGATTCCTAACTGCTCGGTTCAGCTTTTCTAATTGGCTATCACCTTGGAGATGCCCATCCTAATGAGGAAACAAACTCCAGGTATTGCACCTGATATAATCTCTAGGAGTGATGGGGGTGTGTGACACATACTATATCCACACACACACACACACACACACACACACACACACACACACACTCATGTGCTCCATCCGTCTGCTCCAAAGTAAACACCATCAGGTCATAATATGCCAAGAATCTCTCGGCAAATTCAAAGCAAAAATCTGCCAACGGCCTTCAACTCATTTATTCTGGATTCTGGATTGGGAAACCTGAGCCAAAACGAGGATGTTTTAACAAAACTATCAAAATGGGTTACTTAATTGTATTTTTAAAAAATTATATTATGTTTTAGGAAAATCTGAAACTAATTTCAATATCCAAGTAACATCTAATATATGTCTGCTGTTTCAATAATCACAAACTGGAAAAACAGTTCTAAACTTGAAGGTCTCACCTGTAAGAGATAATATCTCCAGATAGATTCAGATGATTTTCACAGTTTAAAAAAAAAAAAAAAAGAGAACAATTCTTATGTTGGCCTGGGTGTAAATAATTAAAACCATTTAATTAAACTGATTCCAGTATAGAGCAGCGGCCTAACTACTCTGACAAACAGCATCTCAATAATGAGGGCGACTGTAGCCCGCCACGGCTCCCTTGTCCATTACTACAGCACCATCTGCTCCGTTGCACCCAACGCATCAGGTGGGATCTGTGTTATTTGGACAAACACAGGAGACATATGTGTGTGTATGTAAGCATTAGAGTAAGTAGAGACTGGTGAGAGCATGAGTAGTGCCTGGAGGTGAGGTGCAGAGGGGTGGCAGGGTTCCCGGCTCCTATCGTGGCGCGTTTAGATGCTAGCCTCCATGACTCATCTACGTGTCACTAATGCTTTTCCTATGAATGAACAAACAGACACAGATACACTGTAGAGAGGCAATGCTACCACCACAGGGGGAAGAGTAAGTGTGAATAGCCTGTGAGACAAGCATGAGCCATCCTTAGTCATACTCCTGCCTGTCTGAGCAGTGAGAGTTGCCATATAGTTACAAGTAATTGATCTAAAAAAAAACAACAACAACAACAACAAAAAAACAAAATAAATCAAAACCAGCTGTCTTTTATGTGGCTGGAAACATACAGTGCGGTACCAGTGAATGAGCAGTTATGTACCCACGCACCTGTTGTCTGGCTCGTCCCTCTCATCTCAACCAAGCTCCCCTCATTTGGGCTGCTCTCCTGCAGTAGCAGCTGTGAATATGTACACCTTGTTAGGAGGTTGACAGATCTGGCAGAGGGAGAGACAGGGAAGTAGCTTGTTATGGAGAACAGGCAAAACTACACGTCTATCCCTGCTACGCTGAGAGAAAATTGACAAAGAATAAACAAGAAATCCTCTTTAAAAGACAAAACGCATCTTTTCATCTCAGTCTAAATTAATTCATAAAGAGGGCAACATTATACTAATTTAAATAATTGAATGTACCATAGGAAAAGCTAATTGACAAGAGCCACTCTGCTAATAAAACACTATGGTCGGCTGGATATAAAAATGAGATTTGCCTCTGAAACATGTGGCTGGCCTGATCATTATGACCTGCCCCACTGTAATCCTCATTTGCCGCTCATCCAGCTCTGTCATGCCTGTGCTGTAATTACACTGCATCCGATATCACAGGAAAATGCTCACAGATTCAGCAAATCTCTGAGATAAATCTCTGATCAGCATTATAGACTTACAGTGATTGGGCTGTCTGAGGGGCTGCTTATCACAGCCCTTTGCGACACTAAAAAAAAAAAGGGTGAGAGCTGGGGTCACTGAACAGGCAATACCGCTAATTCAAGACTGTCTAACACACTGTTTATTTCTATAGGCAACCTAGCTAATGTTTGGTTAATTACAAAAAAAAAATTGTATGTAAATTGTACATTCCTTAATGTAAATGTAGTTGTATAGTGATCTGTAGATGTAATGGCATAAATATAGAATGAGTGCAATGAGTGTTTTTCAATTTTCTTTTGTTCTCATATCATTTCAGTTTTTCCATATAATATATATATATATATATATATATATATATATATATATATATATATATATATATATATATATAAATGTAATTGCTGATTCTAAACAGCATTACGTGCCCTTTAAAAGAGAAATGGTAAATCAGTCAAACAGTAGTTGATCACACACAATCAATCGCCAACATTTTTTGTAATTTTTTATTCAAATAAATATTTTATCGATAAAAAAATTCATATCTTCATATATTGATTATCCTTGGGTTTTGGACTGATGGTCAGACAAATCAAACGTTTGAAGATGTCACCCTTGGCTCTAGGAAAATTGTGATTCACTATTTTATAGAATAAATGATTAAGCAATGAATAAAACAAGTTGACAGAATAATCAATTATGAAAATCATCATTATTTGCCGCCCTAGTCAGCAGGTTTTTCAGCCCGTTAGTTGTAAAAAGAATCATCCAAAAAGGATCAGGAAAAGAGTTGACCTTCTCATTACTGCTGGAGTTTTTCTCATGATGTTTTGTAAAATAAAAAAACTAAAAATTAAAAAAAACTTACATGTGTTTAACTTTTACAATTAAATATAATAATATGTTGTGTTAATTAGTTAACGTGCTATTCTTAGTCTACTATACAAAACAGATATCTTATCGGGTTTTAGAATTTCGCAGTGGTAGCAGCTACAAAACCAACTTAATTATACAAATTGGTTCTAATCCATATATGTTATGAATGACCCAAAAGCACAAATCCTGAAGATCTGGATCTAATATCTGTGTGTGAGTGTTGTTAAGACAAAGGAGAAGTAGGTGCATCTAAGATGATGTAGAGTGTAATGATCAGAGCTGTGAGGATTACGTACCAGTGTCCCAGCAAAGGAGCTTTGCACTGCCAAATGTAGGACCACTGGCTCTCCTAAACTGCCTAATTTGCTCACGCACAGATGATGCCACAGTGCCCTCGGATTGGATTAAATGCACGGGAAGGTTGTAGAGTGCCTTGCTGTGGCTAGCAGTGGAACTGCAGCAGGGAGCTGCTTAGAAACACAGAGTCAGGAGATATAACACAAGCACATTATTAAAATATAACCATCACAAATGCTGCAAAAATAAATGAAAGTCATGCAGGAGCAATTGTGATATTAATATCATTTCCTGGACAGATTACGTTGGGTCAACTGCAGGCAACAACAACCCTTTGATCAATGAACACGGATTATTATCACTATTTAGCAGACACTTGTTGTCCAACGAGTGAAGGACAACACTAAAGCTTCAATACCTTATGAGTCTTGAAGTAAGTACTAAGTGCTAAGTTAACCTCACATTAACTTTGTTGAATCTATCTGATCATTGCTATTTGCTTGACTGAAAAATTTAATTGTTTGATATATCGTACTATTATTTATAATACATTTGCAGCTGTCTCTGTCCTGGAATAAAACAAGCTTATATGCCCTAATCAATTTTTTTCAAAAAACTTTCAGAAATATCGAATTGCTGGATTTATAAGACTTTTTTCTCGTACCAAAAAATAAGGTCATGAGCCAGAAAAACTTTAGAAACCCTCTAGACCAAGTAGCTGTAACACACATGATCAACCACTGGATTTACTGCATTTCATGGGTTGTAACAGACAAGAAAACGATGCATTCCTACTTTCCCCTGTTTTTATACTAAGGAAGTGTCTCAAGGTCACATGAAAGAAGAACCGGAATCGTGCTTAAATGGGTCATTCACAAGACCCAATGCATGACAAGCAATACACTGGAAAGATGAATTTTTGCGGTCACGGTGTTTCCCCACATTGTTTAGGTTATTGTAACTATAGTGATTAACTTCAATGACAGAGGGAAGGAGGGAGAGAGAGAGATGGGTTGAACATGTGACACTGTAACTGTGGGCTTATGAGGAATTCAGAGCAAGACAGTGATTGTCTCTGTGTGAAACAGGCAGCATGGAGAAGGCCTGTGACATTGATCTTGCCTTACTACTGGGATCGTCTTCCGCTGTCTCTGCACTGTCAATGCAGCAAATGTAACTGTCCTGGCTGAAACACACAAAGAACAAAAACCTCAGGGTTTCTTACTTGGAAAATTAGATGTAGTGTCTTTTTTATACCCATAAACTATACAAGAGCTGGTATTCCAGCAGTTGGTGCTCAGGCACAGAATGACACAGAGAAACCTCCTCTGAGGTATTGCATGTGATTGCTGTGATCATTGTCGCTGACTGGCACGATTTTTGGATAACTTAAATCATATGTAAACTTTATGAATAAGTTTTACATTTAATGATAATGAATGAGGCTTTCAAAACACTTCTACATTAGGCTATAGCATGTTACAGTATATAATTCTTTAAATGTCATCATACTGAGCTCATGTAGAGTTGACTATTGTTCGCCTGTTGCAATTTTGAGATCTGAAGTCAGTTTGCAAAGTTTGCGGGTGGGGTGTAAAGTACAATGGCTAATTCATGAGTCATAACTCAAAAACCGCACATGTCCTCATTTATGTACAGAGCAGTATAGAGCAATATCAGTGGAGTTTGATCTGTAAACAGTAGCTGAGATATAAATACAATGGATGACTTTATACTCAAAAAAGTACGATGGAAAAAAATAAGGAATGCATAGCACCTATGTACAAACTATGCACAATTTGACATATGATTTGTGTTGGTAGCAATAAAACTGTAGGAGAAATGTATTTTCTATAATAATAATGATAATAATAATAATATTAAGTATAATTTTGTAAATAACAGGTTTTACAGGATATCTCATTAAACAGGCAACAACACAGAAACACCACTAATAAGTATTACGAATATTTATACAAAGACAAAAAGGTACACCTGTTTCTGACCTGGACAGTGCATGTGAGAGATGATCAGAAAACATGGAGTTTTAAAATACTCACAAATTTTGCAACTTGTTTAATATCTCTACTAACTTGTTTATTGAATCGTATAGATTTTATAACTTTTGCACACTGCAACATACAACAAGCCTTTAGCATGAGGAAATTCCCTTTCCTATGAATGAAAAATTTTAATTTTACTAGACTACCATAACGAAAGGCTATAAATTAAAATTTGGAAAACTGGATTTGCAGTGCGTATGCGGACACATTACGCAGAAACTGTGGGAAAATGCCCTTCTTTTATTTTTAACTATTATTTTTTTTTTGTTACACGTTTTCTGCCACCGGGCCCGCAGGAAGCGCTGGCGACGGGACGACGGCTTGTTTTCACAATAAAATAGGATTCGATAAACTCTGAAAGACAGCAACTACAGAAAATAATAATAATAATAAAAAGCCCCTCACCTTCGGATCATGTGACTAGAATAGAATTAAAGTTGTAATTTTTTTTAAAAAAAAGCATTGTTATATAAATATATATTTTTACTATGTAGCAACCCAGAAAAGAAATGCGGAGAATCCCCCTGTTATTTAATGAATCCTTAAACTTTTCAGAGCTGTATTGTCTGTAACCACATTTTTTTTTTTGCATCTTTCTTTGTTATATTCGGCTCATGTCAAAACATAAAGTGACTCCAGACTCTGTAGGTTACAAAAAACAACAAAACAAAACAACAGCCGTTGACGCCTCCTTTAATTTGAAGGTAGCGGGCGGAAGTTCCGTTTCCTTCGTTGAGCAGCTTGACGGTGTCGGGGGACAGGACGGAGGACTGATGGAGGACTGATGGAGGACAAACGTCTCGGTAAAGCCCGTCCGCTGTAGACAAAACCACCGCTCTCGTTGTCACGGCCGCCGTGTCACCATGTCGGCATGTCGAGTTTCTACTTGACGGTGGAGAGGCAGCGACCTACGTGACGCCGGTTCCCGCGAGTACAGGCGTTTCCGCGATGGCTAAACTGAAAACTTGAGGAGAAAACTTTGAGCAGGGAGCTGGAGTCTTTCATCGACTTCCCCTACGGTCACTATAACAAAAAAAAAAAACAAACCCGAAAAATAACAAACAACAACAACAACAACAACAGCCTAACAACGCTATGGCATACGCCGCTTCGGCTTCGATATGGGCATTTGCTTTTAGTTTTTACTTCGGCGTGTCCGAGTGTTACTTTTCCATACCACTGAAAATATACACGGGGAAGTACAACGTTTCCTCCGGACTGGGTCTGACTCCCCTGCGGCGAGTGGCGTTGTCCTCGGATGGAAACGGCCTCTCTCTGGCCTCGGATCCCACTGGAACCGTGAACTTTCTGGACATGGTCAATAACTTGGAGGGGGACTCTGGGAGAGGTTACTACATAGAGATGTCAATCGGAACTCCCGGTCAAAAGGTAAGGTATCCTCAACGCGCTCATCGTGTGTTTTGGGTTTGATGTCTGTGATTTGCGCAAATGGTTTCACAATGATTGGACAAGCTTTATACATGATTAAATGGTTGAGGGTTTTTTAATTTTTTTATTTTGTTTTAGCAGAACCTAATCAGATGCACCCTTTTATTTTCTTTACTTCCTCTCGTCTCTCTACTTTAATTTTTAGTCTCTGGGTTTACACAGGGTTGTGTGGTATGTTCAGTCACCCACAGCAGGTCTGGTGTGTTTGCTGTATTTGAACAAGGGCTGGTCCGTCCACCATGTGATCCACTGATGAGGTCTGACTTTGTTTGTCTCACCCCTGGGCCTACCTACCTTTGCAAGGTTTGATATTTAAATACACTTAACAACTGCTTGATTACTACCCCCAACAACAGGAAGACGACTACCGTGGTGGGGAGACAAGCCTGGCACGCTTGGCATCACTATTCTTAAAAAAATCAGCCGTTTGTTTCCCGACCTGTCTGAGACATCTCAGCAGGATAGTATTACATCTATGTGGTGCAGCGACTGGCTGGAGTCTTTTAAAGCCTGGGGCCTGAAGGTAGACTAAATGCCCTCTCACATGCACTCACATGATGCTGCCTGTGAGGACCACTGTTTCTTACGAGGCAGCTGACAGGGATTATGAGACTTCCAGGGACCAAAGAGCAGCCCCAGAGCTGTACAAAACCACACAAGCCTCGGTGCAGGCGTATTTGCTGCTTATTCTCTTTGTTTCGTGGAAATATGCCTCTGTAATTTATCCTCATCGTTTAATTCAGCGCATTAGGGAAAGTGTCTAACAAGATCATATTAATGATTAAGGAGGACTAAATGGTCCCGGAAGAGTTGGAATACGGATTAGACCGTCACTATTAAAAATACATGATGCCTTAGGGTGCTGTAGGTTTAAGGCTAACGCTCTGCCGTTGCGTTGGAAGTAGATGTGTTTGAAATTGAACTTAGGTGAATTATCTCATCGGTATCTCATTGACCTGTAGTTCCTGGGCCCCTCAAGTTAAACCAGTCAGAGCTTTTGAGACCCTTGGGTGACACAGCTCGGTTTCTCAGGCTCACAGAGGCTCATCGTTGCCACCTGCCATGTCACTTCCCTGTTTCAAAATATGAGAGGATGATTATGCAGCACTTGCCAAAGTAAAGTCCCCACACAACTTTAAAACCAAAGTTGTACTTCAGGATAAGATGCTTAATATCTGCTATTCATTTTATTTGAGTGGACCTTTCTCAGGTTATTTTAAGGGAAAGTGATGCACTTAACTATATCTTCTCAGTCACCAGACACAACCATGGTTCCTCATTAGTAATCAGCACTCAGCAGGCAGAAGAAAGAAAACCGATTGCAGTATCATCATCTGACTCCTTCATTATTAATCTGCAAGAGATAGTGAATTTTTTTCCTTCAAACAAATCACCTATAGTATAGAGAGTGACTAAAATAATTTTCATTTTTTTCAATTAAGCTTTTATCGCTTTATTCTTATTACTGTTTATGTGCAAGACTGTGATTACTTTATATGGAAGAAAGAGATGTGCTGATACTCAACTTCTCAAATCCTTATAGACCTTTTTCACAGTACTCAGTTTAACTTATCATAGCAGGAGAAGCACATGTGCAGCTAATGACGCTAGCAATGACTCAGTCTCTTCAAGTGTCCCAGTAAGTCATTCTAGTGAGCAGCAGGCACAACACCAGGTCCCTGAAGCCAGTTCACCTATATGGATGGCAGTTGTTACTTATTATTATCTCATTACGTTCACCTGTGAAAAAGGTTGTTTTTTTTCCAGAACTGGTCAGGGGACTGTCATTCAACATAGCCCAAGGAGGCTCAGGGAAGTAAACTTTGAAGACAGTATTACTTTAAATGTTGCACCCATGGATGATGGTTTTGGGGGAAATACAGTCTCATTTTTTCTTTGATATGTTAAAAAGGGTTTTTACAAAATAACTAGTTTGTCAATATAATGGGTATAAGATGTACAGAGAGACACCACATCATCCGAATTGTACATTGCTGATTCTTTAATGGCCTAAAGTGTAATGGTGTATTAATGTACAATATAGATACATGAAGTAGTTACACTTCTAACATTGCATTCTCTTATATTTAAGCCTTAATACTCCTGCACTCTGTCTTTAGTCACAGTTAAACCTTTATATCAGCTATTCCTGCCAAGAGAGCTCAATCCACTTGATTCAGATTGGTTATGCACTGCCAAAATGTCCTATAACTCAATACTATTAAGTCATACTCTCCGTATTATTCTAACTAAACGATGATGTGATTACAGGGCCATTGTGTTAAATGAGGCACTATTCAAATGAGCCACTAATTGCCACATCTGTTAGCATGTGGCACAGCCAGGCGGGGGTGTCGGCTGGAGAGCCTCACATCTGCTAATTGGTACAAACAGGTAGCAGATGCGCGTTGCTGCCATGGAGCCACTGCCAATTAGACAGTGAACGCTCATCCACAGGCTGCTGCAGCAGCGGGGGAAGAGATTTGCCTGAGGCACAGAAGCCGAGCAGGGGGAGAATGGTCTGACTAGAACAGATAGGCGGAGTGGGGATAAGGAAATGCCCCTGCCCCCGCCCCCCTCACCACAAGGATCCAGTATTTTCCAATCTGGCCTGTTTGGCCAGTGGAGGTCTTGTTTGCCTGGACTGTTGCCATCTGCAAGGTGGCAGAGGGTTTTGGATGGCACAGTCACAACGATGGTACCAGGGCCAGTCCAGTGAGGAGGAACTGATAAGCCCACCTCCTGCGGACAGGCCAACAGGGGCTTCCCATGCCTAAATGAACTGGTAGATAACACATCGTTGATAATTACAGAATTGTTTCATTATGACTTTTGGCACACTTTAGCATGACAGTGGGGTTTTCGATATAAGGAGTTAATTCTGATACTTTTGGTTTCTGAGCAAATAGTGCAGCATAATGATGAACAGGGTTAGTCATGGTTTTTGTGTGATTGGTTTGAAGCCTAGAGAAACAAAGTTTGAGAGTCAATTTTTTTCTTGTTTAATTTGGAATGACTTGTTTGCCTGTCACACTTCCTTTTATATTTTCACATGTTAAATAAACCACTTCCTGCTGTTCTGGTCTGGCAAAAACAAAGGCAGCCACAGAGAAATAACGATAGATTTAATGCTGCAAAAACCGGCCCTGCGCAGTTGAGCATGCTGAATAAACACTTAGTTTTTTCATAGACTGTGTCATGTGACATCATTGAACAGCAACTGTATAGACCCCTTTGTTGTTAAGTCGTCAGGTGGCTGTGGGCCATTAGGTTTATGACCCCATCATGGTGAGGAACGCTTGCTAGTGAGTGTTAATGTGACCACTGCTCAGTTGTGGAGGTGACAGAACTCTGCTGGCTAATTAGTTCCTACTCGTTGACTTGATGCCTGGAAGACAACATTATCTCAACTGTTGATAGCTGGTCCCCACTGTGCAAATGACACATACCAGAGCAACTTGATAGGTCATACAGTTATGTCAGTTGCTAGAGGCTATCATGTTTGACTCATAGATCACACATAATAGAGTAATTATATCAGAGGTCCATAGTAAATTTCGCTCAGTGACAAAGGTCTTTACACCAGTTTGTTCCAGTTTGGAATCTGTAGAATTCCATGGTACATCAAACAGGTTTCCTTTTTGTGCCTGATCAAAGTTAAAATGAAATTCCTGCTCACGCCCAGTAAAACTTCGGTTTTGAGTGAAACATCTCGGGCAGTAGAAAGCTCTGCACTGAGGAATACTTAGTCAGCAAAGAAGAACTGATCAACAAAGCTCATTTTCCAATGAAATAATTCAGCACAGCAGTCATTTTAGTTGCTTGCTTTACAAAATGCATGCAACACTGCTAAGTTGTGGACAATGTTCATTAATGACAGGTGCGATATGGATCTTCAAGATGGGCAAAAAGAGATTAATATCGCTTCGTGCTGTTGTGCTGTTTTTGGTTCCTGTTCTATTTATTGTACTGTTTGTTTTCCTTTTCAGTGTTTCTAGATTAATTTCTCTGTCATTTATTTTTTGTGTTGCCATGCCTTCCTATTAAGCACTGCAAGGAATTTTCTTGTTTCTTTCATCCTCTCTCTTCTTCCTCTGCTCTATTTTTTTCTTCCTCTAATTATTAGTACAAACAAAAACCTCAAATGTGTTAGTTACCTTTTTAAAGCTTAAAGTCATCTTATAAAAACATTCCACTGTGCTTCCGCTGTCAAATCTTACCCTGGGAGTCTGGAGCTCTGTAAGTTAGGGTGGGGTTGTAGCAGATAACTGTAATGGTTGTTAAAGCAAACTCTTTCTTGTGTTTTTCAGCTAAACATCCTGGTGGATACGGGCAGCAGTAACTTTGCTGTAGCTGCGGCCCCACACCCATTTATTACTCACTACTTCGACACTGCACTGTGAGTGGCTGAAGCACTGTGAAATCCCAGCATTTCTGTAGTCCCTTACTACAGTCTGTTTATCTACCTACAACAGGCCTTACAGAGTCTTTGTAACCATTAAAACTTCTTTGCCTTTTCCTCTGTGTTTAGCTCCACTACCTACCAGCCATCTGGTCGGAATGTCGCTGTCAGATACACTCAGGGCAACTGGGAAGGTGAACTGGGCATTGACCGTGTCTCCATCCCTCAAGGCCCAAATGGGACCATCATCATCAACATAGCAGCCATCCTGTCATCTGACGGCTTCTTCCTTCCTGGGGTCAACTGGCAGGGCATCTTGGGGCTGGCCTATCCCATGCTGGCACGGGTGAGAGAGATCATCTTAAATCTTTTATACTACCTTAAATCTTAGAGTGCCCAAGCAATGGAAAAATGCTTAATTTGTCTTTCTGTCTTTCTGATTTCTGTCTGTAGCCCTGTGTTACAGAAAGCATCAAAAAGAGGATTTACACTCTAAAAGTCATGAAACTTATTTTAAGGTTAATGAGAATAAACAACATTTCTGTTGTCCAGGACTATTTATGTACAATAAAAAATTGTTGAAGGGAAATATGGAAATCAGAAAAACTAATAATCAGATGTGAAACAGCACTCTTTTCCCCTAATCTTGATCTGTACATGGAATTGTATATAACAGGGTTTAAGATGAGTAGTTAGAAAAATTCATAAATTCATAAATCAAAGGGACTGTTATTTCATAGCTACAGTATCTTTGTTTATTAAGCAATTTACAAACAAAGTCATCTTTGTATCCCAGGACTCAAATACTTTACTGTTGGCAGTATATGCATGAAGAATATACCACCCAAAATAAACACAGTTTGCAGCAAAATATTTCCAATTTGTAAATGTTTGGACTTAAATGAAATATAATGCATATCAATCAAGCATTATCGCATGCAATTATTTTTCCTAATGTGTTTATATTTACATGATAATTAATAATTTACATAATGTGTTTATACTCACAGTATTTCGGTCAAAGTGATTGTGCATTGTTTACTTGAAGCATCAAGGTTTTAGATACATGTAAGAAATAGACAAATTAGAATGTTACGGAAGCAAAACTTGGGGGGATAAATTATTTACTTGATAATATCAGGTTTTATCGAATGAATCGAGAAGTACTGCATACCGTCCCACATTTCTTTTACAGCATTGAAAAACTTCAAACTAAGATCTTATCTGAGCGCAGTCATCGACATTTCACATGACAACAGAAAATTTTAATGTTCATGATTTCTTTTCAGCCGCCAAGGGTGGAATGCTTTTGGGTATTGAATTTCTTTTTGTTTCATTTTTTTTATATTCCCAGTTTAATTTACTTTTGTTCCTATACTATCTCCAGTGTAAGTTTATATCTTTACTTCCTCTACAGTAATATTTTATTAGTTAATCACTTTTTATTTTTAGGAGACATAGAAAAACATTCTGTTTATCTGTGAAGTGTGACAGAGGCACAGAATCTAGGTTCTTCTCCCAATGTCAGCTTTCTTTAACTTGATCATTTAGTGCTGATGGGACAAGAATGACGTCATACACATCGTTTTTATGGAGATGATGCAATTTTGGTCAGAGTATTTTTTTCATCACAAATTCTGTTGCAACACTATTACAAGAAATAGTTGTTTTAATTGCACAAGCTGAAAGCTTTAAATGTAAAAGCTCAAAGCTCAAATTGATTAAAAAGTGTTAATGATTACACATTTTCCTCTCCTTTCTGAAACAGCCTGACTCATCCGTGGAGCCCTTTTTCAACTCTGTGGTTCAACATCTGGGAATTCCTGACATATTTTCCCTCCAGATGTGTGGTGCTGGACTGTCAGCCAGCAGCACAGCGGACCCCGCGGGTGGCAGTCTTGTGAGTAGTCAGGAGGGCCTCCCTGTAGCCGAGGTTGATCAGATAAATATATCAAATAAGGTTTGGTTGTATGGTTTGCTCAGAGGCAAAGTGGACTCTTGACCTAAATAGAATAACTGTCCATATTTTATATGATCTCTACCCCTAATTCTGTATTTTTGTGACATAATTTGTGTCTAGAGTTATTCAACATTTGCAGTATCATTTCTGCATCTCATTCAGAAAGGACTGGGATGGGATTGAGCACTCCTCTTCTCAGACTAAATAAAATCCCTTACTGGTGGATCAGACAGAGCAGCTCAGTGCATTATAGAAACATAATAGCTGGTATCTTCTTTGTCAGTGTGGTTTCTCCGTTGGAGGCCCAGTCTAGTTAGAGTGCAGCCAATTAAGATAAGATAGCATCCTGCTGAGAGCAGGTCTGTCACTGTTATATGAACGGCCTTGCTACCTCACTCCCTGCATTTCCACCAAGTGACCCACTGATACAGACAGATGGATAGAATGGCAGGGTGTGTGTTTGTGGATTTTATATATTAGGCCAAAATGAGGAGGGATAAACGTTGGGTACTCTTGTAGGATAGTCAGTGTGTTGTTGTGGTAACAGTTGAACCATAGATGAATTAAAAAGTATTTTTGTACCTCCACAGATCATGGGAGGGGCTGAACCAACTCTTTATCAGGGGTTGGTGTGGTACACCCCCATAAAAGAGGAGTGGTACTACCAAGTGGAGGTTTTGAAGCTGGAGGTTGGTGACCAGAATCTGGACCTGGACTGCAGAGAGGTAAACTTGAGACTCTTGTGTTTTTTATCTCAAACGCTGTCCTCCACTGGTCAAAAATAGTCTTCAAGTTTTATGCAGAAAGGCAACACTAAATTCATTCTTGATGAGCCCATTGTATAAATGTTACAAGACAGAAATGTAATAGAATCTACAGCACTGTAAGGGAATGTAATCTGGTTTGTCTGTTTGTGAAAGAATTTCCTCATTTAATGTTCTTCTGATTGTCAAGGTCCTCCCTAGGAGCCTGTTGGGCTGAGGAAAACCTTCCTGCACTTCACTATTTCTCCCTTTTTTTTCAGTATAATATGGATAAAGCTATAGTTGACAGTGGGACGACACTGCTGCGACTTCCTGTCAATGTCTTCAATGCGGTGGTAGAAGCCATCACACGTAGCTCTCTGGTACGCTCCCGTCTTTCCACAGACAATGATGAAACATGTTGTCAGAGCAAAGAGATGCAGGGGAAGGATAGCACGCTCAATGTTCAAGGACGTAGTCACTTTGAGAGGAAGGATCAGGAATTTTACTGCTACAAAAGCATGTGTATGTGTGTGCACATGTGCATGTGCCCATGCCCATGCCCCCCGTACACATTCTTCACCTTTTACACCTGCCTACACATAGTACTCAAGGTTAATTTGAACCTGGAAGCAACATTTTCAATTAATGTATCCATATCCTTGCAGATTAATCCCAAATGGGGAAATAAACAGTAACAGCTAAAGTTGTGTGGGGGCTGTACTGACCTTCTGTTTCTTTATGTTTGTCTTCTGCTTCCTGTCTCCTCCTGTCTCTGTCTATTTATATGTTCCTGTACTCTCTGTGGGTCAGATCCAGGACTTTTCTTCAGGGTTCTGGGATGGCACCAAACTTGCATGCTGGGTGAAGGGAGAGACTCCGTGGAGGTTTTTCCCCAAGCTGTCCATCTATCTGAGAGCCACAAACACCAGCCAGTCCTTCCGTATCACCATCCTGCCTCAGGTACCTTGATAAAAATAAAGACAAGAAGTTCCCTGTCAACTTTAGAGAGACACACACTCATCGATCCTCATTCTTCTCTGTTCATTTCTGTATCCTCTTGCAGCTGTACATCCAGCCAATCACAGACGTGGATGGCACATTAGACTGCTTCCGTTTCGGATTGTCTTCGTCAGCCAATGGTTTGGTGATTGGCGCTACTGTTATGGAAGGCTTCTATGTGGTGTTTGACCGTGCCCAGCGGAGACTGGGCTTTGCACTCAGCAACTGTGCAGGTGTGGTTTCCCTACAAGCTTATAACAAATACATAAGTATATATAACTCAACATATCATATCAAGTTTTCAAACATTGTATGTTGATATTTATAAACTGATTGTCGTTGTGTCTTAAAACACGGGTTTGGATCATAATCTGCAGTGTGCAGAATTTTTTTGCATGAAGTTCCGAATAAATCTACCCATATCAATATCTTTATCTGTTTTTATAGTATTTTGTATGTGGTTTAAAATGTGGATTACTTTTTTGGTACATTATATTTCAGCATACTATACTGTGAATGTTTTGTATGAAGTGCTGAAACTCCTACAAACACACGAGTAGATGAGTTTGCGCAAGAAAGGCTTTGTTCACACATCATATGCACTAAAACCATAGGAATCAAGTAGAGGGAGATAATTTTTTAAAAAATCAAAAAAATAGAGGAGAAAAAGAACACCCTTTTGTTATTTAGAGAAGCAAATACGGAAGTTAATATGAAAGAGCCATATGTTGATCTCTATTATATGGTTTTATACAGTGACAGATACATGTCATTTACCAACCATTTCCTGATTCTTTATGAAAATGTTACAGATGTTGCTTCAAGACTCAATTTTTAATAAGAGGAAAGAGATAGTCCTGAAGTCCATAAAGTGCTGTATGTTAATTGATAACTTTTTGAAAAGCCAACTGTGCATCTTACTGGCTAATAATACCTTAAGGCTGAGTGATCATGACTGAATATCCTGTTCATCATGATCTAAACAGCAAATGTTTAACCTTAAACACTAGTCCTTCCCTGATTTTCTGTGTAAATATGAGCTAGGGCAGGCCTTTCCACTCTCCTCTTAAAGTACAAAGATCAGTTTCATTTTGTATTAGGCAAACAGACTTGGAGCAGATATAGGCTGGCGGTTAAGGTTAACGATGCAGGCTTATTGCAATAGGGTTGCTAGCTGTAATTCTTGAGCTGGCTGGTAAAATTTAAATAGAGAAAACTCTCAACTATTGATGGCAGTGGAGGCTGCTGCAAGTAAATCCATATCTTAGCCTAATAGTAACAGTTAATGCTTTTCTGTGTATTAAGTAATTGTTTATGAGCACCAAAGTATAAACTGCTTTTCTCATATGAAAAAATTAAGCCCTTTTTTTTTTCAATTTCCTCATCTATAAGTTTATATTGGTTTAGTTTTTATTCAGAGGTGGTTAACAATTTGTTAAATGACAATTTATATATGAACATGTTTAAGATACATTTATTCTAGCTTTTTTATTGGAGTTGAATAAATATGATGCAAATTTAGTGCTGCTTTTTTCAGGGTCTTGAGGTTCATTTTCTGCATTGATATTAATTATGGTGTGGGTTTCCAGGCCCTTTTTACCTTAGATGTGACTCCACCAGTCAGAACTGAGGTCGGCATCTATCTGTCTTGTATTTCCCTCCAGTGAGCGGTGGTGTGGCTCTGTCAGAAATCGCCGGACCGTTCTCCGCAGCAGACGTGGCGGCTGACTGCTCCAGCGGGACGCTGAAAGAGCCTGTTCTGTGGGTCATCTCCTATGCCCTGATGGCACTCTGCGCCGTGGTTCTCATCATCCTTTTGCTGCTGCTGGTCCTTCCCTGTCGACGCAGAGACTACTCCGGAGAAATAACCGATGAGTCCTCGCTGGTCCGCCACCGTATCAAGTGACTGAGAGGAAATGGACGGGTGGACGGGCAGGGAGACAGTGAGCAGAGCTCATCCAAAGTGGTGGAGAAAGGGATGGGGCTCGGGCCTGCACCGAGCAGTGTTACTCGGCTCTGAATGTCTGACTGACTCTAGACTTCACTCATCAGCTTGGCCCATAGAGGCAGACACAGACAGATCAACTGCCTCTTAAAGGGAAAATTCACCCTATAAACACCTCTTAAAAACAGCTGTTGATGTATTTTAGGTTCCAGTTTCCTGTTTCTTTCTTATTCTCACTGATAATTCATGTCACGTCATGTCATATGTAGAGACTGTGACAGAGAGAGAGAGACATCCAGCGTAGAAGTAGAAAAACAGGTAAAGAGTTCATAATATCACGTAGCTGCAGGGCAGGTTTGTAATGAGTATGACTTGCTTTTTTCAGCCGGAAAGACTCGTATGCTGTCAGTGTTGCTCTCTCCCCCACTGAAATCCAGCACAGTTTGAAAGAGCACTCCAACCCAGTCTAAAAGGCTGTCTTAAGTAATTTTGGGAAATGTTGGACATCACTAACACAAACAGAAAGGTGAACTGAACTTTGAAAAACTTTATCACAAAATAATTCCCAACAAATACTAAACGCCTCACCAGCAATGACGCATAGCATTATAAAAATATCTAAGGGAGGAGTTTCTTCCTTACAGATAGTCACAGGACTGCGGTTGGGGACTACATAAACAGTACATGGTAAACAACCACTGGTGCATTTTAGAACAATTGAAATGTCGCTGATGTCATTTCCAGGCAAACTGTGTGTTAATAATTTCTAAAATATAAAGAACATACAACCTCTTTAAATGTGCCTTTACAGTAGACAATCTACTGAAAACTGATCTTTCTTTTAGCTTTGTTCGTTTTTTTTAAGATCTAATACCAACTCTGATCAGTTTCTGATGCCAAATTATATTTTGAAGTTAACCTCCAGTCTTCTATGAGGTCAGGTTATTGACTGTGTCTTTGGAAGTTAAGAGGAAAAGCTGCTCAATCAATCACTGTTAATAGGAAGAATATTAGACAAGTTTACGGTGCCTCTAGTGCCTTTAAGTCTCAGTTGGAGGCTAATACAGCTTTATGAACAGGTTGAGACTTATTCTGCTGAATTGCACTTTTTTTTCTTAAGTCAATAAAAAGTGTAATATTAAATTAAAGATCAATATTTCTAGATTTGTTCTGCAGTTTGTTGTATTGATGTAATTTTATTAATTCTATATACATCCAAGTTTATATTTAAATTTCTTTGACTGTGATGGTATTACAATTCCAAATCTTTTCATTTTAGACAATATTTCAAGGGTGTCTATTTATTCTTCACATTTTATAATAAACAGACACTAAATTAGAAGCCAAAAGATTTTGGAAACCTTCACATTGGAAACATATGCATCAACCTGGGTTCCTGTGGACTATAGTTGGCTTTCTAGCTGAAACTCAATGACCTGCGAGCAATAAGAAAAATTATTAAATGCCATTATATAGTCTGTAGACACTTGTGACATTTTCATACATAGAATTAGTTGAGTGCTTGAAACGTGGTCCACTGCTGAGATTGTTGTGCACTATCAATCTAAAACTAGTGTAGTGCTTTTTAGTTCTGAGTATCAGCCTTGACTCATATGACTAAGGCCTTGTCACTGTCTGCCAAAATTTAAATTTGAGAAATGGTCAGATTGGAGGTACACATGAATCTTTGAATGTTTATAAGTGTATTTTTCTGTGCCAACATTGTACTTTTGCTGTAAATAAAACAACTTGTCAATGATGTAAATCATTTTTAATTTGATAACTATTTTTTGTCAAAAAAGGTTACTCAGGACTACCCATCTTTTGGAAGTATGTGGGAACAAGCTTGATTATGGTTTGTGAGTGACATCTTGTGTTGACATGTGGTATCTCCATCTACTGACTCAAACATCACTATCAATTACACCAAAAATTACAAATCAAATTTATACAGACTAAAATAAAGACATCATATATTTCACATAAATATACAAAACTAAATCAAACATAACTGTTTAAGAAACTATGAAAACATGAGGCTTATTACATTAAATAGTGCTAAACCGAAGTCTGCATCTACAGTGACATAAATTATGGTGATACAGAGCAGCAATAAAAGGAAGGAAATATGTTAGTGATACAGATATTGATGAGGCATTGATACAAAAATATGTCTAAACACTTAAAAACAAAATGTAAACAAAAACATCTCAGATAGCTCATCTTTGGTCCTGTCATCAGTCACCTTGATGCTTCTATAAACAGAAAAACAAATTGCATTTTATTGCTAGTGATAAATGTTTATGTCTGAACATTATCCTGCACATTAAGCAAATGCTAAAGAAAAATGAAATATAGTGAATGTTAATGGCATGTACACTGTCATGTAAACACCTGCCACATTTCAATATGAAAAACTAAAAGTGGAAAAAAAAAACACTTCCTAAATTTTAATGATCATAATATGGAAGCTTGAACGTGAGATTGTACCTTCATCTGATGGTAGATCCAGTCCAGAAAGTAGGTGACGTTGCCATAAACACCTGGTTTGCTCTGCCCAGTACAATCATCCTCCCAAATACTGTCCCCTATGAGCCACCATAGCCCGTCTTTCAGGGACACAAGAAGGCCACCGCTGTCAGCCTGAAAATGAGTTCAGGATGTTATTCATTCAGTCTAAGAAGCATTTAAGGTCTTTCAAGGATTTCTAAGGTGACTTGCAAAGTGTAACTCTTTGTTTAAACTATGCACACAACATTGTGCAAGTCTTGTTTGACTATGCTTCAAAGCAAGTTACATAAGAGCATGAAAATCCTTTGAATTCTTTAACAAATTAGAAATATTTTTATGTCACTGATCTGTTTGTGCAAGAAAAACTTAATCGTACCCAAAAATTTGTTGCTGCTTACATTGATTTGTTTGAGCGTATTGTTCTTTGGGATCACTCAAGTCTTTAAAGAATGTATTAACAGCTAGTATTGAAACATATTAACCCTGAAGGCAGCTGACCAGTGTGGAGGCAGTAACACTTCAGCTGTCTGATACTCCACTACACAACTGGCTAACACTTTATGAGATGTGAACTTTATTTGTGTTGGTTTTAGTATTTAAATGTCATTTTCATATCTTACATGGCACATGTCCGTTCCTGCTTCCATCTCTCTGGCACATAACATGTCCTGTGATATCCTGCCATTGTAAGCGATGGAGCTGTTGCACTCTGCGGTATCAATGAGAGAGACCTGAGCCTCCATCAGGTATTTAGAGCCAGGGTCTGTCAAAGAGACGAAATTATCACGTTTCTGTCAAATAACAAGATATTCAAAAAGATAATTTAAACCTGCACCGTCGCCTTTCTACTTGACATTGTATGTGGTAATAGGCAAATCCCTGACAAGTAAAATAAGAGTTAAAGCTATTGAATGCCGAATTACAAAAATACAGGCGCTGGTGCCATTCAATGGTAGTAAGTAAAAAAGACAAGAGCAGTGAACACTGACACTGAACACTGAGTTTCCACCAATGAGGCAGAATGTCATTTTCGTTCACACCACATAAACATGTAACCATTCGTGCCTCACCTCCATTTCCTGTGTGACCAAACCATGTAATCCAGCCACTCTGAGGAGCAGTGATGTTTAGACCAACATTTGGGAGGCACACAGATCTGACGTTACTGGAGGCTGCAGAAGAAGAGATTCTTTATGTCTATTATAAAAGGTTTCTCCTTTTTTGTTGAGTCCCACGTCCTTTGTGCTCTCTACACATATGTATACATTCATCAACCTGGTTTCCACAGAATAAGGGCTATATAGTCAGTACCCATTGTATTAAGTACATTATTAATATCCATCACATTTATATCAGTGAGTGCAGGCTAAATAACACAAAATCTCTGTATAGTGCAATACAGTTCGATAGGAGTGCAAACTATATCCTCCAAATTGAGTACACGGTCAAATCAACATCTGTCTAAAAGGGTTTCAACAAAAACTTATAGCCTTCATGAAGGCAGGATTTGTTGCAGCATTGTTGTATTAGACTGCATTAGTTTTAGCTGCTGTAGGTTTATCTAATAAAGTGGAAACCAAGTGTATATTAGGGATATGCCATAAGTGCCATGTTAAATACAATAAATATCTACTCAAGCACAACCTTGGTTACTTTGATTTTTGGTCACATGGAGATTCAAGTGTTAGTTCTGTAAACTTGGAAACTGGCCACCAGGAATAATGTGTTACTCTGTTGTTCAATGGGTAAATGTTTTAGCTGCCCCATGTATGTAGATGTTTCCACAAGCACCTGTTATGTCCAGAGCTTTAGTGAGCTTCATCAGAGCCAAGTCATTCCTGTGACTGAGGCTGCTGTAGGCCTTATGGGCTATGATGTGACTCACAGAGTAAGCAGGGTTAAACAGAGTGCCCACTGGATCCACTATCCCAGCATACACTAACCAGTCCCCGGGATCCGAGGCCCTTAATAGGAAAGAAACAGCAGAGAGTCAATTCAGGCTGGTTTACACCGCAAACATTGCTCTGAGAAGAAGTGAATTGAGTAAGACCATACCTGGCCACACAATGTGCTGCAGTCACTATCCAGTAGGGGGAGATGATGGCCCCCCAACAGCGGTGGGAGCCCGCAATCTGCAGGCTGACGTCCCAAGGCCAGTACCCAAGGGAGGCCAGCTGGCCCCCAGAAGCCCTGCTGGAATTCAGCCGGCTCCCACAGTCTGAGGACAAGAATGCTTTAGAGAGCATGAATTAAACTGCAACAGGGACATTACAAGCAGGTTCATAAGAGGTCAGAATTCTGCATGAATGCAGTCAAAGTTTGAATAAATGCAATGTCAAGAGAAGGCTGCACATACAGTACAGTGCATTAAAAGGGTGATATCATTGGACAACTTAACATGTACCAAAAATATAGTTTTAACTGAAACAGATAGTAGCCCCCTTCATGACAACAAAATAACTTAAACCAGCCTTCTACTGCCGAAAATTACCAACACAAACATAATTCAGTGTCACATACTTAAAACCCAATGGGTGCAGAAGTTAAAATAAATAAATACACAATGAAAATTAATATAATTAATATTATGAAGCTATAATAACATTCCTCCACTAGTATTTCAATAACTGAAAAGGAAAATTCTAAGTTTAAGAACATACCAGTACAATGCAAAGTCACCACACTGTTGTTTGGACAGGTTTTGCTGCAGATGGCAAAAAGATAGCAATTAATTTTATCCTGATCCAATATTAGCCTTTTGACATTGGTCTATTGTTACCTGTTCACACACCTGAGCACAAGCTGTTGCAGTAAGAATTCCTCCGGGCTGAAATCAGACTTCACTCTTAGGAATCCATCATCAGAGTCAGTTTTATGTCGGCCAGATTTAAAATATGTGCCCCTGTCAAACCACAGAATGGTAAGTACAACTTTAATTAAAGGCATAAATCCTTCACATCGGTCTTTGTTTCAACATCAAGCGAGACACCTGAGTCTTACCTGCTGTAGCCAATGGTCTGGCAGCTTGCTCTGCCCTGCTGGTCAGTCCAGCCATGAGAACAAACAGTCCTCCAGTTCTTAGTCTGAGTTGAGTAGATCTGGAGAAGGAAACTGGAGCCATGCAGCCTCACTGAGCACAAACATCAAACACAAACCGTGGCTTTACATTTTGTTGTAAGTGGAAAGTAGGTGAAGATGGAAGCCAGACCAGAGTCAAGTCATATTTTTCATATTACTATTAACACAAATAACATTTTAATAAGGTTGCCAATGATGACTTCCAATTTAAATTACGTGGAACTACAAGACAGCCGCGAAGAGCAGCGTGTGAAAAGCTGACAAACATAGGCACGGAACTTTGATATAATCCTCAGTCTGAGACTTAAAGTAAAACTTACATTAAGGTGTTTACACTGTGTTTTATATATATAAAGGCATATGAACAGATTACAGGATTTTCATTTTTGTATTTCTCCTGGACTCTGGCCCTGGATGCAGCTGTTTACCACAGTTAGCTTCATCCTGGCCGGATGGACAGTCTTCGACTCCGTCACACCACTGGGACTCCCACACACAGGCCTCTTCATCACCACCACACTGTATCCCGTGCACACACGGTGATGAAACTGACAGGTAAGATGGGACAGAGGACAGGCTTGTGTGAGAATTTCATTGTAAACATTTGATATACTCTATTTTTCTAACGTATGTACGGTTAAATTTACTGCAGTGCTTTTAACCGTGGGTATAAATCCTGCACTCACAGTAATAAGCGAGGAGGATTCCAGTCAGCAGCAGAAGGAGCAGCAGACAGATCACGGCAGACACAGTGAACTTCACACACCTCTGTTTTACATCTGACAAAACAAAACATCCCACACTGTGACTGGACACCCATTTACAACCAGCTTACCAACCTGTTAAATGTGTAACACATTTTCACCCTTTCTTGTTTCTTTCCTACATGTAGCTTAATTTTATTTTTGTTAATATGTAAACATTGGTATTTTTTGTCTGTATTGTCTCTATTGTTGAAATATCATATGAATACAACTGTGTCACTGACAGGAAGTACTGTGGTATGAGACTGTCAATTACATAAAAAAACCCCCCAATATATTTACAAGATTTATATGAATTATCTGTTATTAATATCACAGACAAACAAAAATTTTCTATACTTACAGGTATTTTATATGGGTCTCTGTTAACATTTTTGTCCAAATATTCAAAAAGTATTAACTAAACTATAAATGTCAAAAAACAAAACATGTAACTGGAAAAGCTTTTGAGGAAAAAAAGCCTACTCAAATCCTGGAGAGTTCCTGTCTGACCAGTTAAATTTAAACCACTTTTTCCCCAGGTATAATGAAGACTGAACCACCTTTATGTTTGGGGACAGAGCGGCCGATCTCAGGTGGAGGTTTCATGGCCAGATGGTGAACGAACTGGGGCATCACATCTGATCGGCTGGGTGGAGGAAGCGTCCTCTCTCTCTCATCACGGATAAAATAAGAACCTGAGTCCAGACACTGTAAATGAAGCATAAGTGATGTGGAGAAAAAAAGTTTTCATCTCTTGAATGTCATTTCATGTTACTGTGAGTAAGGGCATTAGAAAAAACACCTCAGCTATAAATGTAGAAGTAAGATTGTCAAGCATTTCAAATTAAACAAGCAAAATTTTAATCACTCACATATTTAAATGTATGATATTTTTAAGAGTAGGATTATCATAGTATAAAAAATATTTACTCTGTTTGAATGTATGTTTCTATTTCAAGCTATTCTTACTTACCAGATTTGAGGTCATTTTCTGTTAAACCAAAAATATAATTCGTTCAAGTGATGAGATCCTGAGATAAACACCAATGTTGCATGAAAATGTTTTGCTCAGTATCAATGTCCAATCTGAGAGCAACTGAAGCTATTAAACAGAAATATTTTCACAGCTCTTCTCTCTGGAAAGATACAACTCCGAGTTCTGTCATCTCCTCTCACATTTTCCCTGTTGTGCTCATACTGCCCTCTCACACCACTATTATCATATAAAGAGCCTGTGTGATTGTCTAGCATCGGTTTGAAGTCTCTCTCCCAAGCACACAACAAGCACAATGGGGACTGTTACTTAGTCTAAATATCCTGCAGGTGTTATCTGCTGAGCTGTCGGAGTGGTGAGTGCACCATTATACTGAGTATTCAATGGAAAGGTACTACACCACATGATGTATACACAGGCAAACACATTAAGCTTCAGTGCTTGAGTTAATGAGTGACAGAAAATGCAGATGGCACAATTAATATCTGTAAATAAATCTGTAATAGAGTACTGGTCAGGTAAAGAACAACTCTGATATAAACTAAGAAAAATTTAACAAAATATGTGGCAAAACAAAAAAGGTCAGTAAAAAAGTAAAATAAACTTTGTTGAATATTTGAAAACTGTACACAAATCATTATTTTCTATATGCCATAAAAACAGGCTGCAAGCCTTGTAGACTAAGACAATATTCATTGATCTAATAAAAAAAGAACTGAGTTACAGCTGCCAACAAACAGCTGAACCAAAATGGAACCTTACCCTATAAAGGAATTCAATGGTACATCAAGTACAGTTTATTTAAAGATATATCATACATTCATAAAGCATGTACTCATCTTAAAGATTTAGAAAAAAATAATCAATTACACATCAGTCAACACTATGAAAAATGCCCCTGCCACCCAGCTAAAATACTGAAAGAGACCGACCTTTACAGTAACAAAAGCAAATCAGGACACTACAGCTCAATAGTCTTTGAGTAAATAATGGATGATCTTGACTTTTATGTTTGATCTCATATAATTTTCCAAATTGACAAATATTCTGTGCAAAGGTTTGCAGAAAAAGAGGACTCATAAGGACAAAACACTACTGATTGGTTTCTGTGTCTCTAGAACTTGTCTCAAGTTTGAAACAGAAATGAAGCATCTCTTTATATTCTAAAGCTCATTTGAGTAGACAGACAAGCAGCTTTTGTGTGTGTGTGTGTGTGTGTGCGTGGGTGGGGTGGGGGGTGGGGTAACATCAGTCAGTGTGACATCATACAGGAGTCTATTTCCATTTCCCTTCCAGGCTGAAGCGGGGCCCCTCCAACCGAAGTGCACCCTCTCTAACATCTACACCCAGGCCTGCCAGCCTGGATAGAGTCTGCTTAGGTTTTTGGGGTCCATGGCTTGCTGGATGAGCAGGTTGACTTGCCCCCCAACGCTGAGCACCGTGCCCTCTTCCACGCCCTTCAGTTTCTCCTGCATCCGCAGTAGCACCCGCTTCGCCACCTTGTTAAAGCTCTGGCTGTCACTGCAAGAGTGAGGCAACAAGACAGAGCTTTAGGAGATATGAAACAGCGCTACAAACACATCTGAATTAGTTCTTGCTTTGAAATTAAAGAATTAAAACCCCACTCAGTGTTGGTTTAATCACAGCTTAATCTCAGCTTAATCTCTGACAAAGAAGCCTCTTTACTTGTGTATTTATACGATACGATCAGTGGCACATGACATCAAATCGATTTTACATTCAAGTCCAGTCTCTCTCGCACACAGACAGACACACAGACAGACACACAGACACACTCTCCACTTGGTTAACCTGGATTTACGGTGGTTGTTCATGTCCTCTCCCCCCATAGTGGAGCTCAGCGTTGCATTGAGCTCCTGCTGCTCATCGTGCTGCAGGTAGAACGCCTTCAGAGGGTTCATGGTCCAGTCAAACAAAGGGTCGTACAGCAGAACCTGTTTCCCACACACGCCGGCACATGAACACACAGAAACATACAAAGACAAAATCTCACATGATGTTAATGAAAAAAACAAAACAAAAGCTTGACATCTAAGAGCAGTTAAAAGTGTTTGTGTCTGCGGCTGAGTTCTCGCACATTCACACCTCTAAAATAGTCAGCAGAGCCTCTTGAGAGCTCCTCATCACCTCCATGGTCTTCTCACAACATCTATACAGAGAAAACAGTTGAAGTTCAGCCTATCAGAGAAACGGTAGGACCTTCTACCTTTGCCTCTGCAAAACTTAATCCATAGCTTCAGATTTTTAGTTCTTTTTTAATTAGCCATTATATAGCCCTGTTTAGTCATATATGTTTAATATGTTTATATGTTTAAAAACTTGCCCTGCCAGTCAAGCCGAGAAATGAATATAAAATAGGGGCTGACTTGAAGGTAGAAAATCGATCATGAAAGGTAAGGTACATTTTAGAAAAAAAACCAGGAGCAATGTCAGGTATGCACTACTGCATAACAAGATTTATGGTGAACAGGCTGAAGTCGTCATAACAGATTAAAAAAATGACAATGACTATGATGGAAAGAAAAACTCTGAAAATATTCCCAGGCTTGATTTCAAATTAGTCTCGGTTAATAAATGTTTAATGAATTGTTTTCTAAAGGAAGACAGTCATGACCGCCTCACCTCCTGAAAACTCCCTCCACTCCAGTGATGCCCATCCCGTCCACGATGTCTCTGGAGAGTCTGAAGGGGACAGTCTCTGGTGTGGGGAGGACCTTCCCCTGCTCAAAAGCCACACCTGAGCAGGGATGTGTGAGGATGCCTGTTATATGATGTAATCACTACGGCTTCATCTTTAGACTTAGAGCTTTAAAGATTTGAATTTTATGAAAAGAGTCAATATATGATTGATCTGCTCATTAAGGTGAATTTAAATTTTCACTTTGATTAAACCTCTCCTGATGTAGGATAGGTCTCCTGGTAAAGCCTAGACATAGAATGCTTAGTACAGTCAGCCACTGTTAACACAGCCTCGACTTTTTACAAGATGAAGAGAGAATTTTTCTGCATTTATATAAATCATGAGATTAAAATATACCTAAATCGATGTGTACCAGCTCTGCAGTCTGCTCATCAATCAGTATGTTTTGGATGTGTCTGTCGCCCAGACCTACGATGTAGCCAACTGTGGGAACAAAAGACAAAAGTTGGTAAATAATTCAGTGTCTGCAGCAAAACTGGAGTTTCTACACACAAAGTCAGTTCATCCTTGGTTTCAAGACACTGTTCAAAATGACTGATAATTTGCTGTTTCTCTGCTTCATAGCTTAAACCCATTTAAAAATCCTACTGGCCTGAAATTTATGTAAATGGCCCATGAGGCAGGCTGGTCCACAATGAACCTTTATTAACTTTTTCATTTCTGTCTCAGACTGGCGACAAAATGTTAATTGTTTGAGGAGACAGGCAGTCTGAAGGCTTGTCCTCATGCATGTACTGGTTCAACAAATAATATTCTTGAGAATAAAACTACAAGGTTTTCATTTCAACCAATTATATCGATATACGACTTTGAGACATGACGATGTGCCTTTGTGTTTAACACATTCCATTTATATTGTGTGACCGGGGCTGAACACAGTGTACCTATAGAGGAGGTGGCCACGCTGCGGGTGTAAGCCAGCCGTTTCTCCATCCACACCGCTGGATCCAGGAATCGTTCCATGCAGAAATACCTGAAGACCGGCCTGAAGTTCTTGCACACCTCAAAGTAGGCCAGGAGCTTCTCATCAAACGCAAGTCTCTGAGCTTCCTACGGCAGAATGACAGAAGATTAACACGGCATGGTTGTAGTTTGCTTCCAGTAATGAAAAGTGCAATTCTAACTTGTAAATTTCCTAGTTGTAATATGGTGATGGTGAGGGATCAGCTGTTGTACAGACAGCTGTGGTTCATTAGAAACTAGTTCCCCAGTGATAGAGTATGACTGCACTGAATATGCCTGAGCAGTACCATCATCTTCTTGCGGCAGCACAAGTTGGTCCAGTCCTGGGGTCGGAAGCGTTTGTGGGCTCCTTTATTGGGATCCACCAGAAACTCCCCTATTGGAACAGTGCCTGAGCACCACTCTAACACACCGCTACACTGAGAGAATGGCACCACCTAAGAATGAAGTATGAGTGCTATTTAAAATTAACATTGTCACCTTTAAGGGCATTACAGCAACATAGCTCTGATTTTTTATTCTCTTTGAATGAAGAATTAAGGTTTAGGGGTGAATAAGTAATACGTGTAACCTTGTATCGTCTGATATTGAGCTTCCTCTTGCGAGTGTCTGCGTTGCGCTGCAGCAGCATGGAGCACATGCTGAAGACCTGCTGCATCACCGCGTCCTGTCGCAGGTCATCCTGACCCTGCGTACAACAAGAGGGCAAAGGTCACTGGACAACATACAGTATACTACAGCACACGGGAAAGTTTTTTTATGATTTTTTTTAAACCAACACTGAAATGATTAAATACAAAAAAGTCTTTTCCTATGATAAAATACCTGTTTTTCATGTCTAAAATGGTTTTAATACATAGCATTTTCCATTAATATTCTTGGCCTGTAAAATATCAGACATATTTTCATGACTGAGCAACTGCAAAACACAAGTACTAAAGTGTGCCCAAGTATACACAAAAATAGTTGTTTTCCTTTCTCTTCAATTTATTGTTTATACCCTCAGTTGTGTGTCTGTTTTAATGTGTTCAATGTCACTTTTTTTGTGTTTTTCACAATGTTAAAACATTGAGCAAAAGTAAAAAAACAAAAAACAAAAACAAACTAAAGAAACAGAAAAACTGTTATTTCACCATGACTCTCCCAAGTTTCTTAAGTGGTAAAGTACAAGCCTCTAGATGTCTGTCAAATACTCCTACAAGCACTCACACATACATACACAGAGCCACACACACCCACTACCCCCTAAAGAATGTCCTCATTATAAAGACGTGAAAGCACATTTGTAATCCAGCAAACTTTGTATTGGTCCTGGTACAAAAACAGGATTAATTATTACCAGCCAAACTGAAAAGGAAAAGAACTGAATTTTAAAGTGTGCAGGTTCCTGTCAGGGCTGGTCAGACTTTAAACACACACGACAGCAGCTTTAGCTTCAAAGAAAGGTGGTTTGTTTAGTCAAGAACACACACGTACGAAAGAGAAAAAATGTCTTCACACATGCCTCTGACACCTCAAGGCTCACATAAGAGCAAGCACACACACAGACACACACAGACAGACGGACACACACACACACACCTTGACCAGTTGTCTCCTGCTCTTGCCATCAGAGCCTACGCAGTCAATGATCTTGGGCAGGTTGACTCCTCCGGCCAGGTGATAATGGGGGATGAAGGACCTGACAGTCACCAGGTTGTCATAGCAACCAGTTGGATCCACCTATTTACACATTGAAACAACTTTTGTTAGCACATAATCAACATTTTATTAAATATTTAATTTACTGTGCATGTGGTGTCATTAGTGGTTAGTTGTCCCAGGGGAGTCCTGTATAGTACCGCTGTCAAACATGTGGGACAGTAAAAGAACTATTAATCAGTGATAATATGTCGTACAAAATTTGGTTGTTTCTGAACATCATGCTCCATTTAATGAAAACAGTGCTCACAGAAAGAAGCTTGGATGCAAAATTGATCATATTTGTCTCTTAATATCTGCATAAAATCTTTTTGTGGGTTTCAGTCAATTAAAATCCATCAGGCCAAATCAAATCAATCTTCTCTTTCAGTTGAGTGAACAACAACTTCCGATCTATTCTGCACAGAAAAGCCCCTTCTGGAACAGCTCCTCGTAACCCTCTTCCAAGCAAAGATTGTTAGGGATACTGAAAGATGATAATGTTTTACCTTTATCTCCATTGTGGGGATGACTACCTCATCCAGATCTTTGATTTGCATGATGGGCTGATCAGCAGGGATAGGAATTGCCTCTACAATGAAACAAGGACACAAAAAAATGATTTTACATCCATTTTCACAACAGTATTTCTTTGTCCGAACTGTGATTATTGTTCATGAAATGTCACATGATTTTTGCACTAAAAAACACTAATAACATACAGCGCCCTGACAACTTACTCTTCTCATTCTTGTGCTTGCTGGCGTCCATATAAGCCAGAGTGATGTAGGCATCACACAGGCGCTCTATCCCTCGGATCATCTTGCCTCTCTTTTTCCTGATTGCACCAATGATCTTTTGGGCCACGTTTGAACGCTCCTACATGAGACAAACCTGACTTATAAAGACAGAACTGGTGGTTTAACAAGCTCTACAGAGAAATAACGTGGAAAGGTGGCTGAAGGACGAAGTGCATTGTTTAGTTCAAAACCAATAAGACTGGTATATCATAAATTTACTGGAAAATAAAGCTAATGCATATAAAAACATTATGAATGTCATGACTTTATCCAGGAGAGGACTTTAAATTGTGTCTTTAAGAGCAAACTGTTAATTTTGAAACTCACAGATTATAATATTATAATGATCTGGTGATGAAATATCCTTTACAAACAGACTTACAAATCCAGATAAAATTCCATTAACATATAACAACTATGTTTTCTTTGTTTTCTTTGTTGAATATATACAGTAATGCAACTACTAGATACTCTATTAGATGTGGAAAACATCTCAAGGTTACACATTTCTACACACTGGGAAAAAACTATGGTAATATTAGACTGTCATGTTTTCCAAGGTATTCCTAGAATGAATATATGTAATGTTCAAGCTGCACATGAGACAGAGAATCGTGTTCTAATAAGAAATCTTTGATAAGTATCTATCAGGTATTAAGTATTATGTAATGAATGTCCCACCAGGTCAAATGGTGATGGCTGCGCCGGAGCACTCTTAGTCAGCCGGGTCCTGCAGAAGCTCTCGTCTTTGTTGGCGTTCACCAAAGCGAAGATGATGAAGAGTGTGTGGTGCGGGTGCTCCAGAGACGCCCGGCAGATGAGCTACAAGGAGAGAAAAGACAAGGAGTGGAAACAGGAGTATTTTTAAATGTTGCACTTTCATGTATTATCTGTATCAAGCAAATATCTTGTATTCGCTAAAAATTCAGATTTTTGAGATATCATGTCCGATACATCAGACTGGTTGGAGCTCTAGTTCTGAAAGTACGAGAAAGTCATCAAATGATCGAGAAAGGTTCAGCTGTAGATACAACAGATACACTGCTGTTACTGTGTTGCATTACATCATTGAGGACATCGTGAAAGCCCGTATCCTCGGTGATGCCAGTTGCCATCTTGGTTCCCATGCGTGCAGCGAGCTGATACATGAGAGGCAGAAACTTGTAGGAGGGGATCTGCTTCACTCCTTTCTGAAACACAAAATAACAGCAGTGGGCTACTTTACAAGATTAAAGGTACTGATCTTACATTTAACTAAGTGGCGTTCATTCCCATTTATACTAAGAACTGTGTGTGTTGCACATTAAATACAAGTAGGGACAAATACAAGACTTTCAGGTATTTTTTACCAACCTTCATCATGTCATTTACAGCCTTAACATCAGCTTTGTCCAACCAGAGTGAAGCCAGGCGAAACACCCAGGTGTCGTGCTCCTCACCCTGCTCCAGACACTGGATGTAATTCTCCACTGCCTTACACAGGAAGCGCTGTCTGTCTGACCGCAGGTTGGACAGGGCCTTCTCATCCATCTCCAGCTCTTTTTTCACCTTTACTGTGTACCTGCAAAGTCGGAGTGAAGAGTGGAGGGTAAGGAGCTGTCGGGGAGTCATATATGCCCTCGAAATGCTTTAGAAGATGCTCTTTAAAAGTAGAAAAAGAAAAAGTCACTGACAGACATTAACAGAATGCAGACCTGTTGGGGGTCACTTTACGCTCCTTGATCAAGTCCACTTCCTCTTTGGCCTTCTTCAGCAGTGCCTGCTTGTTCTCAAACTCAGAGGAGTTCATGTATTTGTCAATGCTCTGGTACTGAGCGTCAGAGAAGCGGGCGAGAGACAGGAAGGCCTTAGTCCGCTGACTCTGCAGCCTGGAGTCCTGCACTCCTGATTCCTCCACGATCACCTCCACAGCCTGAGGGGACAGCACAGGAGAGACTTTTAAAGTCAAAATAAAACTGCCAGGGAGGCAACAGCAAAGACAACAGAAATATAAGGTAATATATAAACAGGGTGAAAACTTGAAAACAGAGGACTTGAACTACAAAATGTTTTCAACCACAAACATGTCACATGCCACATGCCACACAGACAGTATGATCCCATCCAGTATGTTAAGTGGTGTAAAGGCACACGCATATATACATACACATATACAGCATGAATAATTTGATTGTGTCAATATAAATCTGCCCTAGCCCCAGGATATAAACTGTAAAGTGGTAGAAGTTATATTTGGTATATTGTCTTTTGGCCTACTCCTAATTTATCTGGACATATATAAATTATTTGTGTGTGAATGTAGTTGCGGACGGCTGGACACTGCCTGGTTCATGAATAATAACTTTTTCATATATTTGACTTTTGAAATCTTTTAGATTCCTGTCTGCCTGTTGGAATGAAAAAGGCTTTTACAGTAGATTAAAAAGTATTTCAATCATATGAACATGGAAAGTTCCATGAAACTATATTCACGATATTTTGTCCTATTTATTTATGACTTTTAACAAGTTTTCCAAGAACTGTGGTCACCTCCATTTGTGGGAAAAAGGTTATTTCTTGAGCAGATATCCACTTAAATAATAATTTTCATTAAGCTACTCAGGCCAGGATACCATAAACGTTCTCTTACCCTTTCTAGGTACTTCTCCAATATGACTCCAGGACTTTCCAAGCAGGTCTCAGCGAGCCAGTTACCACACAGCCTGAGGCACTCAGTGTAGACTGGAGTCAGAGCAGGATTGAAATGTATCTAATCAACATATCACACAACACAGAAAGTAGTTCAGGGGGACACTTTGACATTTTGTGAAATACTTAGGTGGAAAAAAACTTTTGTTTTATAACATTATAACATTTAGGGCCATTTAAAAATTACGTAAGGCTTTTAATACAACAAAAATACAAAATATCCCAGTGTTTTTTAGAGCTGTATTATATGAATCTATGTCTTTATGTCTGACCTTTCCCTCTAGGTTGTTTATCATCTGTCTCAGCAGGCCTAGAGCCAGACCCTGCTCTCCCTTTGCCCAGAACACCTGGGCCTCCTCCAGCTGCCATGATGACACAGGTGAGGCCCAAGACCCACTGCCAACGTGCTGCTTCATCTGGAAAACTGCCTGCTCTGCCCGCTGGACAGAAATCACAACACTGTGAGTAGTTTGTATTGAACCTTTTTTTTTTTTTTACCATACTAGCATGGAAAATACAACCGTAGCCTTAAAAACCTGATCTCAAAGACAGACAGACAGACAGACAGTCAGACAGACAGACAGACAGACAGACAGACAGACAGACAGACAGACAGACAGACAGACAGACAGACAGACAGACAGACAGACAGACAGACAGACAGACAGACAGACAGACAGACAGACAGACAGACAGACAGACAGACAGACAGACAGACAGACAGACAGACAGACAGACAGACAGACAGACAGACAGACAGACAGACAGACAGACAGACAGACAGACAGACAGACAGACAGACAGACAGACAGACAGACAGACAGACAGACAGACAGACAGACAGACAGACAGACAGACAGACAGACAGACAGACAGACAGACAGACAGACAGACAGACAGACAGACAGACAGACAGACAGACAGACAGACAGACAGACAGACAGACAGACAGACAGACAGACAGACAGACAGACAGACAGACAGACAGACAGACAGACAGACAGACAGACAGACAGACAGACAGACAGACAGACAGACAGACAGACAGACAGACAGACAGACAGACAGACAGACAGACAGACAGACAGACAGACAGACAGACAGACAGACAGACAGACAGACAGACAGACAGACAGACAGACAGACAGACAGACAGACAGACAGACAGACAGACAGACAGACAGACAGACAGACAGACAGACAGACAGACAGACAGACAGACAGACAGACAGACAGACAGACAGACAGACAGACAGACAGACAGACAGACAGACAGACAGACAGACAGACAGACAGACAGACAGACAGACAGACAGACAGACAGACAGACAGACAGACAGACAGACAGACAGACAGACAGACAGACAGACAGACAGACAGACAGACAGACAGACAGACAGACAGACAGACAGACAGACAGACAGACAGACAGACAGACAGACAGACAGACAGACAGACAGACAGACAGACAGACAGACAGACAGACAGACAGACAGACAGACAGACAGACAGACAGACAGACAGACAGACAGACAGACAGACAGACAGACAGACAGACAGACAGACAGACAGACAGACAGACAGACAGACAGACAGACAGACAGACAGACAGACAGACAGACAGACAGACAGACAGACAGACAGACAGACAGACAGACAGACAGACAGACAGACAGACAGACAGACAGACAGACAGACAGACAGACAGACAGACAGACAGACAGACAGACAGACAGACAGACAGACAGACAGACAGACAGACAGACAGACAGACAGACAGACAGACAGACAGACAGACAGACAGACAGACAGACAGACAGACAGACAGACAGACAGACAGACAGACAGACAGACAGACAGACAGACAGACAGACAGACAGACAGACAGACAGACAGACAGACAGACAGACAGACAGACAGACAGACAGACAGACAGACAGACAGACAGACAGACAGACAGACAGACAGACAGACAGACAGACAGACAGACAGACAGACAGACAGACAGACAGACAGACAGACAGACAGACAGACAGACAGACAGACAGACAGACAGACAGACAGACAGACAGACAGACAGACAGACAGACAGACAGACAGACAGACAGACAGACAGACAGACAGACAGACAGACAGACAGACAGACAGACAGACAGACAGACAGACAGACAGACAGACAGACAGACAGACAGACAGACAGACAGACAGACAGACAGACAGACAGACAGACAGACAGACAGACAGACAGACAGACAGACAGACAGACAGACAGACAGACAGACAGACAGACAGACAGACAGACAGACAGACAGACAGACAGACAGACAGACAGACAGACAGACAGACAGACAGACAGACAGACAGACAGACAGACAGACAGACAGACAGACAGACAGACAGACAGACAGACAGACAGACAGACAGACAGACAGACAGACAGACAGACAGACAGACAGACAGACAGACAGACAGACAGACAGACAGACAGACAGACAGACAGACAGACAGACAGACAGACAGACAGACAGACAGACAGACAGACAGACAGACAGACAGACAGACAGACAGACAGACAGACAGACAGACAGACAGACAGACAGACAGACAGACAGACAGTCACGACGCTCTCTTAGCTCAGCCGTCCACTCCACCCCTTCACTCTCCAGACCCCGCATGTAGGTGGCGAGGATGCTGCTCAGACCTAAGTTCTGCAGGCCCTGTTGGTCCAATGAGGAGAGAATTTATAGACTAACATGACAGCATGCAGGAGCCATTTTATTTGGGTTTCATTTATATGTATTAATACCAAGATAAAATATAAAAAGTGTAATTGAGCAAACAGGGCAAATCGATAGTATGTCGTTTCAAATGGATGGGGAGCTCATCATGCTAATATCTCTACTTTCTTGTTTATTCAGAAGAGAAAGGTGTATTCCAACACAATAACTTGCCTAACACAGCTGTTGCTATCTTACCTCTATGATTCCCACTTGGCGAGTTGCCTCAGGCAGAGCAGAGTGAAGGTCATATGAGGCCAGGGCCTTCCCCCACATAGCCTCATGCTCATAGGTTCGAATCCTATAATTTGATACAACAAAACAAAGTCTGTGCTTTTGGGTGCACTACATGTAATGTACTACATTTAAGTGGCCACATGGTAAAACAGCAACAATTACCAGAGTCTGCTTTCTAGCTATTTTTCTTGAAAAAAAGCAGGACATCAAGCTGTAGGTCTGTGATCAGCTCTTTAATACCTGGTCAGTGGACTGGTCATTGTCTCCCCTCCACAGCCATACAGACTATCAGGTTCTCCGATGCTTCGATACACCTCAATCAGAAGCTCCTACAAACATGTTATGAACAGGAACAAATAATGTGAATAATTATTTGTGTTATGACCTTGCACTTAACATGCATGCCATTTTATAGTTGTTTACGATGCAAGCTTAATTAAGCTGATTTTAAAGTGGGAATTTGAACTCACTATTGCTTTGTATTATTAATTGAGAAAATAAATGATTTATGCAAAAACATGTATGACATGAAAAACTGACCTGCAGACTGATGTTGGTGTCTTCCATACTTTTCTCTGTCAGGCTTGAGATGGTGAAGTTCTGGCTGTGCTCTTCAAAATTAATCTTACATTTCACTCTAGACCTGTTTCTGTGGATTTGGTAAATACATGGATCAAAAAATTTGGGAAAAAAAACACTCTTAAAATGCAAGAAAAACTACAAAGGTAATTAGACTAGCTTTTGAGAAGATTTATATATTATTGTGATTATTACTCAGACAAAATATTGAAATAAACTGCAAAAAATGCAAATATTTTATTGTGTTATAAAGTAGTAACATAACACATAGTAATATTTAATATGTAATGAAAAACAACAAAATAACAAGAGAGTTAAAAGAGAAATGTCATGTGTAAACTCCATGTATACCTTCGACTTTCCTCCAAGTTAGTTTTGATCTTATCAACATAGATCTCAGTGTACAGCAGAGCGGTGAAGTGTGCTGCACAGGACTGAGCAGCTTTGGCTACCTGCAGGTAGTTGAGCTCCAGCCAGAAGTTTGAGTTACACACCGTGCCACAGGACTTACTGGTTCATTTCAGGGATACAACACAGACTGCATATTAGTTCACAAGCATCTACAGTGGTATAGACACAGGGCAAACATTACATGCCAATTACACCTACCAATCACCAAATTACATATTTAATTATAAGATTATTACAAACCTATCAGACTTCAGTGGTCTCTGCTGGTGTCTCAAGTAGTCAATGACTGCCAACATGGTACGCAGAGAGGCCTTGTCATACAAGCCCTGGCTGGCTGTGTCAGACTCTGTAAATATGAATAAATGTTAATCACAAAAAGAAAAACAAAACAAAACAAAACATACACATACACACACAAACACACTCATGTGTGTGTATGTATGTATGTATATATATATATATATATATATATATATATATATATATATATATATATACATACATACACACACACAGACACACAGACACACACACAGACACATACAAACACAAACACACACACACACACACTCTAGAGTCCATGTCAGGATAAACACCTACCTCATTGAACAGTGATAGTGGTGTGATAATCTGAAACTTACCAGAGTCAGAGTTGAGAGGTGTGGCAGACCGACTGGAAGCCTGAGTATTTCTGGAACAGAAACTGAAGAAATCCTGGATGTGGGATGAGAGCAACTTCCTCCATGAACCGTCAGAGTCATCCAGAAGGATGGAGTGGATGATGAGGGGAAGCAACTTCTGACAGCAGTCCATCTTCACCTGGAGACAGACAGAAGTAAAACGGCGAGGTTAGGCCTGGAGCTCTAGATTAGAAGATGGATTCGAACCAAACTGGCTGACCTCAAGTATGTGAAAAAATGTGGACTACAAATACAACAAACTACTCTAAAGCACATATAAAAGGAAAACAAAATCCAAGATTTAGATACTTTAAACATACGGATCCACATTCAAACTAGGATGATAGGAATGATTAAGGAATAATAAAGGTGCAAATGAGTTCTGGGACAAAACCCCTAAAAAAATCCCTCCCAGTTATGAAGTTTGAGAGTTCTTTAAGTAACTTCCATGTGCTCACCAGACACAGTGGTCGCGACAGTAGCAGAGCCTCATTCTTGACTCCTTCACTGTCCAGCAGGGCGGTGCACAGGGCTTTCAGCCAGGCTTTGAGGCCAGCCCCCTGAGGAATCCAAAACTCACGACTTTCCAGCTTCTCCTTGGCCTCCAAACTCTCCTCAGTACTCACGGCAGCCACCTAATGACAGTCAATCGTAACTGGGCAGACTCAGACATAGTTCATCCAGGCAAACATTCACTCTTATCTGTAACCCACAAACTAAGGAAATACTTTTGGAAACACATGTGTTCATTTGCTAAACTTTTTGAACTTTAGCCAAGTTAGCAGACATACACTATAGTCAGGACACAAACACACCCTTAACCCACCTTGCTCTTGGCCTTTCTAAAGGGATTAAGGTAGGCCAGCATGGGGTCCCTGTTGTCTTTGTGTTGCTCCCAGAAGTTGACTCCAGACTGAGTGGCGAGGATGTTTTTCACACACTGAGCTGCTGCCTGCCTCACCCCAATACTGATAAACAATCACAGCGCAGAGCACGGGAAATATCAATACAAACCACTCACCCTGCCATAGTCATGTACAAAAAAAAGTTCTCATTACCGGGGTTTAGGATTCAGCGTACCGCTGCTGAGTGAATGCATTGTCCATGCAGTTGAGAATAATGTAAATACACTGAGACTCAGTGGAGGTGAAGAGAGAAACAGCCTTTTCATAGTGGGTGTCTCTGCCATGGAGAAGGGCGATGGTGGAGAAATCGACTGGACCCAGTTCTCCTAGACAGTTCGCTGCTGCCTCTGCAGGAAAAGATTTGTGACTGTACTTATGAACCTTATAAAAATAATCAAACTGTCAAGACATAACTGAGAACACAGCATGCCGTTGCTGTAGAAGTTATTTGATTTAATACCTAGTATGTCGGCTCCTCCAGCGTGGTTGGCTGCTAGCTTAGAGAGCTGGAGCAGACTGAGAACCAGCTTGACCAGGACACTGTCGCTGGGGTCAGCTACAAAGGGGCGCAAACACAGGCGGCGTTTGAAAGAAGCTCATTAGACATTTATCATGCTGCAGTGTTTTAATGCATAGGCCATTTTTTTGCTCATCTGGTATAATACCTTGGCACTCTTTAAGCAGCTCTTTGATCTGTCCCTTGTTGTCATGCAGCTGTCTGGTCAGCTCCTTTAGTCCCTCCAGCCTGGTCAGAGGTAATGAGTCACATGACGTCACTGACAAGAAGTGGGCTATCTCCTGTGGAGAGGGAACATGGAAGAAGTAGGTCGCAATTGAAATGGAAGATTGCTCATTTTCATTGATAACTATGCCATTGCCACCCTTCGATTCATTGAGGAATGGAACTATTTTGACTGTGTTAAGTTCAAATTACTTACAGGATCTTTAAATTCTTTTACTAAAGCACTCAAATTTTGAGTGTCGTTAATAATGACTTAAAAGAGATAATATACTATACAGTCATGACATATGTTATGTGTGTGTTGTGTATGGCTTTGAGTTTGCATCTGTTGCTGTTACCTGTCGCAGCGTAAATTTTCCAGTGTTATATTTCAGCCTCTGCTGTACAGAGCGCAGCTCTCTGAACTCAGGGAGGTTGGGAAAAGTCTCCAACCTGCTGATGGCTCCTTTTAACTTCTGTTGGTTCTCTATCACGAGAAACTGCAACAGACTGAGCACCTATAAAAAGGACAGAGAGAATTAAAATGAAAATATGAAGCACTTAAGCCTTCCTTATTTATATTATAAAAGCCGCAAATTGCTGGTTTAAAGATTTTTTTTTCCACATTTCTGTAAAAAAAAAAAAAAAAAAAAACCCGCAAATTTTAAGAAATGTGTGTGGATTCATAAATCCATTTTAAACCAAACAAGTAGACAATTCTGTCAAGTACATAACATCTTACTTTAGTGGCTCAAGTCACAATTTTGGAAATGCATAATTTCGTGTCATTTGCCCCTCATTTCCATAGATGATGCATAATGTATATTTTAATGAACTAAATGCTGCATTAAGACTACAAGCTTGAATGAAAAACAGCAAAATTTTGAACAGACTCCTTGTTGCTAACCTGGTTTGAGATGGCAGACTGGCTGGTCACCTGAGCTGTGAGAGTCCCAACAATGACCTGTAGGTGGCAGTCTAGAGCGTCATCACAGAACTGGAGAGCTGCCTGACATACAGAAGTCAACAGGTCGCAGCACAGAATGAAGCTCCGGGTAGAAACCTCATCACACTGAAATGGTCTGCAGATGGCAGGAACACAAACTGATTCAACTCTCTCGAGGACAATATGATAGTGTGATAACATGGGTATGTGAATATCATTTGGCATGCGTGTGCATGAGGAAACCTGCTGTTGATGTGATGTATGAGTGTGTAGATGATGTCTCTGAGGACGAAGGCCCAGGCTCCTCCCAGACCGTCCTTCAACTCTCTGAGTAGCAGGCTGACAAACAGGTGATACATCAGGAGGATACGGTGACGTTCATAGCCATTGGTCGTCTCCGCTGCTCTTTCACACACCGCCAGCAGGATCCTTTGGATTGAAACCTGCCGTGCAAAAACAGACGCTCATAACCCGATTAAATAGAATACAAACAGTTAAAACAAAAACAAAAAGAAAAACAAAAAAGAAGATAAATGAAAAGACAAGAAGCTGGACTGATACATAATAACAAAGATCAAGGAAACCCACCTAAATTAGGCACCTTACCGGAGTTTTTGACAGAATCGCTACCAGTGACTTGTGGTTGGCACTGTGGCACTTGCTAAGGTAGTCCAGAGTTGCTTCGATGACACGGGAGCTGAAGTATGGTGGGTTTGGTACAGGGTCCAGTTCCCTGAGGGGCGTTGAGCAATTATTAAGTCACACATTTTCTCTCATTTTTCTTAGAAATTTAGATGGAAAGACAGAAAAACTACCTTTAACAATGGTGTTTTCATCACGGTGATAAAATGAATTAATGAGTAAATAAATAAATTGAAGTAATATAAGGAAAAAGTCATGGTAAATCTTAACTACCATTACCCTATAAAGCGTTTGAGGTCTCCTCTGTCTGCTTCAGCTCCACCTCCTTCATACAGAGTCATCAGCAGCTCCACTACTATGTCTGCCAGATTACTGTGGATTAAGCTGTCAATTTGCTGTGGACACATTGGCAAAAATGAGGAAGCTATTGAAGCTGTGATCCCCTATAACTTTACTAAAAATATAAGATAATCGAGAAAATTGTGCATAAGGACCACAACAAATGTCAGTGTGATTTAGGTTGGTATGCTGTATGTCCACACTTGGTCCTGAAAATTAATTTTATGTGTCCAAAGTGGCTAAATATGCTTTCTTTACCTTGTGGTATCTTTTCACTGTTTTCAAAAGTTTGTTATTTTTGGCGGTGAATTTGAAATCTGCATGAAATGAGATATATAACCCCCAGATGTCCAGTAGACTGAGGCCGCTGTTATACAGCGGTGTTTACCTGTTTGCCCAGGTAGTTGGCATCTTTGAGCAGGTCGTAGACTCTGTTGGCTTTCTCTCTCTGCTGTGCAACCTGTGAATCCTGGCCAGACACTGCAAAGTATGGCAGGATGTTGACCATGATCTTTGGGAAGCAGTTAGCCAACAGCTCTTTCCAGTCCTTCCCCAGATACCTGCCGATAGACTGCACCTGCTCAAAGTCGTCCAGGAAGACCAAATGGGGGATGAGTACCTGGTAGGAAGATCTAAAAGAAGACATGAGACAACAGGGATGTTAAAACCAGGGGTTCATGCATCATTAACTCTTTGCTGACTGGGGCCTAGATAACACTGTTGATACTGTTCCAAATTATGTAATGTAGTAAGGGAAAAAGTAGACTTTGATTATACAGAAAATATTAGCTTGCTTTGTGAAATTCCCATTTCACACCCCGGGAAAATGCACAACACTAAAAAGAGAGCAGATTAAACAACAGCCACAAAACAACACCACAGACTTGAGCCATGACATCTAATGAAAGAGAAGGACAAGTTTATTTCCTCACTTATAGAAATCTTTGACTGTGTCGTGGTCTAGGAGGGTGTAGGGGAAAGAGCCAAGAGTGTAACGATCATCGGATTGCCTCTGTGCAAGCCACTCGGCCACTAAGTAGTACAAGTGAGAACTGACAAATGTCTTTACACTCCTGTAGCCCAGCGTTCTGGATACGCTGCACAACATCTGTCAAGAAAAGAAGGAGGAAAAAAATTATTTCTCTCTGGGCTTTCTTTAGATTCTTGTTTTAAACGGTAAAAGAACAACCTGTTGATACCTTTTTTTTAGGTTTTATAGTGACACATATAATGAACACTTAAGCTCAACTGGAAACATGAAAGCTCACTCAGGTATCAAATTATTGATTCAAAGTAAGTTTACTTGTTAAGCAACTGGAACGATACTGTAGGACATTACAAAAATCTTGAACAGATAATAATATCATAATTTCAGAGTCATTTCTGAATTTGATATTTAAAACTGTGTTAAGCATCTCGACCAATCATTTCACCAACAGCACAGTGCCTTGAAATTGTTACCTTTTTAATTAGTTGTTCCTCGATATTGTTCTCCTTGTAGGACTGGAAGAGGGCAAACAGGGACTGTTTTTCACACACTGGGCTACAGCACAGCACCAGAGACAAACTCTTCAACAGGGTGGCCTTGCGGTTGAATGCCTCGTCCTGCTGGTCCTCTGAAGAGCTGCTTCTCTGTGCATGATCACACAGAAAACATCAGGAAAGTCAAACAGAGGCTGAAAATGTAAAAGTAATAAACTTTTCCTGTTTCTTGGTGAATGAACTTACAGGGAGCTTCATTCCCTCCTGAGCCTTCAGGTAAACATTTTCAAAAGCAGCCAGCTGGTGTTTAAGTGGCAGCATCTTCCTTTTATCAGAGTGCTCTGGTCTCATCTCAAGAAACAACCTGGTAAAAAAAGAGAATAATGGTGACAATCAGATCTATGATCCACTTCACCAATTTTATATAGTTTTCCAATATCATTTTTTTTTATCATGATTAGATTTAATATCATATCTAATCTATAATGTAAATCCTTCTGTCTATGACATTTACTCTGATAGATTGTTAGTAGCGATGAGTCAGTTCCCACTTGAAGCATACCTCTCCACTGACATGGCTACCAGCATGCGGACTTGATGATGGGTATCTGCAAGGTAAGATGGAAGGATGATGGATACTGGATGGTCCTCCTTCCTGCCATTCTCTCTGATACTCAGGACTGCCCACTTACAACACGGGTCAGCCTGTCAGAGGGGAGAGTTATCAAAGATATTTCCTAACAGGAATCATAAGGAAACTGACACATAGAATAAAGAATATACAGGACTACAAGAGAAGAAAAAATGGTCAATATAATTTAATTAAGTGGCACCTGGGAAACATTTCTCACTTTCCAGCCTCTGTGGTGGCTAATGATTTAAGTAAAATAATAAAATCATCTTTGGACCAACAAGCCACTCATCAATACCACTTTGCTTCTCTGTCAAATATGAAATTAATTTTATCCCTCAAAGTTTGATCAAATGTTCATGTTCAGCACTTGGCTTACGTGATACATTTAGAGAGGGAGGTAAAAGATACAAAATCTAATATGTCACTGTTGAGCTGAGAAAAGCCTTAAGCAATACTAAATGTAGAGAGAGCCTCTGTGTGAGCTTACCTCCAGCAAAGCAACCAAACATCGCACTAAAGCAGCTCGCACAGTGGCTATGCATTTCCCCGTTTGGCTCAGGGAGCTAAAAAAAAAAACAAAAAACAAAAACAAAAACAAAGAAAAACCCAACAATAAAGGAGTAAGTATCAATAACTGATTCATAAAAAGAATACGGATTTTAATCATGACAGATATTCATGCATAGCCAATTTCTGATCAGCATCATGTTTCATATATCAGTTGGCATCTCTTGAAAATACAATTTCATGCAACTTTTTTGATGAGGTCTTGTTTTCCCATGATGACAATGTGAGGCTCATTTCACACTGGATTGTCCTCTATCAAGGACTGATTGCTCCCTGCAGGGCTTCATTTTACAACTTCATATATCTTTATGAAAATATGCCACTAACCAGAATCCAGACACTACTTCCAGCAGGGTTCCCTGAACATGTCTCATCTCCTCAGGCATGTGGTGGGTTTTCCCCAGGCTCCTGATGGATGGTAACAAACCCAGCAGCAAAGCAGCACAGATTTCTTGGTCCTGACGGTACAGGTTACACAGGTCCCTATAAACACAGCATTTTTACCAACTGCTCTATCACTAACAAAATATATTTGTTTAGTATAAATGTTTCTTTACGCTAGAGGACAGAGCAGCAAATCAAATTCCTCTGGAGAGAGCGAGTCCTCTGCAGGAAGCTTCTTCAGCAGGACAAGATACTGCAGGAAAAACCGTATATTCAGTGTTGAGCATCTAAAGCATCATTATTGCAACTGCCACTATGACTCTCCACACCTGCTGCTACTCACTATATTGAGGTGCAGGGCTTTGCTGAAGTCCATCTGCTCCAACAGCAGCAGCAACCTTCGCTGCACCTCCTGCGGTTTGAAAAGCAAACCGTGGATGTGCTGGACAGAGCCACACGCACACAGGAACTCCAGCGTCGCGAGGAGAGCCAGGTCCTGCTGGGCCAGATGATCCTCTGCTAACAGGCTTTTTGCACCTGAGGGAGGACAAAACCATGATTCATCTTCCTCTGATCCACCGATAGGATGACCAGATAACTTCAGCCGAGATGGCTTTGGTGACCCTCATATAATGGATTTCTCTCCCTCTGACTGTTAAATGTCAGTCCAAAAATGCAGTGTACTTTATTTCTGATGTTTTAGATAATTTGAGTTTTTGATGCCTTTATATGCTGCTGATGATGTGATGGTAAATATGTGAGGTAAATATGAAGTTATGCCGTGTGGTGTCTCTACATTTGGCCAATAACTATTACACAATATCACCCAAAAAAAAAATGACAAACTGGAGTCAGGAAATTAAGATACACAACCAGTTGCTGTTTTAACAATGCCGAAGCCTTTTAGGAAACAGTCTAATTTGTTTATTAATTATGTTTCTATAAATTGTACCAAATTGTTCTAATTCCAAGAAAGGCACCAATTCAGAGGACAAGAGATCGCCTCTTACCTGGCCCACAGGCAGCATCAGTGTTGTCTCCCTTGTGTCTGTGAGTCTGACTGGTGCTGCTGTGGGACTCTTCGCCATCCTCAAACAGGTCAATATCATCCCCTTGTTGAGTCCTGGTCACATCCAAGTCATCATCCACATGCTCGTCCTCATCCACAGCACTGACTTTCTTAGAAACACTGCTTAGCTGAAGAAACAGAGAAGTAAGTCTGATTCATTGAACTGGCTCTGTACTTGAAGTTGTGATTTTCACAATCATATCCTCAGGCCACAAACATCTTGAATCTCTACATATCACAATATGTATGTCTGTTACTTACCAACAGTTTGCAGATCTCTGACAGTTCATTAAGGAGATTAGCTGAAAGTATCATAATGAAAAGACTGCAGGAGATGGGACAAACATTATCCTGCACAAGAAAAGACAAAGGATTTAATCTCCAAGAAAGGCTCTTAGAAATCCAACTTAGATTTTGATCATGTCAGCACCAGGATGTTTTCTAATACATGTCAATGGCAAAACTGTCCATATATTAACTGTAACATCATGTTGATGACAAAATGAATGAGTTTTTTTTCACCTTGTTTTTTCTGCTGGCTGACTGTGTGCAGAGCTTCATGACAGACCTTAGTGTGGTCATGGTCCCCTCCTCTGTCAACTTTACTTTCACGCTAGAAACAAACCCACTAAAGTCTTGGGCCAGGGCCTAGAGACAAAAGCCACAACCACAAAAAAACTTGAATTTAAGGATTATATTATAAATATTATATTTCATCTGTTATTTACCCATTATTTAATATAAATATATAACATGGAGTATGGTTTCAAGGCACAAGGCAAGCTACACATGAAAACAATATATGAACGGTAATGACTAAATATATTCACATTTTATGCATTTAGATGAGTATGAATATATACTGTACCTTTGCCTTAGTGAGGAGTTGGGAGCGGCAGGCCTCCTCTCGAGTCAGAACCCCAGTGGAGACGTAACCTGTTAGAACACCAGTCAGCAGACTAATGCAGCGCACTAGACACTCTGGAGGGGTCGACTGAGACTGTGGGGAGCAGATCAGAATAAATAGAAGTTTGTCTGCACAATGACTACACACACTTAAACACACAAGTATTAACTTCCACTCACACCAGGCGAGTAGCAGTTGAGTAGGTTGTCAGCAACACAAAGCAGGGACTGCTCCAACTTGCTCCGGATGCCAGGGACAGCAGCGAATTGGCCATCGGCTGATGACATCTTCCCTGACTCTTCGATCCCTCGGACCTCTGAGGGCAGAGTGTTGAAGCTGAACTGCAAGTACAGCCTCTCGATCTCCTCCAGGTTGACTTTGGCATCAGATGACACTTGAACTGGAATAAAGGCACTTTAAAAAAACAGAAATTTGTCAATTTTTTAGTCAAAAATTTCATAGTATTAATACAGAAAAGACAGAGAGAGTTGATACCATTTTAGCATGAAATTTTAAAATAAATATGAGGTAAAATACAGTTTAATATATGATATTGATCAATTATGAAACCAGAAAACTACTGATACATGAACTGCGCTAACAAGAGGTTTTTCTCACCACTCAGCTCCTTCAGCACCCAGAAGAAACTTAAGGCCCGTTCTGGTGTCTTTAAAGGTCAGGGAGACAAGGATGGCCGCGATTAGACTGTAGGGAAAGTCTCTGTACAGAGGATCAAAAGAAAAAATCCATTACATACCTTTATTTTACGATCACAATAAACAAAGTGAAAAGTATTTCTAAAGCTTAACACCATATATTTTCTTTTTCTCTGTATGGAGCAAAAAGTGCATCTCTCGAAGAACACCAGTATGTAATTTTAGTTTATCACTGTGAAAGCTGACGTCTCAAGATATTACAATTAAATAAGTAAACATTGAGCCAGGTTGAAACTATCAACAGTCAAAGTCAGACAAATCTGCAGTTAACATGGAAAACCAACACAATGTCAACCTGCAAATGATGGGGTGAGGTCTGGAGCTTTCCTCCATCTCATCGCTCTGATCACTCATCAGCAGCCATGTTAGGAGGGTCTCCTTCAGGTTTGGAGACCCAGATCCCTCTATGACCCCTACATAGTCCCAGCCTGAGCTCGGGATGAGACTCTTAGGCACCGGACACTTAAGCAGGGCCTGGAATAGACAGACAGCAGCACTCCTGTTGATATAGAAAAAAAAGAAAATGTGATGGGAGCTAAACACGCACACTAAGACACACATATTATTATAATGGCACAATTTGAGCATTAACAGTGCATAAACTTAAAATTGCACAATGAGAAAAAAACAGAAACTTACTGGGATAGTTTGCATGCTGATCCACAGAATAGCTTCCAGAGCTCTCTGTCTGTATTAATCAGTCCACCATGGACAATGGAGGCCAGCAGGTCCAGGCTGAAGGCCTCTGTCTGGGGTGAGCTAACCCCTCGTAGTGCAAGGGCCCACACTCGACCCCACAGCCGGCCCAGTTCCAGCCTGTGGACCTGGGCCCTCTCTGGGTAGCGGGCCTGGCACAGGGCCAACTCCCTCAGACAGCGCAGCACATATGGCCCCCTCTCTCCTTTCCGCTGCTCTGCCAGGAGCTGGTGCAAAACTGACAGCAGTGGGACAAGCTCCTTGCCGGGCACCATGGATGGGTACTTAGAGATGAGCACAGCAGCAATCTGCAGCCTGAGAGGAGAAAATGAAAGATGATTGGAATTGGAATATCTTCACTAATCAGAGAAACAACAGTTGAAATTGAAAAGGTTCTCGTGTTTATTGTGTTGTGATTTTCATACCATAGTATGACATCAAAGTCACTGTGCTGAGGCTGCAGATGGTCTCGGAGGACCTCCCAGCCCAGTTCAATGCGACGCCGCTTGCTGGCTGTTCCATGGGTGGGACTGCCTATCTGCGTGGCTCTGAGGGGGGCCTGGTTCATCTCCAAGATATGGATGTCATTGTCATCACTGAAGAGCTAAAACATGGAGGAAACACAAGAAGATCAAGCACATGATGTCAAGAAAGGCAATTCTCATACTTATATCAAGCAAAATTGTGATCTTGTTTGTGTTCTTTATGTAGGCTTGAGGCTTGATCTCCATTACCTGATGACAGATATCGGCTGTGAGCTCAATGAGATTGTCTTTGACAGCTATGTGTCTCGTCCCTGTGATGTATTTTCCTCTGCTGCCTATATGACTGATTTCTGTAACCAAAGCATCATACAGGCTGTACAGCTGATTCCGCCACCTGCTCCAGTCCTCAGCATGAGCACCTAATATATGAGAGGGGGAAAAACTGCTTATAATATTTACAAACATTATCCTTGAAAACATCTGAGGTTCCTGAGAATAAATATCTTTATAAGCTGCATGTAGAAGTCCATTGGAGCACTATCCATTGCATTGTTTGTAACTGGAGACAGAGAGGTCCCATGTGTGGGACAAATGTTTAAAGATAAAATGGTGAAATGCTATGAAAATATTTGACGATTTAGTGAAGTTAAATTTCTTTCCATTTCATTAAAACCTGTCTACCATTCAAGGACAACCAAAGGAGTAGCCACCACTAGAAACACATGTTGTTTTAAAGAAAAGGAAATATCAATCAACCTGTGTCCTGTGTCTTGGCTCCTTTGGGGTGGTGAACGCATATCTGCAGGCTGAAGAACTCCACGATCTCCTCTTTTAGAGCATCCCTGGGCCTCATATCCGCCCAGACATACATTATAGAGGGCAGAAGCTGCTCTCCCAGGTGACACACCCTTATCCTACAATTCATGGCTGCAGATCTCAAGAATATGTTGAGAGCTGAGATGAGGTGCTCCAAAACAGGCAATTTTTTCTCCTGCCTAACAGGATCATAGAGTTTCATAAAGGAAAGTAATAAGTGCATAATATTCCCATTAACCCATTTCACTGGTGTTCTTTTAAGTAACAACTAACAGCATAATAGAAAACTATTTCAAGTTGAGACCCAAACAGTGTTGGGAGTAAATTAGCAGATATGGTCAATTTGAAATGTTGGTAAAAGCTTTCACCTGGCATTAAGCAGTGCTTTGGAGAAGAAGTTGAACAGCGTGTTGTTAAATCCATCAGTCTGTATGCAGCAGCCCTGCACCACTGTGTGGATAACTCTGTTCACCAAAACATGGTTGATGGGTTTGGATGAGGAGTTGAACAAGCCACAGTACAAGTCCAATAGACCTAGGAATCACAAAAATAAACAGCAGATTCAGTGTTTAACAGCATGTAACTGACTTGGTGAAACAGGCGGTTAGAACACGGTGTAATGCATTGGTAATTAAAATCCATCAGGACGGACAATCTAATTATATATAGTAATCAAGAAGTAAAATATCCTAGATATTTAGATAATTAGTCTACTGACTGTGCCACTGCTGTGGGGTGATGTCACACCAGTACTTGCGGACAGAAAGGATTTCCTTCACTAGGAGGCTGCTATAATCTTCTCCGAAAGCTGAACAGCTGTATGAACTCTTCAGCACCTCTATCACATGTTTCAGCAGCTCACTGCACTTCAGACGAGGCCCACCTGGAGAGAGAGAGAGAGAGAGAGAGAGAGAGAGAGAGAGAGAGAGAGAGAGAGAGAGAGAGAGAGAGAGCGTCTATAACTGCAGGACCTACAGTAATTCATAACAGATTGCTCAGTTTTTTTTCCTCTTCAATACAGAACATAATGAACCAGGTGCAATAGGATATGATTTGACCAATTGTTCAAAAACATCGCTAACTAAACTGTAAACTACCCCTGGATCTCACGAAGACAGAACCCTTACGTTTGTTTGCATAGTGTACGAAGAATTTGATCAAACTGCCCATTTCAGCCATCTTCTTCTTCCGTGTGGCCAGCGTTGTCGCTGTGACGGATTTACTCGACTGCATGCTTTCTGTCTCCTTCTGGACATAGCACTGCAGGAATCTGACACGGACAAAAAGAGGGTATGCCAAACAGAATAGAAAGTGCTTATTTAATGTTTTTTTTCTGGCAGATAAATTAATGTAACTGAAGCGAAACTCTTGATAAACTACAAAATTAATATAAGCACAATTTGCAGGTATCTTTCACAACATGGAATGAAAAGAAGCACTTAGAACCACTTAGAATAAAGTACAATGTGTCCAGTTTCCATTTTGATTAATGGAGACACCCAAGTTCCCAGAATTCTAGTGCTATTCATTTGTTGATGACGTAAAACTAAATCGGTAAGAAGGAAACATGCTAGAACCATTGACTTGGCAGGGAAAGTACAAAAAACAACACCACATTTGTAAACTTAAGCAAAGACATCCAAGACATTTGCATTAAATCCCACAGAACCAAAATTTGACTTGCATTACACTAGATAATATTAAGTGCATTTGGTAGGCAGCTTACTTGAAAACAGCATCCCATGTGAGTTGCTTGGAGGCTTTAGCTTTTTGTCCAGAGGTGCGATCCAACTCCTGCACAACCTCTGGAGTTCGAAGGAGCCGCCTGAATCGTTCAGCCTCTTTCTGGAGGCAGAAAAGATACGAAGGATTTACACGGCGCTTACTGGTTAACTTGTGCTGCGGTGAGGTAAAGGCTCACTTCATGTTTTTACACATCCACGTCTGATTACCTTCCTCTCTGTAGCTTTGTCATTCGCCAGGCCCCTGCAGCAGACCAGGAGATCACACTGAGCCAGATTCATCGTGCTCCACGGTGGATCAGGGCCCGGACTGGTCTACTGTAACCGCGGAAACGGATCGCTGACAAAAGAGGATGTTGTCAGTCGTCCACGCTACAGCGGGACAACACTATATTTACTTCTATGCAGCATCGCCGCATTTGCCTTGAACTAGATTCACAAGCGTCCGTTTAAATCCTCGTCGCGATCCGAGCTGTCGGGCGTGGGGGTGCAGGCGCTGCCCGGGGCAGAAGCCGCAGGGTCTCTGACATCTCCTCCGTTCCCACCTGCCAACTCCTGACCACGCAGGAAATTCCCGCCCCGGGAGCAGCGGTGACGAGTCCTCACCGTATCCTGGTCATGGCCACTGCCGGCGGAGTCCGGCTGTTTCGGTGCCGACTCTGAAACGACCTCCCCGCCTCGCTGCTTACCGTGATACCACGGCGACGTCGCGCCCGTAGGAGCCGTGCTCAAGATGTTTAGCCCCGATCTATGTATATGGCAAACCCGCGCGGTACGGTGGAGTCGGGTGTTTTCGATTGGACTACAACTACCAAGATTCCAACCGGCTGATTCCCTTATACTTCCGGGTTATAACTCCTTGAGTTCCCCGCCTTTTGAGTGAGCAGCAGTCCCCCCGGGACGTCTCCGCGACAACGATGAGCCTTTTCTCGTTTTGACGCCGTGTAGCTGACTTCCGAGAGATTTTTTTTTCCCCCTTAACATGTAGCTGAATTTTCACCGCTACGATCTTTTTTTTTTTTAATCAACCAACAAGCGGCCATGTTGCTGCCGTCCGACGTCGCTCGGCTTGTTTTGGGTGAGTCCGGTCAAACACAGCGAGGCTGTAGCGCTGCGCTGCGTTCACTTGAGGTCCGCAGGACAGGGAGAGTAAAGGGGAAAAAACCCCCGCTATTCGCACCTGATCCCCGGGTGTTAGCCCTGGTATTAGCTAACGTCGTGGCCGGATAAGCAGCTTGGATCAGGCGCCGTTGTTGTGTTACGTTTTTGCAGCAGCTCTTTTATTGAGTGAGGCGAGATACGAACGGCACACAGGTCCCGTAACTCGAGCTCGGCGGATTGTGTTTTGTTGTAGCTAACCCTCGGCGGTTGTGCATTTTGCTGCCATTCAGTTTGTTGAAATATCTTTTAATGCTCGTTATCGGGGGGGGGGATTCAGTCGCTGTCAGAAATCCAAAATATCTCTGAATTCGTGTCAGCTTTCCCGTGATTGCTGCTGCCTCTCGGCTACTCGCGATTTCTGTTTAAACGATGGGGCGACGAAGGCGCCGTCAGCCAACAATGACACAAACTGTAAACAGGCGGCCCGGGGCTTACAGCCATGTTCAGGGGGGCTGTTCGTTACTGTCTGACTTGTTTTTATGGCTGTTTCTTTCTAATCGGGTGATGGTAAACGTCCTACTCCAGGGTACCTCCAAGAAGAGGGACTGTCCGCTACAAGCCAGGCTTTCATTCACGAGAGCCCCAATCTGAAGGAGTATGCCGAGCACACAACTGGAGACGGGACTATTCCTGCTTGTGTATTTGTAAGCACGTCTTCTGATCTGATCTCTCACAAATTGCACAGTGAATGATGTACGAGTTAAGGTACCACCTGCAAGTATGATTCCTTGTTTGCTCCCACAGTCCATCTTTGGGAAAGGCCTCACAACCATTTTAAATGAGTATGTGGCTGCCAAAACAAAAGGTGAGATTAACTGCCACTGTCACCATTACTAAATGTAATATTTATAGTTCACACTTGTTTTTTGGTTAAATTGTCATTTATTTTTTCCAACAGAGTCTTGTCACGAGGTACCAGTAATGATGACCTCATTGTGGAAGAAGCTGGATTTTACACTCAACCAAATCAAGTAATTACCTGCACGTTTCATCATCTGAAATCACTGCAGTGATCTTGAATTGAAAATGACCTCAAAGTTTTGTCTCAGTCTTTCTTATTGAAAGCTGGCATTGAATGGGATCTTCGCAACTAATCTTGGTACATTATTCCTCCATATCTTTCCTTAGGTCATTGCAGAATTCACCAGCTATATCAGCATTTCAGAGAAGTAAGTGTGAAGTCAGTTATTCAGTTTTGTTTTTTGATATTCTCGTATTTATGCCCAGCCGGCAAAAGTTATATTATGCGTGAACAAAGTTCCGAGTAGAGAGCAGTGTCTACCATTAATTTTACAGACTCCTGTGTGAGTAGATTTCACCCAACCATCAGGGTTTTTATATTTTTGGATAAATCATAATTTCTAATTTTCAAATGTATGTTTTGAAATGCAGGTGAAAATTTTAAGTAACTGCAGATGATGCACAAAAATATGAATAATGGAGCTTATTGTGGTTACAGTGCTGAATATTGAGGCATCTAACAAGAGCGCATAATGCCAAAGTGACACAGAAAAATTCACAAAATCTGGGGAACACTGGAACATCAAGTGTGCAAATTATCATTATCACCCACTCTTCACACAGAAGTCAAACAGTAATTTAAACTATAAGTATAAATGCCATGTATACAAAACTGTATTAATGAGCCTCTGTCAATTCCAGCACGTTCACGCATTGGAGTGGCAAACATGGCTAGACAGCGTGTCCTGACTATGGCTTCAGCTGGTGATGTGGTCTGCTCATCAGTTTCTGTAACAGGCTCCTTCATCAGTCCTGCACAGACTTCTCACAGCATGATCAGCCATTCCACTCCTGTGAGCTACACTGCTCCACACACCAGACTAGCTCCTGGAAGTGGCACACACCAGCAGACCCTTGATGGCAGCCGATTACTAAATACGCCCAGTCAGTATGACAAAAACGAATGAATGAATGACTGAATGAATGGCTGAATGAATAAGTCACAATAATAATAATAATAATTGTTGTTATTATTTATTATTGTTGTTGTTAAATAATCTTTAATGTTTGTAGGTTCAAGGTTGATGTGTTTGTGTTTTAATCTTTGTCACAGTCATCGTTTGTGTAGGACTTTGAAAAACTGGCTGTCACGTTGAATGGTCTCTCACTATTTTAAAATGTGGTCTTATCTAAAATCTAATATTCCCTTTTGTTTCACACTCTTGGCAGAGATGATTATTTTTCTGCTGTACTGACATGGCGTTAATGATTTAATTGCCTTTGAAAAAATGTCTGTTTCTATGTGTACATATGAAGCATTAAAGCAGCTAGTCATCTTTTTTTTGTGATGGCCCCAAAAAACTTCCTTTTTGAAGCCCATAGCTTTCACCATTTTCAGTAGGGCTAGTTAAACATGTCGCAAAGCTGTGCTTGGTCACCATATTTTTTGCATGACTATATGCTTTTACAACAATTCGCTTTTGAGTGATGACACCATGTTTCTATTACAGGGGATTCACCAGTACAGATCATTGTGTCAGAGAATCGGCTAAATCAAGGCCCAATGTCCCCTGGACGACGGAAATGGTAAAGAAGATTGCTTTATTACAGTTAGTGTTAACCACCCCTTACTTAGAGATTTCTGAAGACCAACTCGTTGACCTACTAAGCCAAAGGGGCTTAAAAATGCTGCTTTCTTGGTACAAACAAGTACAGAGGTAAACATTGATTAAAAAAAATAGGCCTTTTTCTTGGAGAATAGTGATACATACAAGGGTGTTAACTCAGTATCATGAATACTATACAAAATTGTAATAGATTGTTGATACTTTCAAGGGTGAGTTTGTAGTGTTTTGTAGGAGATTGTACTTTTTTGTGCTTATCCTATGGCTTGTGCATGTTGCCTACCAACTTTATAATCATTTTCGCTGACTTCAGGGACACTCCCAGGAAGAGAAGTGGTGCCTCAAGTGGGTCAAGTGGTCCTGGCAGATCTGCCACAACTGTCAGTAGCGTCAATGCAGAACCTGAGCCTGAAGAGGTTGTTGATGAAAATTTCCCTGTGAGTAAATCTAATTAATTTAATCTAATATTTCACATGCATGCTCTCTCTTGAAAGTATTCATCTTTTACATATTTATGAATCAAACATTTTTTGACTTCACAAAACATGTTTCTCTCCACAGCAACTTGTGATACAAAATGCACGTGACAAGATACTGGGGGACAGATCATTACAGGAGAAGCTTGCTGAAAACATCAACAAAATCCTCGCCAAGTAAGAGCTGAGTTAGCCTCTGCATTACCTTGCTGCCTATTTATGAAGTTAGTTACTGATTTTGTCAGTGGCAATCAAAGTTGTAACATGACTGCAGGCATGGTATAACATGGCTCCTGTTCTTCTCTAATATCAGTGAGCCAACGCCCCAAACATCAAAGGCCTCTTCAGCTACAGTGGAGGCCGATCAGTCCATTGATGAAATTCTGGGATTACAGGTGCTGAAGAACTATAAATACCAGTATCAAAACGTCATAACTTTTTTTTCCCCTCAAAAATGATCCTCAAAAACATTTATCATGATTGCTTCATCAAGCTGTGCTTATTTCCCTCTGTCATTACATTATTTCCTGACACATATCCTCTGACACAGGGGGAAATCCATATGAGTGACGATGCCATCCACGACATTTTGGAGCAGACAGAATCTGACCCAGCCTTTCAGGCCCTCTTTGACCTTTTCGATTACAGTAACTACGACCTGCTTTCTTTAAATTTTTTTGTTGTACAAAGTGCTTTTATGTTTTGTTTGAAATCACAGTAAAACCAGTTTCAGACAAGTACAATATTTATTATTGTATATGGATTTGCAGATAAAACCAAATTCCCTGATGGAGAACCTGGGGATGGAGATATTAGCAGTAGTCCAGAAGAAAGTGACGCTGCTGGATCTTCAGTCAGACCCTCTCAGAGTGATGATCCAGGTATTTTTACAATCTTTCAGTGTATTCTCATAAGAAGACAACACAGATGTCACCTTTGATTATCTTCTTCATTTCTATTGTTTTGTAATTCAGATTTCACATTAATAGAAAGACAGTCGAAAAATAGTCAGAAATTTAATAATAATGGTGCCTACGCCAGGGGCCCTGTAGAGGAAGAGGTCTCCAAAGACACGCCTCAGTTTGACAAGTGCATCATTTGGCCAGCTATACCATACTCTTACACAGAGAAATTGTTGGTTTTTTGTCACACTCTGATGAGAATTTTTGACTTAAAATCAAAATTGTTATACCCCTTTTGAAAACTGATCTGCCTAAAATACATGGATAAGGATACATTAATCATCAACTCTTTTCTTTTTTATCCTTTTTTATTTTTCAGGCACTGCACACAAAGATACAAATGTTTTGGATACAACCTCAGTGAGTGTGAGAATGAGAGCTGGACAGGATCGTAAGACCAGGAAGTCTACTGCTTCCACCTTATTAAAGAAAACAGTTCTTGCCCCCAGCAGCAGAGCATCAAGAATTGAAAACAGTTCAGCCAAATTGTTGGTGAGTCACGGGGAGCACCAAGTTGTCTCATCTGCTGCAGGGGACTCAAACAGAAAAGAGAGAGCCTCACTCTTCAGTAACGATGTTGGTGGAACACCAATGGATATTGATGAACCATTGAATACACCTCCCCCTCCCTCAGACAATATGACTGCTCAGCAGCCTGCCACAAAGGACAGCACCTCCACCACAGCTAGCCTCTGTGAACCAGGGATGGATGAGGTAGCAACCACACTTCCCTCATTAAGAGCTTCTGCTGCATTTGTTGCACCAGTATTAACATCGGCCTCTAATGTGGACAAAAAACAGGCGCGTAAACAAGCACAAGGATCTGCAGAGAATCCTGCTACAGCCCCCTCTTCAACTCTGTGTAGTCAATCTGCTTTTTTGTCTCCTATACATGTTGAACTGAACAACACTCCAATACTGACTGCTGACCTAGCTAATATGCCAGTTTCAAGCAGTGGAGGAGACACTCAGCCAGTGTTTACTCACTCAGTAACACCTGAATCTGCCTCTCCCACATCTGCTTCATCAAGTGTCATAGTTACGGCTGTGCCAGCCTTGCCATCAGCTGCCACTGTTGCAAAGATCACAGCAACACCTGACTCACCCACATCTGTTTCTACCTCTGCAACTCTTTCAGCTGCCCCAGTTGCAGCAGCACCCCATCCTTCATTCACCAGTACCAGTGCCAGTGCCCCAAGCAAGCCTGGAGCAGATTCCAGTATAGTTTCTTTGAAGATCATTATCAGTGATAACCAGGATGAGGATTCTCCCAGTGACACAGCCTTAAATCAGGCAGTTTCCAGCATTTCTGGGGATAAGATACCCACCATCTATCTTTCCTCTCCATCTAAGTCCCCTGGAGGCTCTGGCAATCCAAAGGCCAACTTGGATGAGGTGGCACAGGCAGTTAATGGCTTACAAAGCTCTGAGGCACATGCTAGTCCTCTCAGTGGTAGGGCTGGGGCATTGGTTGCATCACCACTAACAGGGACATCACAGGCCCAGCAAAGCTACATAATTCAACTACCCCTGGACACCTCTACCCCTGCTCTCCAAGGAGCCACTGCCAGCTATTTCCTTGTGACTGAGCCCCCGTCTACAGACGCTCAACCCAGACAGGTGTTACTACCTGCTGGTGTCCCAAAAAGACAGCCGGTGCCCACCAACCAGTTTGGGGTGACACCACCAACTCGTTCTCAAGGCTACTCCACTGGTAAGAGATAATAGACTACAACAATGGGGCCTTTTGGCAGATAAAAGTTAATCTCAGTCTCACTCCAGTATCACTGGCCACAGCTTATTTCACTCTCTGATTTTCTTTTTTCTTTTTTTTCTTTTTTTTCTTGTTTAAATCTGACTTCCTTCCCTGAACTGACATTTACAACTAAGCACAGTGTTAAACAATATTTTCCCATGAAGAAATATGGAAGCATTGACTCTTTCAATTCATATTTTCAAAAATGCCGGGTTACAAATTTGGGAGAAAAAAAGGTGCATTTTATTTTAATAAACAGAGTAGAAATTATTTCTAATGTAATATTTTGAATGTATTAACATAGTCATCACATATTGGCACCAGGTTAGTCCCTCCCTCCAAGCCAAAATTTACTTCCTTGTAAGATATTCACAGGTTTAACATTGAAGCATAGCCCACTGTAGATCTACATACAGGATGTATTGCATGTTGTCCCTGGTGGAAGGATCTTTGCTATCTCTGGTGTTTTGTTGGTCTTGGTTGTTCATTGCCTACCATCCGTCAAGCCCATTACTATTGTCTTCATTAGTGTTGGTATGAAAAAAATAAAAATCTTTTGTTCTTTATGTGCAGGGTCAGCACTCATCTTACCATCACCTGTTAAGCCCATGATGCTTCCTATATCTGTTATGGGCCAGAATACTCTGGGGAATGTCCAGGTGGTGTCGAATCAGGTAAAAATAACTTTATCTGTACATTATAAGTTGGGAGTCATATCCATTGTGAAATTTGGTTTCCCAAATTATATTTGAATGAAACTCAAATATTGTCCACTGACCCTCGAGCTACTCTAAGGCCAAAAGGTGAACTTGCGCACAAGACGTTCCCTACTTTCTTTATCAGAATTTAAATAACTTCTATTCATATTTACTAGGCATTATTTATCCTTCCAAACTGAAAAACACTGAAGATTTTAATGAGACAGTCACATTTCTTCTCAGGACAAACAACACAGTCATAGTCCAACTATTGGTAGGATTCCATCAGTTGCAAAAGTATAATCATTTGCATGTTTTCCATCCAAGACATTATATTTGTCTAGTGTGTGAAGAACATTGTCACCTCATAGCCCCCCTCCCCATACACACACACACACACACACACACACACACACACACACACACACACACACACACTGGCTTTAAAGTTTTAGCAGTGTCAAGAAGAGTAACACTTGTCGACGTTGTTATATTTACAGCTTGTTGCCATACCAAACCCAGTACCGGTACAGCAGTCAGAAACTGTAAAGCCCAAACCTCCAACAGTGGCAATCAAAAAGTCTACAACTGCAGGTAAGTTACAGGTTTATTTGGAGCAGTAATGACCTTGTGTCCTTTCACTGAATGTTTCACTGAACGATTTTCCTAGTGTTGCTCTGCCTAAATGTTTTAATGTCACTTACGTCTTTGACCAAATTTTTTTTGATTTTCAGGCCCTGAGGAAAATCTGGTTGGACAGGTAATTACACCTGTTTCAGCCGAAAACAGTGGCAAGCAGGATACAGCAAAGGGTTCCAGTCATAGGAGAATTTTATTTTTTGACTCTTCTGCAGAGGTTCAACCCCAAACCTCTAAAACAACACAGCCCTCCACACCATCAGCTACAAATACATGTACATTACAATCTGTCAAGCAATCTGAGAAAGCTAATACACAGCTGGCCCCTCGGACAAAGCCTACTATCTTGGGTGGCAACAAGCCCAAGAGGAGGGTAGAGATTGTGAGATGCACAGCAGATCCCCAGATTGCATCAGGCTTTTTGAAGGAGGCAGAGAAGTCCTTTACTCTGCCACAGCACCATAAAGATCCAGTTAAAAAGAACTCTCGCAAACAGGACCATAACATCCATAACCAAGAGCCTCAAAGTACAAGTACTTGCACAGGGGATTCCTCACAGCCTGAGGCTATGAAAAAATCTGATTCAAAATCTACTGACAGGAAACACAATCATGAAAAATGTAACGATGAAGCAAAAGCTACTGATTGTCATAGCTCTAGGTCGTTATCTTCTGATTCTGCACTGAAATCAGGGACTAGAAAGGAGAAAGAGGAGAGCAGCAGAAAAGAACCTGCAGAGAAAGCCCCTGCCAAACTTCGTGAGGGGCGTACAGAAAAGAGGACTCCGTCTCAGGAGATGCCAAATGTGACAGCTAACAAGGAGAATGAAATGAAGGGTAGCATGCAAGAACAGCAACAGCAGTCAACGCCTTCATCCTCAGCATCAAGAGATTTTAGCCCTCCAGTTGTCATCCACCCTACATCTAATCCCCAGTCCAAGGCTTCCAAAGCCACCTCAAAGACCAGCTCTTTGGCCAAACAGGCAGCTGAGATGCTGCAGGACATCCAGGGACTCAATACCCCTTCCACCCCAGTCAAGCGGCCTGGAGCAAGCAGTTCAGACCTGAGTCTACCACGGACCCCCGGGACTGGCCATAACCAGGAGGAGTCTGCTGACTGTCCTAGGACTCCTTCCCGACAGAAGAAAGGTAAAGATGGAGAGGGGACCCCCAAGCGTCTCATGCCTCCGAACACATCGGATGTCCCAACTTGCAGTCCTGCCAGTGAGGCTGGCAGTGAAAACAGCATTAACATGGCTGCTCACACACTCATGATTCTTTCACGTGCTGCCATTGCCAGGACAGGCACTCCACTGAAGGACAGTTTGCGCCAGGATGGAATGGGAGAAAAATCGCCCCCAAGCTCAAAGAACGCTAAGAAACGCAAACAGTCTTCTCCCACAGCCAGCCCGCCTGCAAAGAAAGAGTCAAATCGAACTCCCAGCAAAAAGAAAGACCGGGTGGGTACAGTGTTTAAAACTTTCCCTAATTTTTGTAACAAGTTCTGCTTTACTAGTATTCTGTTTTAAGATGCAGATGGATGTAGGGCTTCAACTAATGATAATTTTAATTAATTAGTTGTCTAAATCCTAAAGACTTTCAATTCACTATTAAATATAACAAAGGAAAGATGCTCATCGCATCTAAAAAGCCAAACCAAGGGAATGTTTGATATTTGTGATTAAAAGTGACTTTCAACCAGCTGAACATTTAAGTAGACCTGAAATGATTAGTTTCAGTTTTGTTTTTTTCCAATAATAAGCTAATTGATTAATTAACTAATAATATCACCTCCACTTAAATGACTTGTTAGTGTAGCTGTAATCATAAGCAGACAGTACTTAAACTATCACAACCCTACAAGACAAGCCAATATGTTCTTGCTCTCTCCCTTAAAAAAAATTCTAATAATGATAATATGGCCTTTCTGACAAAACACTGTAGACAGATGAAGGTTGAGCTTAGACTTTCATCTTTGAAGTTAGACTGACGATATGATATGTCCAAAAACGGCCACAGTACAGTGAATAAATCCTTTTTAAGGCAAGCAGGTTGGGTAGGTGTGAATGTCTCAGTGAGTTTGGCCGTATTTGAGTGAGGTCTGCCACTCTACTGTGTCCTCAGTGACCCTGAGCAGGATAAGCTGTTTAGAGAGTGGATGGATGGATTTAGGTAGCTGCATGGTCTTCACTCTGGTGCCACCATCAGACCAATCTACATTTTTCACACCACTCTAAGAATAGTTGAGCTGCCCTAATGTCTTGCATCCGTCCAACACATTCGTGTTTTGGTTTGTAATGAGCAGCACTGTCACCATGGGTTGCAAGTGTCGAGTTTTTCTATTGTTGATTAGAAAATTTTATTTTAAAAGATGAACTGCCCTTTTGGTATCAGTGTTTTTTTTATTGAAATGGTAATTAAGAGTTTATGCAAAAGCTTCATGTCTGATAGAACAAATAGACCATGTCATCAGTGGCATTATAAATGGAGTTTCGATAAATGTTTTTGTCATGTAACTCTGACTTTTGTTTTAAATTTTCAGGAGAGGAAGAAACTTATAGATTGCTTTCCCCATGACTTGGATGTGGATAAGTTCCTGTCTTCACTTCACTATGATGAGTGAAACCAAACCCACCAACAGGGAAGGACAAATGTATCACTACCTGCTTAGGTTACTATCCAGGAATAGAACAAGCCATCTGCTAAACCAGTGCCTATGGTTCCTATTAGTAACCTTGCCTGAGACCTTATAAGCTGCAGTGTCTCCTTCAGCCAATGAGAAACTTTCATTTGCCTGACTGGGTTCCAGTGAGGGGGATCTGCATAAAATCCTGTTATATGCAGCAACTGTAGGGCAACCATGGCACTTTGTTATCCTCATGTTCACTTGTGTTGTAATTATTTTGTACCACAGCAACAAAATTACGCATCTGTTTTTGGGCACTTTGACATAATGGGTGCTGATTGTTAAAATGGGTGATTCAGAGCATTTTCTTGGTCAATATTTGACTCTAGTTTGAAGAATTCAGCTATCACTGACTGTTAGGTTGATGTATACATTATTTTTTTTTGAATATAACTCCACTATTAATTTTAGTTAGACTGAAATGAAGAGACATTCATGTTCAGAAAAGTCTGGTTAATTGAAAAAAAGTGAATATAATATTTTATTGCATTCATAAGTATAGTTCCCCCCCCCTTTTTTTTTCTTGGTAGAATCAGACACATTCAATGTGAAAATGACTTACTCTTCAGATTTGCACACTCAGGCTTCAGTCTGTGTTGTAATAAAACAAAGAAACCGTCTCCTGTGTTTTTCTTCAGTGTGCCCACATTGGACCCGTTCCAGTCTACATTTTAAAATAGAAGCACTGAACCGCCAGAAGCTTTATTTAACATCTTGTGTGTGTGCTCTGCAAAATTGAGTGAATGTTGGAGGCAAATATATATTGAGAACTAGACAGTAATTGGGGTTGAAGGAGCTTCTGTGGACAGGAACGTGCCGGGCTTATACTTCACATGTAGCTGAATGAATTTGGTGTTTGGTGCTCATTGTCCAAAAATCGACTTGGCCTGCATGTACAGTTTGCAGCGCTGCGGACTTAAAAGTGTGAAGTAAAGCAAAGCGTCCTTCAAGGCTAATATTGTGTGGAAGATCCTTCAAGCATGATTTCCTGTTTCACAATTCGACTGCCCTGAGCCCTTGTGGACATGAAAGCAGAGACTGGGACTAAGCAACAATTTTAGGAATTTAAATAGTGGTGGCATTTTCATCTGGTTTGAGACAACTGTACCTTCAACTCTCTGTTTCTCCCTCCTTTAATAGTTTCAATGAATGTGCGTCATGAGGTTCCCATTAGGGGTAAACACCTGTTATAAGCGGTAGAATAAAGTAGATACAGTCACATTTCCTTGGCAAATCTGGCAACATCCGATTGGACAACAAAACACAACTTCAGGAAACACGTATTCGAATCAATTTCACAATAAAAGTCTTGTTTAAAAGCTGACGCATGCTGAAGGTGAAGAAAAGGCTATATTAATGCTTTGTCTCGGATTCACGTATATAGGATCGGCCGTTTCTCTATATAAAGCTGGTAAACTGATTTTTGTGGAAGTTTCTTTTCGGTCGAATCGCAACAAATTTTTGCTTCGGCACGTCCAGCGTTTGTTTCCGGGTGAAGAGGCTAGGAGAGAGGTACGGCTGTCATTTAATTTTAACAAACATCGTTCCGTTTCCCATCTATATATCGCGTGTTTTCTCTTCGCTGTAACGGCACGGCGGCCAGAAACGGGTTTACATACCTCCCCGAAAGTAAGTCGACTCGTTACTGACTCTACCAGCCTTATTGTAACGTAAAGACCCCCAGCCCCTCTGTCTTAGCCGTTAGCGTGTTGGCTAACCGGTTAGCATGTGGAGGATCATCATGATGCGCTAGCGTTTGGCGTCATCTCTTGTTACAGATTGACCCACACGACGACGGTCAAATTCGGTTAACTTTTTACGTTAATGTCGTGAGGCCCTGCGTTATTATTCACGCCTCCACGTTACTGCTTTGTGTGATATCAGCCGCGTAAATTGAATGTCACTTAGCCTCCGTCCGGGCGAGATGTTCGCATTAACTGTCAGGTGTTTTATCGGTTGAGAGCCGCTGATAAGGATTTCGTTACTGGATTTGGTTCTTCGGTGCCTGTCGTTTTTCTCTCGGCCAACAGAGAGTAAATGAACGGCGGCGAGGACGCCGTTTGACCGCAGACCCCCAACCTGTCATTCTGACTCTTTCGTCCTAGACTTCCTGACCCGCTAAAGGATGATTGACATGGCAGCCAATGGATCGAGCTGTGAACAGCCTCAGAAACGCGCAGGAGCTAAGGAAAAACAGAATGGCAAGTCAGCAGGTCAGTTCTGGCGAACTTCAATTTTTAAATATACAGCAGAGGGGTTAACATTCAGCACTGAAGTGTCCCTGAAGCCCAGGTTGTATAAACTGTCGTGCCAGAACTACCACAACCACTATAACCACCGTCACGTGGTCTGAACAAGTCATTAAAAACTCTCAGGCTCATTCGTTCTAGCTTACTTTTGGTCTTTGATGGTGCAGAAGACTTGGTGTAAAGAAAACAAGAACAGGACCAGGAAAAGACCTGTTGTGATGTGATTTGTATCATGCATTTAGCATTACTAATTCAACAGGATGTGATAGTTGATGTAGCAAGTGTTTCAGTAAGTCATGGGGATTGCGTTTCGACTTGTGCTCCAGACTCATCGATAAGAGAGAGGAGACAGAAAGATAAAGAGGAGCGTCTGTCTCTGGTGTTGTGGAGGAGGCCTGTCATAACTCTGCATTACTTCCTCCTGGAGACCCTCATCAAGCTAAAGGAGTGGACGTTGGAGTAAGAAGTTGAACTGTTTTTTGTTTTTGTTTTTTTTTATGTGGGCCTTTGTTGCTGCACTACTTTGCACCAGAACTGCACCAGTACTTACAAATGTGTTAGTGACCTTTTGTCCCGTACATATATGCTGACTGAGACAGTTATTTCAAACAAAATTAAATTTTCCAAATTTTTAATCTTCCAATTGTTTGTTTATCTTTTGAACTAGTTTCATGATTGACATTTTGGTTCCTTGTCTTCCTATTCAGGCTTTGGCAGCGGCGAGGCACAGTTTTCTTATTTTTGGTCTTATGTTCTGTCTTTTCCATCGCATACTCCACTGAGGGAGCACACCAACACGTAAGGCTTGAAATATTTATTTTCATTGCCATGTTAATGATCAACAGCATTGGTTCATCACCAATCTGTTTAAAGGTTAATGATAAGTTACTCTTTAGCATTCTAAAAACCATCTTGGAAAAAAGCTTAGGTTGGGAGATAATGAGGTCTGCACTGTTGTCAAGTAACCCTTGATCATACAGCCAGTTGGCTGGAAGTTCTGTTTACAAATTCCTCTGTGCAGTGGTCTGTCACAGTTCACTGTGGACGACCAAGTTTCATTTTAGAATCAACTTCTTCCTTGGTTACCTACACTTTATAATGATGAGCTACTACAAAAGTAAGAGCCGCGGAAACCAATAATAAAGCAATGTGAAATTTAAAAAATGGAACTGAAATGTTTTCCTCTAAAACCAGACAATATGAATTCAAACATTTTTAAAATTCTTATTATACTAAATTATTATTATACTTTGACCATATTCATACCATGATTACATAAAGAGTTTTTTATGTTCACTGCAGTATGTTCAGTACCTGGAGAAGAAGTTCCTGTGGTGTGCCTACTGGGTAGGCCTTGGGATCTTGTCCTCAGTAGGCCTTGGGACTGGCCTCCACACCTTCCTTCTCTACCTGGTGAGAAACTACTTATCATATGGAAATGTGTATAAGCAAAATCTCTTTCCATTGGTAAGTACAGAGGACATAGCTACATGCCATCAATATATGCATTTATTCCCAGTCAGAATAACTTGCTTTTAAATGTGTAGACCAGAGACATGTTGTATCAGGCTGCACTGCATTAGGAAAGTGCTGCAGTCCCAGTAGGGTTCGTAACAAGATACACAAACCTAGAAAGCCACCTGACTCTGAGGGTAGCCGTTGCTGTGAAGAAATATTCCATTTTAAAATAAAAACATGGCAAAAGACATTTTACATGAGGACCATAATTCAACAGGCAGAAGGCTGGAAAATGATAATGGGTGGAAAGAGAAACTGGTAACTGTCATGATCTGGTTTGCTCTACTCAGAACGTGTCATGCTGTCCTAATTGTATCTACTATATGCAGGTGTGGGTGTGTGGGTGTTTTCACAGAGAAATTATACCAAAAACTATTTTTAACTAGATTTACCCAACAACTTTAAACTTTTACTTTTGTCTGTAGATTCTGCAGAATTAATACGTGTCTGTTCCTGTAGTTGCCAGAGGAGGGCATCATACTCCATATTCATTGTATTGTACTTCTTCAGACTCCTTCCATTTTGTCACATGTCTGTCTGAGGCAAACCAAGAGCTAAGTGTCATTTTTTTCCCCAGTCATTTACACAATGATCTGATAACTGAGTTACCACCATGTGTCATATGTTAGTTGTGGTGGAAAGAAGAATTTAGCATAAATCAAAGAGAGGAAGAAATTCTCCACCATAGTCCGCTTTAGGCTGATGTGGCCTCTGTTCGGTATAGCTTTCGCATATGTGGGCCAGCTGAGTCAGCTATTTCCATTACAATGAAATGATGGGAAAAGATGTAACTGTGACCTCTCTGTTTTTCACAGCTATTGTGTACTCCTCCCATTAATGCCTTTCAGTTTGCAATGTGTTTGCTTGGGTAGTTTTTTAGTAGTTTTGCACTTCCTTATATGCTGTGTCCAAAAATAATGTGAGTAGCTGTGTACTTTTGTGCACACTTGTGTGTCTGTGTGAAAGCCTTTCATATACAAATTGAGACTCATCCTTTGAACACTATATTATCTTACTCATCCTATCAGAAATTACACATTGGGAATGATTAAAATTCTCAGCAGAAACATTGTGTCTAGACTATGAAATGGAAACCCCTCCATAATTTCATTGGCTTCTATCTTCAATTTAAGGTAATAATTTTTGTTTTATCTGCCTTATAAGGCATGTGTGTACAGTACAAGTTTATGATTATTCAGAGCATCAGATTCTAGCTGTTAGGGCCACAAGATCCCTCCTGTGTGTGTGTGTTGTGTGTGTGTGTTGTGTGTATTCGTGTATATGTGTGTGTGTATTCATGTATATGTGTGTGTGTGTGTGTGTGTGTATTAATGTATGTATATGTGTGTGTGTGTGTGTGTGTGTATTAATGTATGTATATGTGTGTGTGTGTGTGTGTGTATTAATGTATGTATATATATGTGTGTGTGTGTATTAGTGTGTGTGTGTGTATATTAATGTGTGTGTGGGTATTAGTGTGTGTGTGTGGGTATTAGTGTGTGTGTGTGGGTATTAATGTGTGTGTGCGTGTGTGTGTGGGTATTAATGTATGTATGTGTGTGTGTGTATTAATGTATGTATGTGTGTGTGTGAGTATGTATCAGTGAATAGTCATCAACTCTACACTGTTAACTGAACCAAGATATAACCAGTATCAGCAGAATATATGAGGGGTTGTAGCTGTCAGGCAGGGATGTCAAGAGGTTGCTTACTCAGAAGCAAACCTGTTGAAAATCTTTTTCAACTCACTTGTCTTTTTCCAGTTCCTTTGTTCCTCTGTTCCTGCTATATGCCCTAAGCCAGAGATCTCGCTCACACCAATCCAGGCATCCTTTATGTTGTGTTAGTTTATATTCCAACATCCTCTTATTGGTGACTGCTTTCTTCTAGTTTCCAATTTAGATGCACTTATACCCTTTTCTAAGTTTTGATGAATAGACCATTTCTTGCTCACCAAAACATAGTACATGTTTACAGTGCAACAGCTCCAATCACCACTGCCTACTCATTGTTGAAGTCAGCCATAGATCGGAAATTCCCTGAGTTAATGTTGAAGGAAAAACCACATGTGGAACAGAGTTACACTGTGAATTTACTTAAGCCTGAAGAATTAATAGTTAAACCCCATAGAGAGCATGAGATCATCATGGGAAACAGGATTCACTTATCAGTCTGATATTATGATTCATCATGATGTTCTGGAGGTCATTTGTGTGCTGTCTTATAGTCAGGGTTATATTCAATCCAGGCTGTTGAAGTAAACATGCTAATATATTGTTGCTCTTACTTGTAATTTGCCTATTAGCCCTTTTGATTAGATCACCAACAGTTTAAAGCATTTTTCAGTTTTTCCCCTGTTATGATGGAAGCTAAAGATGATGATAATGTCAGTCCACCCCTTTGTTTGTCTATTTGGACAACAGCTGTCCGGTTTGACATGAATTTTGTATGATGCCCAGAGGATGTTTCCTAATTTTCATAACTTTGTGACACTGTTAGGTTAAAAAGTTGAATCTTAGCCGACAAGAGGTATTTTGTAAACTAACTGTTGGATATCCACATAATTTGATGCAGTTACTCATGATCCCCAGGGGATTATTAATCAAACAGTTTTTGTGACACACAGAAATCACACATAGTAGTCTTGTTCTTAAATCAACCCAGTAAAATGGTAAATTTGTTTATTCAGCCTGTATGTGAAGAGTTCTGCTCTGTTGGCCTTCGTGAACAAAGACAGGGGCCCCTGAATCTCCTGTCCGATGAGTCGATCAAAACATGGTTACGAACTCTGACTCACTGCTGAGTTTAAGTTTTTTATTAACATTGACTTGTTGTGTCATGAAGAAATGCTGTTAAGTGAAATCCTGTTTGGTTTGAAAGAGACTTTGTAGTGTAAACTATAGCGGCCTCCTGTGTGTTCAAACTGAGAGTAGGGTGGATAGCGTCTGTGGGGGAGCATACACTGTCAACACACACTAATTGTGTGCCATCCATCTACTGTCAGTATTGTCTGTATCACCTTAAAGAGGCTTTCTGGAAAAGGCTGGGTTGTTCTTACAGGTGGGCCAACTGTTATTGAGGCCAGGTGGCCTGGCTTAACCAGACGTCTCCTCAGTGATAAATAATGACATATCTGCCTGTTTGAGAGACATTTCAACTCAGCTCCTGTCTATCTGTGGGAAGATGATTTTTTTAATGTTTAATAGTGTAATATCAGGTAAATTTAAGTGGAATTATTTAAGCTGTTCTCCTTTATAAAGTGTCTTCTGTTGCTGAGAATATTCAACACATTTAGAGGTATAATACTGATAATGAAAATTGTAATATATTGTAAAATCTAAAGTACCTGTGTACCCTGGCCATTACAGTGTATCACACTGCTTACTACAGTATTTGCCATACTTAAAATCCCACAAGGCCAGATCTCCAAGTGTTAAAGCATATATATCCATCTTTTCTATCTCTGTATTAGGGTCCTCACATAGCATCAGTAACCCTGGCTGCATATGAGTGTGGCTCCACAGACTTCCCAGAGCCTCCATACCCAGACCAGATTGTCTGTCCCCAAAGTGAAGCGGTGGAGGGCAGCATCTCCCTCTTCTCAATCATGTCAAAGGTCCGCCTGGAGGCCTGCATGTGGGTGAGTGGTAGTTTGAATAGAGGCAATACAGTGGTCCACACTGAAAAATGCCAAAAATGTTTGGTAGTGCCAGCAGTAGATGGTATGTAACAAGAATTTGGACTCCTATTTATCGTTTTTATTACATTCTTATTTAAAAGCCAGGTCACAAAAACATTATGGCAGTTTCAACACTTAAAGTTGGCCTTTTTTTACAACCAGCCCAAGTATGCACTATTTCACAGGAAAAAGCTGACTGTATCTAATTAAAAAAGTTGTTGGTGGTATGAATAGTTTCTTGTGTGTGATTGTGGGAAATGAATAAGCGAATGCTGACATGTAACTTTTATCCATCTAGGGTGCAGGTACTGCCATTGGAGAGCTCCCTCCATATTTTATGGCGAGAGCAGCTCGTCAGTCAGGAGCCGATCCAGATGACGAAGACTACGAGGAGTTTGAGGAGATGCTTGAGCAGGCCGAGGGTGCCCAGGTCAGAGTTGCACATTCATACATATCTGTAATGAGAGCTACTGACTTGGTCGTTTCCTATATTAAGACTTTTTTTAAGCAGGTCATTTACACAGGAACATAAAAAAAGAGTATTTTGTATAGAGATTTAAGAAGTAATACCCACCTCAGATGCGCTTTGTATACTTTGAAGTTGGGAAAAGTGACACTCTGACACTTAAGGAAGATCATTTTTCACCTCACTTAGTTGAAGAATGTCCAAAGAACACAAGCAAAAGAAGCAAATAAGTTTAAAAAAAATCCCCCAAATTTCACATATATTGTGAAACATGGCCCACACTCCTGCTTTCCATTTTACTCATACATCAGCTACACCTAATAGTGGAGTATCAATCCCTCTGTTTAGTTATATTAGCTCATTTGTTGTCCACCCACTGAGTCTGATATGGTCTTGTCTGATTTAGCCTAATCTACATTATGTACAACTGACTATGGAGCTACTGTCCAGTGATTGGTCCTTAAGTGCCATATGACTTCAGCGAAGCCACTCCCTCCTTACACTTCCAGTAAATATGTCTGTTTGCGGGTGAGTCACCCTTAGCGCTGCTCCCCCTTTAATCATCCTTCAGGCCTCGCTCCCTCTTTCGCTCTCCCTCCCTCTCTCTTTTTACCGGCCTCTAATTTGAAAGACGGGCAGTTGTGTCAGGAACCTAGTTCACTTGAATGGAGATGGCTGAGATCAGATGCTGAGTCAGCACAACAGAAATCAGAGAACTTATTTACATTGTCTCCATTACCTATGTTCACTTCATTGGTTCTCAGATCTGTAGGTTTAGGAGGCCAAGCTCACATCACGTCTGTCATCATGGAAATGCATCCACATGTGCATTCATCAGAGGTTTTCAAAGCAACCCGACGAGTCAGAAGCACCACTGTTAAGACCTGATTAACTCATTGGAATAACTCACATAAAATATGTTACAAGAGAAGTACATCTCTTATAGAGAGATGTATTGTTAATTCTAACAATCAAAATCTTTGCTAGAGTAAAGCATTATAAAAATTTAGGGAGAAAAGTTTCAAGACCAATTGAATTTCTTCAGATAAAAAGAGAGAAACTTGCACCTAAAAATATGTATGGATTTGTTTAATTACATTTTTAAAATTCTTATCAAGGAATTGTAAAAATAACAATTACTTTTTTAATGGTAAAGCCTACACTGGCAAGTGATGAGTTACATAAAGAAGAACATGTTTTTTCTGGGTTTTATTGATATGGGGAATACGGAATTTGGAATAAAAAAATACACATCAAAAATGTCAAGTGTATTCGAAACGAAAACTAATATGAATTGTGGAGCCTAAAACTTCAGTGAAACTTAAAATGTGTCCAAAATTGACATTGATGACACGCGGTTTTTGAAACTGCCTCTTAATCTCCCTCCTGGATCAACTGTGGTCTTCCCCATGTAACCACAGACCCTTCACCCCCACAGGGTTGGAGATAGGATCAAAAGATCCTCAGCAGTTTTGTACTACAGAGTTTTTAGTTGTAATGTCACAAAAAAACCTTACAGTGCTCAGAAATAGCAGGTGTTTTAATACAGTACTCACACAAAGGCTCTTGTTCCATGTAACAACACCATACACAACACCACTGTTTGATTATAAACCACAGCACTGCATGGCCATTTTGAGAAAAAAAAGAAGTGGCTGATTATGTGTTCAGAGAGATCCATATATATGTACAGTTTGATATGCAGGGGAGAGTAACAGGTTTTGAAAGCCATGGATGATAAAAGTTGACTAGTACGTGTGTAAAGAAGAGTATACAAAACAAAAATCATACTGAAATATACCTGGTAATTTCTGGCAGCAATATTGTTTTTAAAAATCTTTTCGCAGGACTTTGTCACAAGAGCAAAACTGGGAGTCCAGCATATGGTGCAGAGGGTGGGATTCTTTGGAATCTTGGCATGCGCCTCAGTAAGTCGAAATTTGCAAGGTTTTGTTTAAAACATCTGTACACTTTTTTTTGGCATGTACAATAAAAATTAGTGTTACATTTCATATTTCTCACTTCACGTTTCACTTTGCGGTTGTTAGAAGTGATTTAAATTAGAAGTTAATTAGAAGAAGAATGTGTTGTGTCAAGACTATGAAACAGATTGTTGCATGTGTGTGTGTGTGTGTGTCTCAGATCCCTAATCCTCTATTCGACCTGGCTGGAATAACCTGTGGCCATTTCCTGGTTCCCTTCTGGACCTTCTTTGGAGCAACTCTAATTGGGAAAGCCATCATCAAGATGCATATACAGGTCAGCAGCTCTTCTAAAGTGAGGTGGTTAGAAACTAGCAAAGGACCAGTTCACCTCAAATTGCATCATGTTTTGTTTTTTTTTTTCATTCAAAACACACAGGCACATTACACATGCTTGCAGCATCTTGGCTTTGAATATTATTCATCGTTTATTTCATCTCCTAGCAATTCTTTGTCCACAATGTAATAATATATGTCAAAAAACCCACTCCTAAGAAAAAAGGTATGCATTGTTGACTGACTCACTATAAACAAGTTCTTAGATCATGAGTTAGTGAGAAACCTCTAATTTGCCCCCTCTGGATAACTCTTTCTGACGTTGCTTTGTTCCTTGGGGGATTCCTTATTCTGGTCTGAGCTTTGGGCTGCATCCAGACTATATAAACAGGCTCCAGACAAAAGGAGGGGAGATATAAAGAAATCCTTAACAACATATTTTCCCCCTAATCTTCTAGATCAAAAAAAACATCAGTTATGGAGTATATTATTGAGTCTGCTAAGCCAGTGACTAATAGAAGCCTAGACTGAGAGAGGCTGTATGTGTCTGTTGGTGAGTTGCTCAGGGTCTTAACAGACTAAACCTGTCCATTTCTTGGTGGTACCAGCCAGTGATGTCACTCTGAGACCTTTCGGATAAAGAGGCCCTATCAGGCAGCAGGTTTTATAGAGGATGTACATAGGTAGACCTGAGGGAAGAAATGGTGCAGACAGTAAGGGAATGCAGGGGGTTGGGTGAGAGACCCTTTGTCTTTTTTTTTTTTTTTTTTTTTTTTTTTTTCTTTGTACCTTGAACCCTGTGGACATCACATGTCATATCCTGTCTGATTTTGTCTGGGGGGGGGGGTATGTCTCATACTGTTAAAAACTGATCAATAGAAGAGTATTGTGGTTTTAGCCCCCCGGCTTTGGTGCTCTGCAAACCACACAAAGCTCCTCACATGCTAAACTTAAGCTCTGCCAGGTTTGAGTTTTGTAATTAGTGTGTCTGTGGACAGTCGCAGATGTGGCTTCAATTTCCCACAGCTGTGCCGCTATAATTTAGAATCCGAATATGTCTTTAAGTCAATCTGTCTGTCATGTGTTTCTTAAAGTCATGCTTTTTTTCTGTTAAATTTTTTGTCCCTTAATCTTTAAAACCTTAGTCAGATGTCGTTTACAACACATTTTTTTTGGGTGTGTGTGTTTGTTTTTTGTTTGTTTTTTTTTTTGTTTGTTTGTTTTTTTTTGGGGGGGGGGGGGTTGTTGTTTTTTTTTTTTAATACGTCAGTATATGATCAGGAAGTACTGGGTTTTAAAGCTTCTTAATCTCTCTCCTGTTTTCCTACAGAAACTATTTGTTATCATTACCTTCAGCAAGCACATAGTGGAGCAAATGGTTTCACTCATTGGGTAAGTATGTGTCTCTGTGTGTAGTCTTTGTGTGTGTCTGTATTAGAAAAACCACATTAATCAAGTACTCGGCGGAGTCTTTCTCTTTCCCCTGGTTTTGTGGTTGCCAATACATTTTCAGAAGTATTTGGACCACTGATTGAATATCTTTCATGAAAAAATGCTTTTACTGGGGGGGTGCATGCAGTTTGCATTTTTCCCACACAAAGGTATTCTAATGCAATCCATCTCTGCAGCATTGGTGGTCAGACATGTAAGGTCCTATCCAAGCATGTTGATCTGACTCACGGAATTTAGCTTTGACTTAGAGAATTTCCCCAGTGAGAAGGGAAATAGAATTATAGACATAAAAAAAAACCTATGACAGATGAATGAAGGTCAGATTTAGCAAATCAATAGGAATTAGCAGTAAGATCCCAAATGTTGGTTTTAACTAAAGATTATAGATAATAAAATCAAGCTATAAAGTAAAAAAACAAAACAAAACAAAAACCGATATTCAATAGTATGGATTCATCACCAGGAAAATTATGAAGAAAGCCAGCAGTGTTTAGTTAGACCTTATGTAATTTAATGAATGGGATTCTACTAATATATAATAAATGAATCTATTGGCTGTTAAAGGTTTACTAGTATCTACAAAATGTCCAGGTAGTAACTTTGACCATAGTTAGATCTGAATCGAACCATCTCTGGCTAAACAAAAATAACATTCAAGGATCTTTCCCATGAAATCCAGATGGAACTCAGTCACTTGCTATGATGCGTGCGAATGGTGTGTCATTGGTGACACAGGATGTTTTTTTGGCAAAGCAAAGCAAAGCAATTGCTATGTGTGTGTATTCATGTTTGCTGGCATGTAACGTAGGAGAGATAACAAGAACTAGTTTGGTTTATTTGAAATCAGCAATTATCCAGTCCCCTTAAAGTGTTTGTTTAGTAAATCGTCTGTTTTTTGCTTAGTCACGTTAATTCTAGAAAGACAAAAGTGAGGATAGAATTGAATTAATGCAGTGGGAGCACTGTGAGGGTGGACAGCCTGCAATATATTTTCCTTTTCATGGTAATGATAAGTTTAGAGATTCTATTTCAACTTTTCCTGCTGCTGACCAGAGGTATAACTACAACATCAAAGCCTCTATATGACATGAATTGATAAAATGTTATCCATGATGATTTTCCCCATGGTGAGCTAATCCACAATGCCTAATAAGGACATGAGCACACCCTGATAAGTCGTCTTTCCACCCAGATGGCAGCAATGGTGGTAAAGGTGATGACGACATTTCGAGTCACTTCCTGATTGAAGGGGCTGACACAGGCGTCTATAGGGAGCTAAGCGGTATAAAAGGAGGAGTTGAGGAGTTTCTGCTTCATTCCTCTCTGCTGCCCGCTCCTCCTGACATTAACAAGTAGAGGAGGTGGAAGCACTAACAAAGGTTCCACATGTAGGATTGGGCCTTGAGCAGTTCTTGCAAGGATACTGGTTGACTGCTGGATCAATGAGGAGTTTTCAGTAGTGTTCAGGGAAAGAGAGAGGATGCCTTACACTGTTGTTTGAGGCTCTCATAGGGAATTATTATCCTAAATCTTAGACCACAATTTTGGGCTCCGTGTCAAAGGAAGGGTACTTAAAGGGTAAGTGACCTACTGTTCTTCTTCCCTCTCTCTTATGTCTCTTTTCTCTGCTATTCTGTGTGAATGTATGCGGGGATGCAACGCCAGGTCTGTGCCCAAAGTAGGACCAGCACTCCAGAAGCCCTTCAGTCAGTACCTGGAAGCCCAGAGGAACAAGCTGCACCATGCTGGACAAAGTGCACCAGCGGTAAGAGCAGTACATTATTTTAGCATGCACTACTCCCAAGTGACAGCCATTTTTTAAATCTTCGCAACCATGTTTAGTTGAGTCTTTTGTCATAAGATCAAGACCCATAACATTTCTAAAATTGTTTATGAGACCATGCAGCACTTCTAGAATAACAAGATATCAGCAGCATCCGGTTTTGATAACATCAACAGATTTGCAGTTGAAAAATAAACGTGTTAGTGCTGAATGACAACACTTTTTCAAAATTACATGCAATCCAAAAATTTGACCTTTTTTGTGGAATCTCAGTAATATCTTATTTATCAGACAACAAAAAAAACAATTTATCTGGCTGGCTCTAGTTTTTAATTTAGTCATATACTGCTAAAAATCCCACCATTTGAGGTTAAATACCTCAAACATTCGGAAAATTGTATTTAGACCTAAACCTCCCCCGTTTGAGGCATTTAACCTGAAACGGGGGAAGTTTATGTTTAAATGCCGTTTTCCAACTATGTAGCAGTCATGACTGCCGGTTGCTAACTATATTCAAATTTTTTCTTTTTACAGTCATACCTGGATTTGTGTGCTCATAGATTGTAATATGCCATTGTCCTTTAATAATGGTTATTAATGGCATATCCACCCTAATTTTTTCCAGGATGAGAACTGGCTGTCATGGGTGTTTGAGAAGGTGGTGCTGGTTATGGTCTGCTACTTTGTCATCTCCATCGTCAACTCCATGGCTCAGAGCTACGCCAAGCGGCTGCAACAGCAGAAGCACTCTGAGGAGAAAACCAAGTGATGAATAGACAGAAGCAGTGCAGACATCCAAGTGACTGTGTTTCTGCTGCTGCTGAGCGCTCTCCACTCAGCCCCAGCCACTGACAACTTAACAACAAACCTCACCCTCATCCATTCTCAAAGAGGCTGAATGCTCAAAATGAAACAACAAAATAACAGGCACTATATGTTGGTATATGTGCTTTTGAGGATGTATGTTACTGTTTACTGTTCGTCCCTCTTCAGGTTTTGTAGTTCTTCCTTTCATCTCACTCTCTAGGTGTGCATAGTGTGATTGGTTCTACTGTTGATCTTAACATATTACTTAAACATAAAATTAACCCATTCATTGACCTCAGAAGTAAAGCAGCAGTTTGGTGGTGACTGCTGTATACGGGCATTGCCCATCAGATGCTATGCCTTATGCAAGACGGGAAGGTCTGGCTTCCCTAGAATATAGTTGTTGACTTATAGACTTGATTTTTATTTAATTTTGTAACATTTATGTATGGATGGATCTTGACTTGTTTGTACAGTGTGCTGCCAAGATAACTGCGATGGATGGTCTTTCTTTTCAGGGTTTGATTTTCCTCATGTTTTTGTCCTGTTAAATAATAAGACCAGTTTCTTTTCTTGTCTCTGAAACCGTCATTTTAAAATGGTGGAAAAAAGCAATATCAACTTAAAACAGTGTGGTATTGATGGTTTGCACATTGTGTAAATATCTTAATATCTTTTTTGACAGTATGGGCAGATGTATTTCTATTCTAATAGTCTGTGTGGACATCAGTCAACTTGAACCAAAAAAGGTGATATCATTTGTAAAGTGACATTGTACTTCTCAGCTAACTAGTCCCATTTCTATTCTGTACATTTAGGTTGAACCTTGGATCAGATCATATATAAAACATGTAAATCATGGTACTTGTTTCCAAGTCTGGGTCTGTCATTCTTTGTATTGTCTTGTAGGACAAACCCAACTTTTAAATGTTCATCCTGAAAAGCTATTGTCATACAGCATGTTTAACAACTTTTTTTTTTTTTTTTTAACCATCATGACAGAGCTAATCTAATCTTTTCTCTTAGACATGGCCATCTAAAGGTAAGTGAACAGCTCAGCTCTCATTCATTTTTCATTTCACTTTTTTTTTCTAAGCAATTCTTGGATGAAGAATTGTGAAGAATTGCCTTACATCCTTAGTAGTTACAGCTAAATTTACCTTTTTGGTGGTCTTATCTGAATGTTCATCGGTTGGTCTGAATCACCGCCCTCCTCCCCCAAATGTTTGGGAGAAGTCCTGCCTGAAACATACTCAGTAGATTCTGGTCAACTCCAGAGCCCTTTCTATATTCTCAGTAGCATGCTGCTTTCCCACCTCATCAGCTAGCTTATCAGACTGGTGTTGGCTGTTAAATGACCGTGGCAACGCTGGTCTGTAGGCTGGCTGAAGTTGTGGGCCTTCAGCATTTCACTTGTGTGGCTCTGCTCATGTTCAGTGCACCAGGCCCAAACTTCAACTGGTTCATCTGTGGATACATTGACCTGTCCTTGCTTTACTGATACTGATTTTATGCTGATAATCCCAAATTTGGAAATACTGTTGTGTACAATTAATGAACAATAAAATGATGAAAAGTATGTTGCCTTAGTTGCAGTTCTTTGTGGGGAAAAACTTGAGGATATCCAGTGGAGTTTTGTAAAGCTCTGCTTGGATTTACATGAGTTCATCATGCACTAATCAGAATGATAAATTGTACATTTAGCCCCTTCAATCTTATTAAAATATTTTTTCATTCCTACTGTGTGGCAAATTAGTATCCTGTGTGCATTAGATTAACCCCCCCCCCAAAAAAAATGTATCAGGACTTTAGGGGTTTCATGGTTTAGCACTGAAATGTGCAGTTTGCTATAGTGAGACGTTGCTGATTTGCAAACACTTACCTGCTTTTATTCCAGTAGAATTTTAAATGCAGGACTTTGAATAATATTTTTACTTATGTAAAGATTCTGGAACCGTCGTCCACCAGTCTTGCCGGTTTAAGATTCACTCTTCAGTTTGGAAACAGCAGTTGGCTGAACAATCTCATTTCGAAGTCTATAATTTTTTTTTTCCCTTGAAGAGTCAGTGAATGTACTTCTGGTGTAAAGAAATCACCTCAATCCTTGCCGTCACTGCAGGTGTCAGATAAAGTCATGGATTTCTCATAGCTTTCAGTGAAGGAATAATTCTGTTGAAGCAAACTTTTTTTTTATTTACATGTTCCTTAAAAAAACACAATGTCCCACATAGTGGTATGCTACATTCAGTCCAAGGGACAGGTGGTGCTCGTAAGCTTCCCCTTTACTAGCACAGCTCTCTGTAGCTGGAGATGACCTGCTCCAGAGATGTAAAGCTGTCTAGGAAGTCCTCCTCTGAGATCCCAAATTTAACATACTGATGGATATAGGCCCTACAACAGAGGAAGACAAATGGGAAAGGAGAATGAAGAAAAGATGTTTAAGCCAAAAACACTGTAGGTATAAACTCCATCTATATAATTATTTGGGCTCTTTTGAGACTCACTCACCTGGAGGCAAACATATTCCATGCTTTTCCGACCATGTTATCCAGAGGTCTGAGAAGAGCCTGACTGTTACTGACCAGCGTAGCAGATTTTTCATACTTATTAAAAGGCACTGGTGATTTCCACAAGTTAAAAGCTTCTTGTGATGAGAGCCAGGAGGTGTACAGGGCTGGGTCCTCAAAGCCATCTGTGGATTAATAAAAATGTCACATTCTTTGTTCTGCCCACTCTGAAAAGTTGAAATATAAAAACCTGAAAGCTGATGCCATCAAAAACATTTTGTGTTACATGCATCAGCCTACACTCTTTCAAAAATATCATCCTGAGCTCCTTCATGACGGTTGTGGATTTAAGTGAAATCAATGAGGTAGTCAAGCATTTATTTCACTTTTTTTTTTTTTTTTAAATAAAATCAACCCATTTCAACAAGCTCTCTGACCAGTCTCTGCGCTGTAGACATCTTTCCCTCTCAGTATGAGCAGGTTGGCCAAAGAGGTGTTAAAGCTGGCTCCTGTGAGACTCCTGGTCCGCTCAGAGACTGGAGGTGGACGCACCTGCCAGTCTATACCTGACACAGGACAAAACCAGAAATGATATAAATCCAATCCCCTTCCAAGCCTTATAATAATGTAATAATTATAATATGTCTAAACCGAAGTACAAATGCAATAAATTGCTTGCCTTCCTCCATCTTGCTGTTGGAGATGAGCATCTGTCGTAGGTGCTTGAGCAGCCCCGGCCAGCTGAACGTGCTGTAGGCTATTGAGGAACAGGGCATCTGAGGGATAGTAGACACACTGAGCAGCTTGTACTCTGGGTGGCATGCAAGGGCGCTCACCAACTCACCTGAGAGACAGAAACATTAAAAAGTAGTGGTAACATAAGGGTTAAGACAGGCCAGTTAGTGCGGACAGCATGGAGTAAAGGCAACATAAAGAGTGTTTGACCTGATGATGCTCGAGGCTTTGGTCATTTCCTCTCTCTCTCCCTGATGGTGTGACTGAATCAGTGGCAAACAGATTTGATGCCAAGAAGATGAGCACATTTACCTTAAGTTGTCTCATAGACGGGGGCGTGAACTTGACACTCTGGTTAATGGTAAAAAGGAACTCTTCAATGGGAGGTGAATAGTCATCAGAAAAGAGCTTAGGAATTTAATATGTCTGTTGTGCAGTGCAGGAGTGAAATTTGGTTATTAGCAATAATTCATAATTATCAAAGATAATTATGAAATATCAAAATTAATTAACCTTATTAATTCGTCCTCTGTGTCCTTTGTGCAGGCAAGGTGGCGTTGGTTAGCGGTTACCGAGACGGCTACTCTTCGGCGAGGAATTAGTGAGTCGACTTTAAAAGAAGAAAGGTCTGTGTTCTTTCTTCTTCTTCTTGAAACGGGTAGGACTCGTTAACTACCAGGTTTCGCATCTGCAGGCATCTGGGCGGGAGGGTCAATCCATGGTCTCGAATCTGGCTGAACTGTATTTTCTCGACCAGAGAGGGAAATCCGTAGGTTTACTGTTTGTAGCGAAGGTCCAAGCCAGAAGCCTGAGTTTCAGGAGTTTCTGTGTTAATATAACTGTGGGTGACGTCACGGTTTGGGACTGACCGTGGCGGATTTCACCCAGCGGGAGCCGTGGATTTTGGGGGAGCGCCGCTGGTCCCCCTGGCTCCGTACCCAAACCTCCAAATTAAACCTTAGCAGTATAGGGTACGGGTACCTGGCCTAGTCCTACTGACGAGGGGGCCGGTGCCAGGTTTCTTTGGGGAGTCCGGCGGGCCTGGTGGGCAACGGGGCACGTCAAGCTGCTTTACCACTTCTGTAATTCACCTCCGGATCAAGCTCTCCATTTCCTGTTGCATGTCCCTCCCTCTGGGGGGGCTCAGGGTGTTCCCACACCAATTTCTTCCTTGGTTTCCTTGTCTGGAGTTCCGCTTAAACTGGCCCTTTCCTTTTGGCGGAAAGGTGACCAGTTGCTGCGGTCTTGTCTGTATCTGGGGGTGGGTATAGTCGCCACCCCCCTGGTTTTGTTGCCCTTGGAAGTGCGCAGTTCACAGACGCCTGTAGTAGTCCCGAGGGGACTCATGCTTCTTTTGCAAGCTGGCGAGGGCGCTGAGGGGGGCAGAGGTTTTGTCGATATACGGCAAATATTCCTCACGCAGGGCCCTGCGTGGGTGGCAGGCAGTAGCGTCTCCATGAACACATGGACACTCCTTGCAGTGGTCTTCCTGATCAACTAAAGTTTCTCATGCAACGTGACGTTAGTCGATCAAGCGGTGTTCGACCTCCCGGGGGTAGTCGTGAATGTTGGCGTCTTGGCTGGCCAGGTCAAAGTGCTCTATCTGCCGATCTGCCGGGTGTGCAAGCCTTCGGCTGTGGTATGACCACTGAGCGTCTGAGTCCGAATCAGAGGATGACTTCTTCTAGTTGCGGTTGGGGAGGGAGTGCGATTGACAAGCGGGTGTGTGCTTCGTGGTGCGTACATCTCGCAGGATAGTGGGCATTCAATGTCGTCCACCTCATCTCAGGCCTGGGAATAATCACTCCCCTTTCTGTTAAAGCAGGTGTAACTGAGGGTTGAAGGGGGCACTGCCCCATGACATGGGGTGCTTGTGTTCCAAGAGCGGCGTGATGGAGGCGCTTGACAGTCGTTGATGACGACTAAGTTAGATTTTGGGGGAACGCTGCTGATCAGCTGACGCTGTGTGTGTTGGAGGTTGCTAAGCTGAGTTCTTTGTCTTCCTCAGACAGCACCACATGGCCTTAGCTGGGTCCCAGGTTTGGGTGCGCATGTAAGCCTTCTTTGACTAAAGTCTGTTGGTGAGGCACATCAATGTCCTTCCATCCTAATAATTAGTTTCCCTTACGGTTACATTTTCTTTTAAAAGGATTTTTGTTTATTTTATTCAGGTTGTTGTCAGAGTTGAGCTCTAGCAAGTTTTCTGAGTTTCTAGTGAGCTGAAACATCTGGTTCCCACTGTAGCTGGCTCATCTTGTGTTTTAGTGTGTGATGAAATTTAGGAAATGCCGATTTTGAGTCTTTCCCTATGTAGACCACACCCTTCCTAATCCACTCTAATTTAGACCTTTCAGAAAACCTGCTGTGTGTTTGTATGCGTGTTTATGTCTGACTGTGTTCACCCATGCCTCTCTCACCCAGAGGATTTCTGCTGTAGACTCCTTGGGAGTCAGCGGTGAACGCAGGCTGCAGCACGCTGCCCAGCTGATGTGCGATAACCCTGTTGACGTCACTGAAGGAAATGTGTTTGATGTTGAGCAGCTGACTGCAGATCCTGTGCACCATGTCATTCTCGTGCACCAGGATGGCGTCTGACAGACGATAGAGGTGAGCCAGCGTCAGCACTGAGTTGTAGTTCTGGACAATCACCTGAAGGACAGGAAAAGAAGATTTTAATAGTACATTTCTAAGAACCAACATTATAGACTGTCTTTTTTTTATATAATTGTCAATCAGTGCTTGCACTTAACAGCAGTCTCCATACCTCCCCAGTCCCGTATGGCCAGGTGAGGTGGTTAAGGATGAAGGATTTTGGGTAGATGTCTCTGAGACACTGAGTCACATAGGTACCAACCCCGGACCCCGTTCCCCCCGCCACGCTCATCATGGCCATGAGGCCAGCCAATCTGTCACAGCGCTCCACCTCTCGCCTCACCAGCTCCTCCACCACCTCTCTGTGCCGAGGACCATGGACACAATACCTACGTGAGACAAGAAGCACTGTGTCTGTAAAAAAAAAAAATGCAGGTTACATTCTTTATGATTTATGCATGAAAGTTCAGTCTTGATCTTGGAAGCGTTAGTTTTGGAAAACAATCCCAGCTCAAGGTCTATTTACTACCTTTACTCAGAAGTCAAAATAGATGATAAGTCATAAAAGTGCTATGGATGAAATCATAAGAGCTACTGAGCCTGTAAGTCAACCGATCGACCTCTATGACTTATGTTTAAAAACTCAGAAAAAAAACCCAAACAAATGTGACTAGAGTTGAAACTGATTGGACATCATGATTAAAGAAAAATGAAACAATGAGGTGACAGATAATTTTGACTTTTGAACTATTAACATAACAAAGCAGTCTAATTTTGAAAGATTAGGAGCCACTAGTGAATTTCTTATTTAAACAGATGTTTGTTTTTTACATATTGTCCTTACCCATTCGCCCAGTTATTTCCAGAACCCTGCTTCTGGCTGAAGTGGGAGGTGTCTCCATACCTCCACCTGCCAGAGTGTGCAGCCTTGGTGAGACTGTGGTTTATCACTTTAGGCTCCATGTCTATCAGCACTGCCCTGGCCACAAGATCTGGTGAACAAAAATACGTGACGCAACAGTACGATGAAACGATTAATTGCTCAGTAGCTTAAATGACAGGAAAACACTAGTAAATGTATGTCTCAAGTTTCCTGAGTCCTTGACAATGTCGTTCAGTGAATTGTTTTGTCCAGTCAACAATCCAAAACCTGCATGTATTCAATTTACAATGAATACATGTTAATCACAAACCCTAACTCATTATTCTTGCTTGATGAATTACTTAAATGATTTATCAGTTATCAAAACTGCACCCACAATTTTTCTGTCCATCGATTAACTGACAAATGATTCAGCCCTATGTGATACATGAAGACGTATAGAGCAGTGCAGTACTGTAACTATCCACCTTTATTAAAATGCAGCGGAGTTTACCTGAGTGTATAAATGAAAAACTGCCCTGTTAAATTATTCGGCAGCTCTATTTAGTTGTTACTCTACATATTACGATTTTTGCACACAAAAAATACGCGAAGAGCTTTTAAAATAAAACGGTTTGCTGTGAATCAAACGCCGTAAACACGCAGTAAGAAAATGAACAGTCAACGGTTTTCATCACTCTTGAAGTCACGTTTCAAACGATGCGGATCACTTTTATTTTCACTGTTTCTCGCAGTGCGGTGTCGGTGTTTTCACTCGAGCAGAGGCGAGCGGGCCCGGTTCGTTTCCGTGCGGGCGGACGGAGCCGGGACGCGGCCTCTCACCTCCGTGTGCTCCCCGGTGGAAGAAGCGCTCGCAGCCGGTCGCGCCGTAAGCTCCGCTCCGTCCGTCCCGAGCGTCGCCGCAGACGACGGAGAACAGCTCCCGACCCACCTGGTTACCGCACTGGCCCAGCTGAAGCGTTACCACCGACATGTCGCCCCCGGGCCGGCGGCGGACGGTCGGCGGTTCCCCCCCCCGGTGAATCCGGGCCGTCGGACCCGGGTTTCGCGGCCGAGTCGTCGGCGCTGCCGCCACAGGAAGCTGGACCGGCATATCCGGCCCAAACTGCCCGGCCTTTCAAAATAAGACTCCCACTCACGTGGTGAAGTTGGAACCGCTCGGGAGACGCTTCACTCCGGGGAGTGTTCACACGTTTAGTGAAAAAGAAAACGCTGTAGTGTAATTGTAAGCAGATCCAGGGACGTTTTGTGTTTGTTACTGTACAGTAATTTTCAACAATTATAACCTCCCTGAAGAAAAAATATTATCATAACTGTTTTATTATACTGTCGTTTATTATCTGTTTGTAAAGTTTGTAAAGTAACTCCCACTTATGGGTGCCCACAGCAGGACTCATAGGGGGGTTAGATGCAATAATAAATAATAAATCTGTCTACAACTAAACTGTACTCTGCTCTAAACTTTACATTAAATTTTCATATACTGATTCTAAACTCTAAATAACGTCTTACTATTATGGTAATTGCTATAAATACTATAAGTATTTTTTGTTTTTATTATTATTATTTGTACTAGCAATAGCAGTAGTGGTAACTGCAGTTTCTAGTATTAGTATTAACATTAGTTTTTATTCAGTGGTTGCAAAGATTTTGATACAAATCAGAAGCCATTAAAGCATAATACATTACTGTTTATAATAGACTGGAAGAGTTGATTAGAGCCTCTGTGAGGGACCTTGGGGCAAAACTTTGTTTTTGAGTCCCTATTGACCTCCACTATATATGGGGATTTCATTATTCCCTCAGAGCCCTGAGAACCAACCAGTGCTCCAGAGATTAAATAATTAGTTAATCCATTAATTAGTTAATTAAAAGAAAAAACATTTGGCAACAATTCTGATGACCCATTAATCGTTTGTGTGTTGTTGTTTTTTTTGTTTTGTTTTGCTTTTTAAGAAAAACTGCCAAAGATTCACTGGTACCAGCCTCACATATATTATATATTTTCTATTTTCTATTTTCTATTTTCCCATCTTACATCTCATCTTGTATTTTTTGTACTGCTGGTCAGACAAAAAAATCTAACTTTGCCTTCATTGAAAAATGTTGGGTCTATTCTCTCTATTACTGTAATTTTACAGACTACTCAATCGGATATTAAAGAAAGTAAAAGTCAGACCTATTGAATTGAAAATTTTTGTGGGTTGTAGCCTTACTGTCCGCCTATAATGGAATGATATGACCTTGCCAGAGGTTTTCTGTGTATTAATTGATAGACACAGAAAGAATAGAAGCCAAATAATAAAGCATAACTTTACAACGAACGACCGCAATATGATTTAACATTTAACATTTTAGTCTTGGTTAGAGGAGGTTTGGTTTTCAGAATTAATTTGATTTTGATTTGATTTCACTTTATTGTTAGATGTCTTTGAAGTGTGTCTATAATCTAATAGAGCACCTAACATCTGGTCTAATATCTTGTAATGAAAAGTAATGGGGGACTCGTAAAAAATTAGTCCTGAATCTGTAGTGAACGAAGTGAGGTTTTACTGTTCACGGCAAAATAAAAGCCTCTCGGCTCGCCGCCCCTTTGTGGAGCGTCGCAGTGCGCATGCTCGGTGTAGTAGCCGGTTATGGCGGCGGTGTGTGTTTGTCCATGAGGTGGGGGGACGCCTGCTATTCCTGCGGTCTGTGACAGAGCAAACCCGAGCGAAGCGCCGCCATGGCCGGAGTGTTTGACATTGATCTGGACCAGCCGGAGGAAAACGTCTCCGACGATGAGAACGAGGAGGTACCTGAACGGGCGACGCTGAACGGAAAACTGCGAGAGTTGCGAGAGCGCAAACTCTTGTGTGCACGGCGGCTAGCTGTTAGCCCGGTAGCCTGCCAGCCACCTCGGGCCTGCTCCGCAGCCGGGAGCTCCCGGGCCTTCTCCAGCACGGCTCAGCACGGGCCGGGAGCTGGTCTGACAGCGACCGAGACAGAGCTGTCACTTGTCGCGCTTTTGTTTTTTGTTTTTTCCCCCCCTTGCAGCCTCTTAGCTAACGATGAAACGCACGCCTTGTTGACGCTGTCACGTTTAAAAAACATTGCTGTCATGCTGGGGTTGTGCAAGCAAAGCCTTACTTGGCCAGAGGTGCTGCAGTGATATATGTGGCTCGGTGTGCAACAGTTTATTTTGGCAAGACCGTGGCTGAGTTGGTCTGTGTGCACTGAAAGCTGGGGCTTGTTTATTTCTGGGGCTAAAAAGGCAGAGAAACAACACTACTTCAGAACCGCCTTCTGCACTGAACTAGAAATAGCGGGTATTTAAACCAGGTGTGATCACTGCTTTGTGTACTTGTCAAACTTCATCCCCGGGTATCTTGTTACAACAGATCAGCTGCTGTTATAGCAGAGGTACAGTGACTGATGGGGAGATGCAAACACTACAATGTATTTATCTGCACCACACACACACACACACACGTAACTGTTCTTCGTGAGGATTAACAACTTTTGGTCTTTTGCTGTGTCTTGCAACACGTTGATGTTCATGTCGCACGGGTTGGGAAACTATTACATCACAGCAGCTCTTGTTGGTTAGTGTCATCCCAGTTTCTTGTGTGAATGTGAAGCAAAACACATTTGTAAACAGGCTGATATTGTGGCTAAGCTTATTGTACAGCAGGGCAGAATAAAAGTTGGGCTGCAACTGAGACTTATATTCATGATCAGGTATTAATTTCGTCATTATTCGATCAGTTGTTTGGCAAAAATCGAATTTTGCAGAAAACAGAGAAAAATATCCCTCAGTTTCCTTTATCGAAATTAGTGTTTTTTCAGGTGTCTAGTTTTGCTCTACCAACAATCAACAATCCAGAACTATTCAGTTTATTGTGATATTTAATGGAGGAAAAGCAGCAGTCCTCAAACTGGAGAAGCTGTAACAAGAACATGATTGATGATATAGTTGCTTGAAAAATTGCTCAAACATTAATCATTTATCAAGGGTAGTTGCTGATTAATTCTGTTGATCGACCATCGAGTAATTGATTTATTTTTGAAGCTCTATATATTTGAATTTATTTGGTTAACATGTCAAGTAGCATAAATTCTGTACTATCATAGTTGTTAAAAAGGAAATAAAACAGCAAAACTTTAGAACGAACATGAATTACAGAAATGTCCACATGAAGTTAAAAGCTCCCAAAGACTTAGAATAAAAACTAAAAGATGGAATAAAGAATGATTAAAAAACATTAGACCTAATGACCAATGAATATGTTGTGTTTTCTCCTTTTCCTTCCAGGCTCAGATCAATGATATCATGGATCAATGCAGTGGATTTGAGTTGTAAGTAACAAAATATCTATCTGGGCTTGTGTCCATGTATGATTTCATGATGCAATTAGTGAAAAAACAAGTGTAAGCCCGGTGCACTGAATCTCAACATCTCTGCAGCAACATGGATGACTGTGAGAAGATTGAGATATCAGAGGACAATGTCAATCAAGGGACGGAGAACATCAGACCGGAGTGCTTTGAGCTGCTGCGTGTCCTGGGGAAAGGCGGTTATGGAAAGGTACTTGTGGTACCCGAGAAGCCTTGAGAAAGTAAACTGAGCATGCACACACTCCTACATACATGCAGTTTGGATTATCTTGCCTGTGTAATTTGAGGTACTGAGTTATTTTAACTTGTATTTCTTTCAGCTGTTCATTTGATTATTCTTAACCTTCAAAACGCTTTCCTTTCTATGCAGGTTTTCCAAGTTCGAAAAGTGATTGGTGCTGCATCGGGCAAAATATTTGCCATGAAAGTTTTAAAAAAGGTACTTTTTTTTATGTCCTCTGTCAATGCCAAAACTCAATCCTGTTCAAGTTAGATCAATCAGCGTCATGTATAGCTGCTCTCAGTTTATGACCTGTGAACATAATTGCATGTTTTTTGTTTTTTTTTTTTTGGTTTTATATTACAAATAAACATTATGCTCCTTCTGCCTGCAAATATTGGCCGTCCTTGAAGCCAGTGGTGGGGTAAGATTTCACTACTAGTTGGTAGATCGCCATCTGTGCTGCTCTGCTGCAGTACTGGCATTTGAAACAATCTGCCTCAGCCCATTAGATACCGCTTGAGATTTACACAGCTTCTGCTTGATTGGCTGAAATGGCCCCAGTGACACATTGAAGGCCGGACAGATTTCAACCAATTTTTTTCAATCGTAAAGAGTCAAGGGGGCAAGTTTTGTGCAATGCAGCTTTTATAAAGGCCTGTGTGAGGCCAAGGCCCGTATTTATGAAGCATCTTTGAGAAAGAAATCTGTCCTGACTTTAAGTCTCGCATTTAGGCTTAGGTGTGACAGAAGTTTATCAAGTTTCATTACAGGGAAATGTTCCTTGCCTTTTCGAGGGTTTAGGAGAATCACAGCGCTGTCCTAACCTGTCAGGAGTTTCCAGCAGGGGGACAGCGACTGGACGAATATGCGAAGCAAATCCCTGAAGCTGTAGAATTGCAGAATGTAGGCTTCTTTTAAAATAACAACCTTTTCCAAATCTCAGATTTTGTCCAAGATAAGTATTCCTTCTGCAAAAATCAGGCTCACTGCAGGAAAAAAAGTTTAAATGTTCTTAGAGCCACAACAGCAATGATGTAGGACTTGACAGCTATGGTTCACATTATTCTAACTCAAAATGTAATTATATTATAATTCAATTTTGTGTGATTTGTATGTTTAGATAAAATATGTTCAGAGTTATAATACAAGTGAGATAATACTGTAATCTGTAATTTAATGTTTCTAATTCAGCCTGTTAGTGTTTTGAATGTGTTGAATGAACCACTGAGAAAACTACCAAGTAGTCGACATTCATTTTTCTTTTTACGGTTCTGATTGTCATGTCAATCAGGCATGTCCTGTACTCCTAAATGAGAACTTTAATAACTGCTTGTGTGGGCAGTATTCTCACAGATAATGCTCTTTATAAGGCCTAGTCTGAGATGCTTGATTAATGCGGGCCCAGTTTATATGACGGAAGTAAAGGTCAATAGCCTCGTAGAGAGGTTACAAGCTTTGCGGCCATGGATGGCAGATAGTTTCTTTTAGACTTTTTTTTTCTATAGTCCAGTAAAAGAAGCACTCGCCCAGTTTTGGGCTGAAACTTCAGAATACAATTTATAGATTTTAATCAGCCCCTAAAAAGGTGATGTCAAGAAACTTCAAGCCTTGAAATCTGAGGGTGGCGTCCGTCAGCCTGTTGGAGCGCCACCTGTTGTCGTCTTTGTATCGCTCAAAGCTGCGACAACATTGTTGCTGACAGGCAGCTCTTAAGCTTTCTGATAGAAGTGGTTAGTAAACATTAACAGAACCGAGAGGAGAGCTGGAGGAACAGAAGTGCAAATTTAAAAAAAAAAACAACATACAGTGTTGACATCATTATACTCCATAGGATTGTGATCCTAATGTATGTTTTTAAAGCATTTAAAAAAAAATTGTAACACTTTTGTGTGTCATTTCTTTAAGCGAGTATACAGTCACTGTTAGATCTTGGCTAAAAAAAAAAAATTAGCACGATCCGCCTTGTTAAACTTTATTTATTCATTAGACAAGATTAGTCACTCAGTTCCACCTAATATGTATTACTCATGCAGGACAAACAAGCAAGCAGCTTGTAAAGCAATGATACACAGCCTGTTGACAGGAGAATGTTGTTTTTTGGAACATTTCATGTCTTGATAAAACATGCCCAGTGTTTTACCACCCTTACTAATGCCTTGCTGTATCCTTCTACCAACTAATGGTTATGTATTTCTTTTGGGCTGCGGGCATCAGGCTATGATTGTACGCAATGCCAAGGACACAGCCCACACCAAGGCAGAGAGGAATATCCTGGAGGAGGTGAAGCATCCCTTCATTGTTGATCTCATCTACGCCTTCCAGACAGGAGGAAAGCTATACCTCATCCTGGAGTATCTGAGTGGTCTGTACAAGCGCTTACTCACACTCACACTCACACCATTCTTCAGGAATATTATTGCATGCAGAGTTTCTGTGAAATGACTTTGCTTGTATTATAGTCATTTCTGTTGTAATGAATTATGTCTAAGCCAGTCTAAATTAGACAAGCATTAGATATGTTTAAATATTTAGACTGTGTTCATGAGAAGAACGTGAACGTGTGCTCACCTGTGCAGGAGGAGAACTTTTCATGCAGCTCGAGAGGGAGGGTATCTTCATGGAAGACACAGCCTGGTGAGCTTTGTTCATTTTTATATTGTTATGTAGCTTAGGGTTACCTATCATGCAGTTTAATTTCTTGGCAGGCTATTAGTAAATCCTCTCGTGAAATGGCTAAGAATTTGTATGTTAGGACACCTCAACATTATAGATCAGTGCATAAGGCGTATTAAACTGCCAGTAACAAAGACAACAAAACATATGCTCCCCGCTTTCTTGCCAGTCAAGACTCACTGGTGAAAATGAACCTGACCACGGGCTAAACTGAGCAAAACATAATGTTTAACAACACAATACACACGTCTGCATTTCTATGTAGTTTTTACCTGGCAGAGATCTCCATGGCTCTGGGCCACCTGCACCAGAAGGGCATCATCTACAGAGACCTAAAGCCTGAGAACATCATGCTCAACAGCCAAGGTGTGTGGGTTTTGTATATGAGTGTGCATGTGAAGAAATGAACTACAACTTTCTGGCATCATTTGTCCATAAACTGTCTTGATCTTAGAATTACTCTTCAAAGATTACCATCTGTGTGCTAGCGATTTTAACCCTCTACATTTGAGCTTATTGTGATTTAATGTAGATGTATTTATCCACCACAACCGTTAAAAATCCTGTCTGATTATGCGATGGTCTCCTTCCAGGCCATGTAAAGTTGACCGACTTCGGGCTGTGTAAAGAGTCCATTCATGATGGCACAGTCACCCACACTTTCTGTGGTACCATCGAATATATGTAAGCTAAGCTTTTTCATTTTCATCCTCACTACTTCCAACACACTAGAAGCATCTCTCTGATACACTTTGCATACAAATCTGCTTCCTTTACTTACTCGTACGCTAGCTCTGCTCCTTCTTTCATGCCCATCAATCATCTTTAATGTTTAACATGAATGCATTAGTGAGAAGTGTGCACTCACATTGTTACAGGGCTCCAGAGATCTTGATGAGAAGTGGACACAACAGAGCAGTGGACTGGTGGAGCCTGGGTGCTCTGATGTATGACATGCTCACAGGAGCGGTCAGTTAAAAAAGTTACAACATAAAAATACTTTTAACTTCACCCTCATCAATGCGCTGTTCTAAAATATGCATCATAATTTGGAATATTTGAGTAACCTTGTCCTCTCTTTTCCCAATGCAGCCACCGTTCACTGGCGAGAACCGAAAAAAGACAATTGACAAGATCCTTAAGTGCAAGCTCAGCCTCCCACCCTACCTCACACAAGAAGCTAGAGATCTCCTGAAACGGGTATCTGCTGTTGGTTTTGAAGCTCATTATTGCTCCAGGGTGTTTGACAAATTTAAACACAAAGTTGTTGTGGAAGTATTATTTTGACATTTGACTGCTTGTTGTACAGTTGTTGAAGAGAAACGCCTCAGCACGGCTGGGAGCTGGAGCAGGAGACGCCACAGAGGTGCAGGTAAGAGCATGCTGGGTCAAAAGGGCAACAGGGTCTGAAGAACGCAGTGGAGCAACATGCAGGCTCTTGTTGCTAAGCACTAGAACATACTGGTCTGTGAAGTTAACCAGGAAAGATGAAAAAAACAAAATCCAAATGCATTTTGGTTTGTGTGAATGATGGTTTATTGACATTTTATGGCACTTCTTTTAGGCTCATCCCTTCTTTCGACACATCAACTGGGAGGATTTGCTAGCCCGGAAAGTAGAGCCTCCCTTCAAACCTTTCCTGGTGAGTATCACAGGAGCAGACCACAAGGATTTCTGAAACGGATGCTTGCATTTGTAGTTTTTTTTAAATCTTTGTCAGTTGACAATTGATCCTACCTGAGTGGCTTAAGTACAAGTCTTCTTGTGAGATAACGATAGGGTTTCATTCTGGTTACCCAGGTCTTCTCTGGCGTCAGACCTGCTTTTTTATCTTGTTAGCTGACACATCTGCTCATGTTGTTGCACCTCCTGACCTGAGTTTGTCTCCTTGTCTGTCTCTGCAGCAATCAGCAGAAGATGTGAGTCAGTTTGACTCAAAATTCACCAGTCAAACGCCTGTCGACAGCCCAGATGACTCAACCCTCAGTGAAAGTGCCAATCAAGCCTTCCTGGTAACTTCTGCGACTATATTTTTTCCAGTATTTTTTTGTTTGTTTTTTTTTTTTTTTCTTATATTTTGTAAAGCAAATTTTTTTTTTTTTTCTTACACTTGCTCTCCAGCCTGCCCCGTGATTGTGCACCAACTGTAGCTGTGTTTACCTCTGCTGTCGTCATTTTTAGGGTTTCACATATGTCGCTCCATCAGTCCTGGAAAACATCAAAGAAAAGTTCTCGTACGAGCCAAAAATCCGCTCACCACGACGGATCATGGGCAGCCCAAGAACACCTCTCAGGTAAAAAAACAAACAAACAAAAAAAAAACAGGAGAAATTGATAGGGTCCTATGACCTATCAATTTGTTTGTTCTAAATCTTGATATGTTTGATTTTTTTTGAGTATAATTTTTTAGTTTCTTCCCAAATTTAAATCAATCAGTTGTCTTCATCTGTAGTTGACATAGTTGCAGCTACACTCTCTGAAACAGTTAAAAATACAAAAACTGCTTGTATACTATTGTGATTTTTATATGACTGCACATGCTGTCACGTCAGTATTCTTGATGAGCTTTGCCTTCCTTATCACTTTGTTATTAGCAGTTCATCTTGACTAATAGATGGAACACAGGAATCGTCTCTGCACAAATTTCAAATTCCAGTTCTGGTCACCATAGCTGAATCTGCCTCTTTGCTCTGTAAAAATGACCAAAGAAAATCCCATCCATGAAAACAAATCTGCCACATTTCTGATTGCTATACACTTGTAACACACCTCTGTGACATTTCATTTCAGCCCTGTCAAATACTCGGGGGGAGACTGCTGGCCTCGGAGCCCCCTCCTCACTGGCGGAGGACCAAGCGTCCTCCAGTCTCCTCAGGACCAGGCCATGGAACTGTCCACCCCAGAGCAGATGGACATCACAACCAGCTCCGAAGCCTCGGCCCCTCTTCCTATCCGTCAGCCTGCTGGGGTCAACCTTGCTCAGATGAAGCAGCAAGCCTATCCCGTCATGGCCAAACGGCCCGAACATCTACGTATGAACCTATGACCCACCGCACCTCTTTAGGAGAGTTTATTTCTTGACTTTTTTTCTTTTTTCTTTTCTTTATTGATATTTTTTAAGAAACTAAGCAAAAAGATATGGATGCTAGAGACAATGAAAGTCAAAAATTGCACATCTGCACACTACATATACTGTCACAAGTTGGAGTTTGTGCGTGGGTCTGGGACTCGGGCTGCACTTGAGAGCTACCGACAACATCACTATCTCACCACTTCTCCTTCAACACCTCAGGTCCTCAGGACCTTTGTCTTCTGATACCCACCATCACCATCACCACCACCACCACCCTAATGGAGCTGGACTACTTGGACTGAAAATCTTGGAGGAGCTAAGCCTTTTGTCTGATCGGGAAGTCAACGGTGATATGGTATCACATAGTAGGAAATCGATTTAAAACTAATATGCACCCAGTCTACTGTATAAGAAGACATCCAAAGTGCTCTGTGCTGTTCAGATGAATGCCAGTGAGGAAACTGCTTCCTTTGGGAGGTTTTGACAATATTTTTTCTTAGACAAAAATGCTTCCTGGCTCTGAATTAATTGACAAGAATTAGGTTTATGATCAGAAAAAGATCAAAGAAATCATCATTGTGAGCAGCGGACAAGCAGAGGTTCTGTTATTGATGAATATAGCTTTACATCTTGTGTTTTACAAAATGGATGCATTAACTGAGCTATACATCAGTGATGAATCAAAGAGCCAAAATTAAAAGAGGAGAAAAGAACATGTTGACTTTTTTACATTCTTTGAACATTGCTGTTGTGGATGACTTGTGGAATGGCTTATTTGATGTGGGATCCATACTTCAATTATCTTCTCTTCAAGCATACCTCACTATGGGATTTATCATGGGCTTAATGGAAGCATCAGCAGACATAAATCAGCTCGATGAAATGTTAGCGTGACTCACTTTCCCATCACCACCCAAAATGTCAACTGATCTTGGCCCTGCTTTGTGTGCCCCCCCCCCATTCCCAACCTCTGGCCATGCAGGAGTGTGTGGGCCTAAGTAGTGACTGGACATCACACCCCATCTGACCCCTGGAGCGAATTCATACTTGGAGACTTTGGCACCAGTTGATCTGGACAGTCTGCAGTTGTGGGGTTAATGCTCCAAAAACTTGGGGCAACAGCCTCTTGATTCAGCATTCACCTGTTTTAGGAGGGAAATTTTAAAATTCCTGAAAAGCAAGGAAAATTATAATAAAATGCAAAAAAAATAAAGAGTGCACCGTGTCTTTTGTGTATGCAGATAATCACCTGTATTCAAAGTTTCAGGTAAAACAGGAGACCTCACAAATCTGCATATTTCTTTTAATTACATTTTAAATTGTTTCAAATCTTATCAATATTGCATCCTATGAATAAGGTTCACCATGTTGTCGAGAACATTATGAGCACTGCTGCTAGCGAATTTAAATTTCTCACATACTTTATATGATTTGGGATTTGGACTTCTCAACAAAAACTGCAAAATTAAAAAAAAATTTCATAAATTTTCATTTAAAAGGGTTATGAGGTAACATTGTGAGATAAAATCATTTTCTGTGTCTGAAGTAACATCAGTTTACCACTACCTAAAAGCCAATTCAGAAGACTACTATGAAACTCCAATCAAAAACTATTATTAAAAAAAATGCATATATTGCAAAAATGAAAAGACACAGTCTATCTAGTATAAGATTCATCAAGAAAATCAAAAAGGCAAATAGTTACCCCATTAAAGGCATAAAGATTGTCAGGATGAAGTGCCATCATTACAGTGAAGAGCTGGCACTGATGAACATATAAGGCCCAATAAACATGACAGCAGAGTAATATAGTACAAGGCTAACAAAACTGACAGTATGTGAGTTTAATGAGTGTTCAAAAAATGGAGGAAAAAACAGCTACTATTTTAATCCAATAACGTTTGACCTTTTACCAGTGACTGAAAAAATGGGCACAAGAAATCAGGAACTATGTAAAATGAGATAAAAATGTATCCTCTTTCCTCACATCAACCTAGATCATGTACTTCAACATTTACATTTGATAGACCAGTCTGATTTTCAGCGCTGACTTTAGAGGAAATACTGTGTCATTCAGTCCTATGTACAATACGCAAAACCTCGCAGAACGTTTGCTCATCAAGTTTCTCACCAGACTACTGAACTAGGATATGAATTATGTTTTGTGGGTAAGAAATTCATTGTTTTTTTTAATTCTTTTACAGGCCACAGAAAGGGATAAAACCTCAAATGTGTTAGCCATTTGTGCTATATTTTCAGTGATAAGCCAATAAAACCTCCAGTCTGAAACAAGGCTTGTCAGGGAGGCTTCATAACTTCCAAGCAACTCGGTAAAGCCCACTGATGGCAGGTGTCAATGGGTCACGCGATCCTTGAGCTACACCACGAATTTTGACAGGCTTTATGTATATTAAAATATTTAAATTAGGACTTGTGTCATAAACTGTTACATTAAGAATTAATATACAGGATATTGGCCTTACAGATACACTGTATCACAATAATAAATGCATCTAAAAAACACCATGACCCAGAGTAAAATCCTACCAGGGAGTTTTTGGATTGGGACCAGGGAGTTTTTTGGATTTCTTCTCGTTTAAAAATACCTTAGTAAAAAATCGTTACCAACCAGGCCCTTTTCATGACAGAGATGTTATAACATTTAAATGTTGCACTGTGTAATATGTGAATTGGTCCTATAATAGGAAAAAATAAAAGATTGCTGCAACAAAATAAAGCCATTAATATTTTAGACATCTCAGTTCATTTAAGCATTGGTGATATTAGATATATAATATGCAGAAATCACTGTGCAACTGAAACTGTTTTGGCCTAAATACCAAAGTGGGGGTTGCAGAGTAGAGACTGTTAGAGACACTGAACAATAACTTTTTGCACTTAAAAACTGTAGGAGCAGGAAATCTTATCCACAAAGGAGGTGTTTGTGGCGAATGGGAATTGTCAGTATCCCTTTAGTATCCTTTACTGTAGCGGAAACAACCACTCGCCAGGAAGATGCACATGAGTGTGCAGTGTTGAGTTTGCTCAAATCACCTTACAAGATTTCAAATTATTGGAGGGCTCAAATTTCAAAAAGGTATTTTTCCTGCTGTTTGTCTTTGGTTAATTAAAAGTACCAAACCCGACCATCTGGCGATCCGTGCATGATAAAACGTAACAAGGAAGTACTCTTTGACCCAACTATCGTTTGGTTAAGGTATGTCAAGAAGCAGATAATTGGGTGAGAGAAAAAAAACAATAATTTTAAATTATCTAAAAAGTTCTTAACCAGTCTGAATAGTTAAGTTTTCAGGTGGATAACGTTGCAGTTACAGTTAGCATGAATAATGACAGAAAGGTTTTTACTTCCACAGACGACAACAGTGGTGCATTTCTTCAGATTTATGTACGTCAGGGTAAAACAGGTGAGCATGGGTGAGAGTGGTTGTTTTCTCAACGTAGCAGCTAGAGCAGGAACCGGGAAACTAAACCAGACGGATGAGGATAGAGTTACAGTATGCCCAGCATGTGGCTGTTTTTGGAGCAGAATATGCAGGGGTACAGTACACCAAGGAGAGTCTGGTGTTGATGAAAGAAGGTCATCACTGGTTAATTCTGCACCTCCATGCGGCGGGGCTCTCTTCCTGCAGCCGCCTCATTTTCTTCCCTAACCAAACCCACCAGGCTAAACCAATCACAACACACACCACTGACTCCACGTAGTAGCCGTCCAGTGTCGTCACACAAACACCGCCTTCCTTAACACACAGCTGGAGATGAGATAAAATGACAAATGAAGAACAGTCAGTTTATACTTCTTAGATGAGAACAAACACACGGTTTCCCTCCACCCTCTTCCCTGCTCACTTACCCCTGCCTCTTCTGGAGAGCAACAGCTCTGCCCGTGAGCCCCCTGGCACTGCTTGGTGGTCAGTGGATCCACCATCCACAGAGCCACAGTTGAGGGCCAGTTTCCTCCAAGGTTAGTGACAGTATTCAGCAGGGTCATGTAGGTCCCTCCGATAAGTGGGTCACTCACTTTGGCATGGAAGGCCATGCAGGCCACATACATACTGTACAATGCCACCTGGGGTAGAAACAAGGGAAACGTTAATGCTGAACAACTCTCAGAGCACCAGTGGCATTCCAAGGCCTTGTTTTTATCATATGCAGTTTTGTTTGGGTGATTTATTGATATTAATAACACAATGGCAAAAATCTCTGCTTTTTTCTACTGATAGAAAATCTAAGAGATACAAAAGATCTCTCAACAAAATTTCCCTCATTAAGTTATGTCCCTGATATATTTAGTATTACCCTGCTGCATAGTGATTTTTTGGGGAAGAGATATGGAAATGAAAGAAAAAGAAAAAAGGAAATCCTCTCAACACATGTTGGCCCTTATATACCTATTTAAAATGGAGTTACTGTGATAAACTTGATATCGTACAGTCTAAAAAATTAGACAGTAACATACACAAACAAGTGTGTCTACAGTGCATGTTTTCATAAACTTGGTTAAAGATTACAGATAAATTTATTTATTTAGAATGCTTGAATTTATACAGTTATAAAGATGACACAAAAATGACAAATACCTACCAATAGCCCCATTTTCCCAGCAGACATTTTGACTTGTCATAGTAAGAAAAGCACAAGTAAAACTAATGACATCAGCGATGGCTCTGTTCCCAGTGAGTCATGACCGTGTGCAAGTGTAAAAAAAAATCAGGACCTCTGAATCTGTACCAGCTACATGAAATTCAGCCACTCTTTATTTTATTATTTACATCGGTGTGTTATTTGAACTTCTGTGAAATGCAAAAATGAGTTTTCCAGGAAAGAATGCCTATTGTGTGTTGTGGTTATAATATTTGAATTGTAGCTAATTCCAGCCAGTTTCCATTTTCAATCCTTCCAGGAGACATGGAAATCTTGTGTATACTCTACAAAGGGTTAAATGTCCTTTCTTACAGGCACTCTGGTAAGTGTCAGGGACTGGAATATATGAAGAAAAGAGGAGAAAAGGAGGGTAATATAGGTAAGAAAAGAGAAATACCAAACCTGATGCACTGCGTAGCTAAGCAGCACTATGGCATAGTAGTAAACTGGGAACCCTCCTTCTTGTTTTATACTGGAGGTCCACCAAACCAGCAGAGCATACTCTAGACCTATAAGCAACCTGAAATCACAGAACAACAACACTCTGTTTGCTTTTAGTTTATTGAACGTGTGTATGCATGGATCTGTGTGCTTGTGTGCTTGTGTGTGTTTCTGTGTATTACAACCTAAAAGGAAAGGCCTTGTAGAATATGTCCAGAGGTCGGGGCCCTGCTGTGTATTTACTAATGACCACTGGTAGAAGAATCTGCAGGGGCACCATGGGCACTGCCAACAATGCCAGCGACTCCTTGGGTACTCCAGCCTCCACCAACTTCAGACCCGTCACTGCATCTGCTGCAGAGAAACCGATCTGAAACACACAGAGAAGACAGACGAGAAATCTTCACAGAAGATATTAACATTAAGCAGCAAACATCCAAGGGCAACACCTTCAAAGTTAGTTTATATCAAAGGCAAACCAAATACTTATCAAGAACTGGTCACATACTTTAGCAGTGAGAAGCAGGACACAAAAGGTGAAGACTGTGGGCATCTTGATAATAGAGAAGAGCAACTTGTAGGTTTCCGTAACACCCTGTGTCTCCTCTTGGACGATTCTCCTCTTTCCTTTGCTGTGTGCATTTTCTCTTTTAAAAATGGCTACCAGCGTCGTGGAAACCAGGAACACCATCCCCCAAAAAAACAAGAAATCTGCAGCGGAGCAAAAGAAAGCACCATAAGATAGATTTTATTCTAATGATCATCCAAATTCCTGTTGTCTTGTGAACTATCCTAAAAAAGATTATTTGTTTTTTTAGTCTAGTACATCAGGGACAGAAAATACCTGACAAGGTAACAATGCCTGTGTCCTTGGGCTCTATTCGGAGGTACTTGTTGCAGAAATCTGCAGACTCCAGAGCCAGAAAGAGCACATTCCCCAGGAAGTAGCCAGCTGTCTGACCTACAGAGTTGCATGTGGATGCATAACCGACATTTTGTCTGGATAACATGGTCAGGGCCCAGCCATCCACGGCTATATCCTTGAAAACAGAGAAGGTAGAACAACTGCAGGATGGATAAGAAACTATCTACTCGAATTTTAATATCTTTCTGAATCTGTCTTTATGTCCGAGTGTTTATGATAGCCTACCTGTGTGGCTGCCAGGAAGGCAAGCATAAAGAAAACTGCGGTAAGTGTTACCACATTTGGTCCCCCATCACTCTGCAGCAGTGAATTGACCGTGAAAGACAGGTAGAGCATGAAGAGACCCAGCAGGTACTGTGTGGGCACCAGCCACGACTTTCTGGGAGGTGAGGGTGGGAATAGAAATGATCAGAAAACAGATAAACAGTGTATAAAAAAGGACAGGAAAAGCTCCCCATACAAACTAAAACATTAACATGAACAATATACATGTTTCTATCTTACCTTCTACCAAACCTGCTGAAGTAGAGAGCATCCACCAGTGGTGCCCAGAGAAGCTTGAGACTAAATGGCCAGAAGACAAAGCTGAAGAAGGCTTGGTCTTTGTAACTGACGCTCTTGCTCTGTAAGATCAGAGGGATGCTGCCAGCCAGTCCCAAAGGAATCCCTTGTAGCACATAGAGAAAAAGAAGAAGCGACACATTGCCCAACTCGCCGCGGATCCCAGGCTGGACTCTCTGCCTCCGGTCCTCTGAATCCGACCCTCTGATAAGATCCTCTGCCTCCTCATCCATATCTGGTTCAGAGGCACTCGTCTCTCCCCTGTTCATATCCCTCATGTTTTCATTTGGAAGTGTGGCACCTGCCAGCTTCCTCTGCCGCCCATTGTTTTGTGCAATCAGATCTGAGCGCTCCATGTTGGAGCAGTGGGCATCAAACCTGCTGTGCCCTCAGCAAATCTGGAGAATAAGACAAGAGAGAACGTCTTAAACAGCATAACAGATTGTTCATTACTGCAAGTGTCTGAAAATGCTATGAATACTTTTGATCATTTTAATCCATTGAGATTAATTTTTCTTTTTTTTTTTTTTTTACAAAGCAGATTCTTAAAGTAAACAATACAGGAAGTAACAGATAAACTGATTGTTCATAGCAAAAAATAAATACAACATGTACAATATGATATTGAGTAAATTTAGGAGAAGATTTTTTTAAATCTCATTTTAAACCTATCAATTGATGATTTTAATAAGTGGAATACCATTCATTGAGCTATAAACAGTGAAATGTTGACTACACTTAATCAGAGTTGTCCAAACTATTGGCAAACAAGCCAAGAGAGTTTCTGACTTACTCCTAGGATGATGGCCAGCAGAACCCTAGAATATACTCTGCACACAACAGGGAAACGAGCACATACAGGTAGACACCTATACAAATAGTTTGTAAAGAAATCAAACATCATGGCGGTCAGTCATTAATGGGATGAAAGGCGACAATTGTGGGCATAGGCCCTCTCAAAAAAATCCTGGGTTGTGTTAAATTAAAATGAGTTTTGTGGTCCATATAGTACAAAGAAAGACAAACTGACTGTCCAGTATATGAAATAAGTCCTAAAAATATACAACTAATCCGCACTTGGCTAGCAGACGCCACCAGTCCCTGGCAGAAGGCAATTAAGGCCAATTATGGAGAAGATGAATGAATGAATGTGCTAACTTCAATTAGCAGCAGTCACCTTCAAACGACCAGGTATGACGTTATATTAAAATAAAAGGACAACGCTTACATTGAAACTCGATTCCCTTATATCACATTAGCCAAAACATAAAGAAGTACAGATGGCATGCACGACAGTAGAAAGGGAAATGAAAGCACAGAAGCAGCTAGTGGATGAACTCATGCATACCTGGTGATGGTGACAGCATGCCAAATCAACAGACACAACACAGACAGCGGAATTACAGAGCCAGTCAGCCGGAAAAGAGATTTATTCTACGTTTATTCAAGACCACAGTGGCGGCATCTAAAAACAAGGACAAGAAACAGCAGAAGATGACTACCGTGCGACTTAAAGCGGGCTACATCGGCTAACATCAACACAGGAGTCAGGAAGTGCGCCGCGTGCAACGTCCAAATGCGTCCGGCACCCACGGCTGACGTGTCAAATACAAACGAGAGGCGTTCCACCTCGGTGCGAAGACGCGGTATGTCAATGAATAAATAAGAAATTAAAAAGACGTAGAATGATTTAGTGATATTTGGTTAAGGGCACGTGTAGAAAAAAAAAATCACAGCAACACACCGCCTGTGGTGGAAGAAATATTCAGAGATTTTACTTAAGTAAGATGTAGCAACAACACAATTAAGAACAACTATAAAATACAATAAAAGATATAAAAATCTGTGGTCTCCTTCTACACTGGAAGCATCAGTGGTAATGCTGAAGGCCAATGTGCCAGCCAGGCAAAGCAGGTTTCCCCGTAGGCCCCCAGACCCTGAAACCTCCTGTATTGAAGAATGGGCACCACTATTCTACAAAATGAAATGATGAGGACCTTAGTGGGCCCTGCCAATCTTCTCTTTCACTTTTGTGGTGACCTTAAGCAGAAGCACATTAAACTTGGGGTATGTAGTTTTCACAAGGACACTACTTGGCGTAGTGTATTTAGTGTGGGGCACAGAGCAGTCGGTGGTGGCCAACAAATTATTTTCGCGCCAGTGCCCTTCGTGGGTTAATCCACTCATGCTTTTGCCTGATGATTTTTGCAGGATGATACACTTACCTTGAACATCACAGACTCAGGTGGAAGTGGATATTTTGTTAATTACCCAGAGCTACTGTCATTGCACATGAGAAAGTAATGTGACAGATGTATCATCCGAAATCTGATGAGTTATTGAGGCTTTACATCATTTTATTCTTTTTTTGAAAAGAGTGGCATGCATGGAAAATGCATTTCCATTGTTTTCTGTAGAGAAAGGTTTGCATGATTTTTTCATTCCTACATATTTTTTTTTGTGCAGATGAGGAGTGTTTGCTCCCCAAAGAAAGTAGGTTACCCTTAAAAAAATGGAATAATTGTCATTCTCATAAATGATTACAAAATATGCTGATTGATTCTAAATACTTATGATCATATCAAAATCAAGTTTTTATATAGTGTAAAATATATTTGTTTTTTTTATGAAATATTCTGAAAAAAATGTATGAGGAGGACATACTTGAAGCAGGATATGGCTGTGATGTTTAAACATTAAATTTCTCACGTGTTTGCTTGAGGTTTTTTGCTCATTAACCAACAGGTGATGCATAAGTCGATTTCTCAAATGAATGAGCTTAAAGATGCTCAAACATACTGCCAGTCCAAAGGTCAGTCAGCTACTGCACCAAAAGCTATGAAAAACAAATATCACAGAATGAGGCATTTTCTAATCTATGTTATACAATTTTGTGTGAGGAAAAATATTGAAACAAGAAAATTTAAGGAAGAATGAAATGACCACCTCTTAAGGGGAATTCCAATCTGTTGTCCAATTAAAATATAAAATAAGAAGTTGTGACCTTTCTGTATATGGAAATGAAAACAAATAAATTACATGTCAATTGAGTTTTCCTCGTTTAAAGACTGATTTACACCAATAAATCTATTATTGTTCAAGAGAAGTGGAATGTAATGTAATTTTAAATTTGAAGGCATTTAGTACAAACATAAGCCTGGAAAAAAAAAACCAAACATTTGCAGCAGTCAAATCTGGATCAAACAAATGCCATGCCCACGGTCTCTGCATTAGTCATGGAAAGAAAAGACAGATTTGGAGTTAAGTCTGTAAGGGAAAGCATGTCTAGACGATTTCTTTGATGTGCTGATAAAAACAGCGGGTATGATATAAACGTAGAAAAAGACTGGGAAGGAAGGTCTTCAAGGGGGTTTAACACTCCCTTAGCCAAACACTTTGTCAGTGTTCTATCCAAAAATGTTTCTTGTTTCTCATTTTGCAACATCATGACTAAAGAACTCACAGAAGTCTAAATATTATATTACTTCAATAATTTTTTTAATACTCATGAAGCAATAAAAAAACAGCTAGGCACAGAGAGCTAATTAAGATGTCATCTACAGGTCTGTGCCACTTGATTGATGCCATTTATTCAATAGACCAATATTACTGAATATGTTATATTTTGCTATTTTTGTTTTACTGAGAATAAGCAGCTCTTTAGTTTCCTCAGGACCAATAATTTGCTGGAGTCAGCTCTGGCTCTGATTGGTTAAATTGTGTTACAAGCTGTCTGGGCTTTTTGGCTAATTCAACTGAAACTACGGATTCTGGAGAGCACATGAGCCTTTGACCATGCTATGTTTATTGTGCAAATTATGCAAGTGTATTATGTTTAAAGTATTTCTTTACTATTTGTCTTTTTTGGATTTGAAGAAGGTTTTTCAGTAAACAAAGAAATTGACTGTTTCATTTATGCACACATCAGCTGTATACCTGGACACTCATTCTTAAGAAAATTTAAAAAACAGAAGAAGAGGTCTAGAGGAATGTTAGATTCTCTTTAATCTTAACATTTTGACTATGTTCCTATTGTTTCCTATTGTTCATATAGTCATGTAGTTGAACAATTTGTAAAACGGGGATCTACAGCTTCTAACCGTTTCTTTCGCTTGTTCATCAGTTAACATAATGAGTTATGACCAAATCATATCATCTTATAGTATAAAAATTCATCAAATATGATTGTGGCGAATTTCTTCAGTTCAAGCATTAAATTCTGATCTGTGAACAACAAACAGCTCTTTTAAGATCTTTTAAGGCTCTTTTCTTTTTCTACAAAGTCAAAAAATTAGAAAAAGACTACTAGTAGAAACCCAAGTTATTTTTGCTGATGAGAAGGATTTAGTCAAATGAAATTAGCTTAAAAAACACTTAAAGTACAACTACTACTCCATCTATGAGGTGTTAATAATTTTTATCGGTCCTTTTTCTGACGCAACTGCTGCTACTGTTAAAATTCAAATCTCTTTATAACTGTTGCAGGACTTTTTAGTCCACCACAGCTTGCTATCACATAACACACCTTCCAATATTGTTTTAATTTAATGTTTTAATAATTATGTAATAAATTAGAATTATTCATTTAAAAATCAATTTAATGAAAAAAGGGGAAATTTATCAAACAAGAAAACTCATACGATATTCTAAAGGTCAAAAGTTTTCTAACACTCGCATTTTTTCACTTTTGATTGAAATTTTAGCAGCTCAGGTCCTGTTAATAATCTTTAATGGTACAAAGATGAGAGGTAAACTACCTGAGGTGAAAAAATTTTATATCACCAAAAGCTAAAAAGTGATGTAAATTTAATTTAAAATAGGCCCTTTGCAAGGATTAAGAAACTGGTTAACTCACAGCTTTTCAGCAGCAGTGGAAGTAACAACAATTAGTACAATACTGTACTGCAGGAAGTAGGACTGTATAGATCCATCAGAATAGTGAGGAGGAAAATAGCGAGAAACAGCATAAAAACAGACTGGTTGGTCCAGGATTTATCCTAGAGCAAGATAAATATCCAAAACATCCAAAACATTAGACGAAAAGAACCAGATACTGGCTTCACATAATGGATGACTGTAGATGAAATGTCATGAGTGTGTTCGGCTGCTGGATGAGTAAAAAAGTTTGGTTCAATACAGGATTCTAGATTCCACATTTCCCATGATTTCTTTCTTTGTTTTAAATCTTTATCTATTTGTTCTATACTTTAATTTCAGAGTAAACTGAGACATTACACTTATGTATACATTATATTCAAGAACTGGAAGAATGGAGGTGTTCTTATACTTCTGACGGGTTGTGTTTTTTCTGTCATTACGCTGACATATGAACTGTGGGAAGAATATGTTGGAATTGAATTTTTTTAGAGATGTTTTAAATAGTTTTAATTCGTAATCCTTAGCTAAATTCTTTTGTATGTTCTAAATTAACTAATGTTTATTGTTCAAATAGGTGTAAATTTCTTTACATATGATTTTTCTGCTTGTTTAACACATTGAGCTGAATAAATTAAGAGCAAAGACTCATCATTACAAGTAGGAAAAAGAGTCACCATTAATACTTACCATTTACTTTCAAGGTTTCCAAAGAAAGTGTTGATGATATTAAATTACCTGAAAGTCTTTCACTAAGAGAGACAAATTAATTTATCAACAAAGATAAGATGACAGAGTTAAAACTCATCCACATACTAAAAAGAGTTCAAACTTATCCAAATAATCAAAAGATTTAAAACAAAATAAAAAGAGTCAAACTTATCTACATACTGAATAGTTAAAACCTATCCAAAAAAAGTTAAGAAGTGTGTGTGTGGGTGTGTGATACTGTAACATCTACTGGCTGGTTCAGCCATGGAGCACTGCACCTGGCCTGTAAACCGTAGGAGGCTCACATCTCCGGGTTGTATAGAGGGTCAGTTATCAACGCCATGAACATATCCACCACTGCATTAAGAGCAGATGGTGGGAGACCACCGGGCTGAGGTCTATAGGGGCTGGGCCATGACATCAGCTACGGGCTCCTGGAGGGCTCTGGGCTGGGTCTCTTGCTGACTTTCTCTTTAGTTTTAGTGAGACAGAGAGTGAAGGAGAAGGAAGGTCAGACTGGTTTGGCTAAACCCTTTAGACGACACAGTAGAGAGAGAGAAAAGTGTGTTGTGACCATCAAAATAGTATAGAATGGTTCTGACCAACAGAAAAAAAGGAGGCAGGTTAAAACCAACTCTCGTGCATACATTTTGAATACCCACCTCCAGCTGTACATGTTGCAGCCTGGCCTGGGGCTCCAGCCTGGCCTGGGGCTCCAGTCTGACAGGACAACAGCAGGCTCACAAGGTACTTTCTCCGGAGGTGCCTCGATGGCTCTGGAGCTGCTCTCCTCCCCCCTTCGTCTCTTCCTGCTGCCAGCAGCCTGTTAGAGAGATAGACGGAGGGAGAAAGAAAAGGACCAGGTCAAGCTAGCTCAGTTATAGTCCTCTCAGACCAGTGGATTCAATCTGTGTTGTCTGTTTGGATTAAACAGTTTCATCCAGAATGGCTTCTGCTGCTGACCTGGGTGTCTTGTTGCTCAGCTTTACTATAACACAGCACCATCAAAGTGTGAACACTGGCTAGAATGGTTACCTGATGCAAACACACAAAATTATTTATACACAAAATTATTACAGGAATACTATGATTCTATAGTATATAGACTATATATACAGACAAGAAGAGATTGTTATTCTTTTGAGGTAACAAGGGGATTTACCATGTTATTCCTTCAGTAAATGTAATTCTTTTCCATAATATTTGAATCAAAATCATAGGTAACTGCCCTTTAACAAGGTTGGAGACATTGCCTTTACTGAATGTAGAAGAAATAAAAACTCTAATTTCAAATTATTTGGAGTTAGTCTCCTTGCAACAGCAGGAGCCACTGCAGCACAACCCACAATTATCTTATTAACTAATAAGAGCTCCAGGGTTTTCCATTGTGCTTTATGGAGGTGGGGGAGGTGGGGGAGTGCATCATCAATCAAAAACCAGCAGTGTTACATCTAAAAAATGAAAACACTTTTATGGATTAAAACATGAAGCTTTGAGAAAAAAGAGCAGAGCTGCTACTGCACACAGTAAAAACCACATATTTAAGTGTGGATACTGTTTAGGATTCGCTTGACCAAGAGATGAGATGTATCAGAATCAGGGTGTTTTACCACCTCGCCAGAACAATGACCTCCACACTCCACAGAGCCCCCAGTCATAGCAATAATAAAGGAAATCAGACATGTAACAGCCCAGCACAGACCTCCCCTCCACGCTGCTATCCACAAACTCTCATCATGCAAACACCTCCCCTGGTCTTTGAACAGCAGCAACACATCAAACTTACTGATCGCTTAGTTTAAGCACAGGCCGAGGCAGAACCAAATGAGGAAAAAATATAGCAACATTCAGGCAGCGTATTGAGACCTGCATCAGGACAAAGAAATGTACTGCTGACTGCAGCACATACAACCAGAGAACCTGAAGACAGATGTTATTGCTTCTCCCAACAGCAGGATAGACATAAGGAATTACATGCAAAACCACATCTCAGCAACAGGACAGGAGGAAGTTAAACTGACAGGATATGAAGGAAAGCAGCTGAATCTCCTTTGGGCAGATGTCTTGTCTTGTGTATTGCCTGGGCCGCAGGATGACACACGGGATGATCCTTTAATATCCTCCGCCGATTACTGACAATGAAAGTCATGACTTTGCATTATCTCTCTGCTAAAAGACTTGCAGAGTGGCAAGCTTAGATACTCGTCAGTCTCATACTTCCACAGACACTTCAGTCTTCAGTAGTCTGGATTTCCTGATGTGAACTGTTGAACTCTCTTCTATTCTCCAAAAATGGGACACCTAGACAATCTGCTTTCCACCATGTCCCCAGCAGAGGGTGCTTCAGACTTACATCCCAACATGACAAAGGCTCACAGATCAGTGGAGCGACGTCCAGAGGGATAGGTTGGAGACATTGCCAGACCAGAACTTTCTACAGTTGATAGAATTCAGGCTAAATGCAAATAAACTGTTTTATGTATAGTAACATGAAAAACACCTAATTTTTCCATTTTCCCATTAACCTCTTCACCCTCTGTAGTGAACATCTGTCCACAATTAAAATCAAACATGAAGCAAACTTGAAATCAAAAGGCCAAAGATTTACCATAGGAATGTATTGCACAAAGGCTAAGGAAGTCAATTGTCCACACAAAATCTTTGTCTTTTCTTGAGGGATATTTATCATTTTCAAGCAAGCAAACACTACAATAAAAAAAAAATCAGTGCTCCTGCAGCCTCTCTCACTCCAGTAAAATATTAAAGACACTAAAAAAAGTCCCCTTTTTCATTTTTAAAACATTTTTTTGTTGGAGAAAGTGTTATAAGTCTAAACAGTGGTAACTGTTTGTAGCATTAGTGTAGAGCTTCAGGAATTTATGATTAATAATGCTTTTGTGTTTTTCAACTAATCATTATGTTTGTTTTTGTGTTTGTTACAGGTATTTTTTCGGAACACTAGGTTTGCTGAGCTCGCTTTCAAGATCATCCTGTTTCGCACTTACAGGGACTAGACATCATCAAAAAAGAGTTTCTTTGTCTCACACTTTTCAGCCTGTTGTATACTGTAACTTTCCATGTCATGCATGTTCCAGCACGACAAACATGATCCAGTGGCATCTGGTGGCTTTCTCTGTGGCTTCACTCACAGACTGGATGGCCTGTTTCTTTGCCACCTCCATGATGTGCAATCAGTTGAAGACTACGCAGAGTGAATGTCCTGCAAAGCCTTGGCACTATGAAGCAGTGTTGGCCTATTGAGGTGGTCTTCCGGCCTCTCTCCCAGCATTTCTCCACTAGCTTCTGGTACTTTGCACTTTTCCTCTCAGGGGCCTCCCCAATACGCTATTCCCAGTGTGTTGTGAGTTCCAGCACAGTCAGGTGATTCGTCACCTCAGACATGATAATCATGTCTGGGCGTAGAGCTGTCGCTATGGTCTGCCTCGGAAACTTCAGCTGCTTGCCCCGACCGAAATGCAGCTGCCCGTCAGAGGCCTTGTAGAGGTGGCCTGCCCTTATTTTTTGTTGTGGAAGGGGTTCCTCTCCAGCTTTGACTAAGGTGTTTGACATCTTTGGGGTGTAGTGATGTTTTCTGGTGGTGATGGCCATGGACTATACTCTCAGCAACTTCCATGAATGCCTGGTTGTGGTGCCAACAGCAGCAGCCTTCCCAGGGCCTTTGGGCAGCTACTGAGATGTTCTATAGGTCCTCTTTCAGAGCAGAGAGGGCAGGAAGATGTCTCGCTCTCGTCCCAGATGTAAAAGTTTGCTGGCCTTGGTAGAGCATCATAGATTGCTTGGACAAGGGACCGGGCATGATGGAAGTCTGCCTGCATGATGTTTGACTAGGTAATCCTGCGTTGCACTATGCTCTCCAACTTTGTACATACTCTTTGCTGCCTGAGTCCCACAGGTTTAGTCAATCGCTCTTCCCCCTGCTCAAACCTCCTCCTGAATTAGATAGTCTCTCTCATCTCACTAGGCCTTGCCAACCTGGGTCTTTAGGAAGTATCCAGAGCCTGTACTGCCAGTGGCGTTGGTACCCATCAGCTCCTTATCCCTTAGGTGTGACTGCCAGTTTAACCACTTTCTCTACCATCCATTTCCTACCTGTTCTCACATCAATGCCATCTGCATCTAACTAGTAATAAACATGACATGATTTATACAGGCTGTATTCTCAGAGGTTGGAAATATCAATATCAAACCAAAAATTAAATGAGTTCCAGAAAAACACCCAGTTAATCATCACGATTAAAGCATGAATTAACCAAGTCAAGCAACTTAAAAGATACAGTACACTGGATCCTTTCTTTGGTATTTTATTTTACACTCACATGACAATTAAAACAAAGTGGGAGCATTTACGCTTCTTGGCTGAAATCTACTATAATTAACCTTACTTATTATTGATTTGGCTTGCTCAACTAGCTTATTGTACTTTATAATAGAACTGGACAGTTTTTATTCATTCATTGTGAAGTTTGAATTCAACTGCATTTGTTTTAAACGTTGTGAATACTTGTGCAATACAGATTTTTCTTTATGGCCCAGTCATTGTTTGCATCTGTCAGTCTTGTTTACTAATTATTAGTCGATGTGGAATCAAGCCAGCTTTTTCTACAACCATGGTGTTAACTGACCTTAGTATTAATAAATCACACATAATCACCTTATGTATTTGTTGTCCTTGATTCATAACAGTTAGGCACAAGTGTTGGCTTTCAGCTTTGAAGATCCATATTCGGGTGTACTAATAAAAAAGAAAAAAAAAAGATTTAAACCTAAATTAAGACGGAAGTATTGGATCTAAAATGTCTTTGGCCACCCCACCAGTCTTGAACAGAAACCATGCTGAAACTTCCTCAATCAAAAGATCTTTTAGTAAGGGTCAGGACGCACTCATTGCACCACATTTGAGTTAGGGGTAATGAATGACAGCACGCTCTGCCTTGTGGATGCTATGAGTGCATGTGAAGCTGCTTATCCTCACGGATGGCATGTGACAAACAGTCGTATTTGGGAGGATCAGCATGTGATAACAAGAGCAGTGTGACGCTGTAGCTATACCCGTGTGAGAGGGAGGGTCTATGTAGGAGTCAAGAGTCAAGAGTCAGTAGTAAAATGAAATGTGATATGAATTCCATTATAGAATAAAATACTACACCTCATTTTCACCCTATATCAGGATGCTTCTGATGTGTCTTTTATCAATCTTATACCACAGACAAAAAGCTGTGTTCAAATCATTCCTGCAACCATTTTTTATTTGGAGTATACCAGTTGGGTTGACTAATTGTCAAGGCTGGATTACCACCTGGGCAAAGGAGGCCACTGCCTAGGGGAACCAGGCCTCTGGGGTCCCAAAACACCAGGTTAACACCATGTAATTTGGGTTTATATAACGTGCTTAATAACAATTACGTTATAAATTTGCACCACAGAATTAAAATGTCAACTATGACCACCTCCTCCATCTTATAGCATGTCTTATAGAGGGACCCTGTGTCAAAATCTAGTTTTTAAGACCCTGATTATTTTAATTTACATTAAGCTGAGTCCTTGTACGTTTTATCATGTTGCTTCAGTTCCTTTCTGTTTGTCAATCAATTAATACACAGAAGACCTTGTGGTATGTTTCTTTAAGCATATATTTTCACTATCAGTGCATCTGACAGCTATTTTCTTCAATAACTGATTGATTGATATAAAGTGTCATAAAATATTGGTAAAATAACAATCATCAATCCTTGATGCCCAAGTTAATGTATTAAAATGTCCAGTTCTCTCTGATGAACTAAGAAAAACCCAGAGATGTTGAGTTAACTATTATAGAAAACTGGGAAATTAGAAAATGTGACATTTGAGAGACTGGTACTAGTTAATTCTTTTGCAATTTTTGCTTAACAATTACTTCTATGATTAATCAGTTATGAAAACTGTTGCCAATTAACTTTCTGTCAATCAACTAATCAGTTAATAAACTTAATAATTTCTGCTCTAGGGTATTGGTTGGTTACCGGGAGCACGGGAAAAATAAAATAACTAACATGTATAGTGAGAGTCAACAGAGGCCCAACAAAACATTTTTGCCCTTGGCCCCTACAGAGGTTAATACAACCATTGCCAAGGGCTTCAGACCCTCAGGGATCCAAAGGACCCAATATTCATTACATCTCAATTTTGGTAATCTGATTGACTGAAATTTTGGTTGTGACTATGCAACAATAAATACACGTAATATCAACTCATTACTTACCTTATCTATCTGTGTGACACAAGCCAATCAGACCCAAGGATTTTCTGTGGTCATGGTTACAATGTCTGAAATGTAAGGTTTTCTCATTACATTTTCCACAGGATGGCGCTGATATCATCACATCTGAATATCTTACTCCAGTGCTGAGCCAAAATGTCTTATGTAAAGAATCTATTAGTTGCACCTCTGTGGGACTGGTCCAAATGCCTGTTTGATATCTATTCAACCTATGATTTGCTACACATTTTCCCCCTGTTCATGTCTGCCACCCCCAGGCTGAGAACCAGTGCCATACCACTTTTGAACACTAGATTATTTGAGACACAATCAGGTTCATGTTTAATCTGGGTAAGTTATCTTTTGTACCTGGAAAAAAAATGTGTACTGATTAACGATAACTATGAAATACAAAGGTGCTCAGCACAAATTGGAACTTGACATCTGTCTGCATCCTCACTAAGACAACCCACCTTATCATTCACAGAATCCCAGGCTAAAGGTTTCCAAGAGAATGTTACATTTATTTATGTGGAGAAAATATGCGAAATACTGCAACTTCAAAATCTTAAACCCAAATAATGAGGGTGCAAAAGGAAAAAAAAAATCATCTGAGGCAAGCCCAAAAGCAACATGTGAACGACCCTGAAGATAACTTACGCTGTAATAGTTGTTATCTGAAAAAGGGCCGTGATGGGGGAAAAGTCCTCAGTGTAACCCACACCTGGAACATACAGTGCAGTGGATGTGTTAAAGCATGAGGGGTTCCTCACACGTACTTGCTGCCTAACAGAGTCTGAGATGCGGGCGCTAGGTTAGGTGATGTGACGCCATGTACCGTGGGCCTCTAGCAACTGTAAGAGAGAGCTGTTCCTGTATTAACTTTGTTTCTATTGGGCCATTGTTACCTGTGTTGCAAATAAATGAGCGGATGAGCAGGACTGTTTTATGCTAATGCTGAATTCATAGAATCAAGTACTTACCAAGTACTTGTCAGATATTTGATTCACTGGATAAGCCAAACACAGATATTCCCATATATATATATATACATATATATACATATACACACACACACATATAGATAGATAGATAGATAGACAGATAGACAGACAGATAGACAGATAGATAGATGGATAGACAGATAGATAGATAGACAGGTAGATAGATAGATAGATAGATAGATAGATATAGATGTTGTTTCCAAATTGAGTTTCCACAAAATGTGGTATATTATAATAAGAACTAGGACTGCGATATAGAATTCATATTTAATTCGTAGGGATGCAATATTTTATCCATACAACCCTGTGCTCCTAACCCACGACTGTGTCTCAGGAAAGTGAGATTTATCTGTATTGTGTCGTGAAGACAGCAAAAAAAAAAAAAAAAAAATTCCTGGACACCCCTGACTATAAAAACCCATCTCAGGATTTACGGGGGGAAAAAAGCCCCCGGTGGCTCCAAGGCTTTACCGCGTCGGGGTCAGATTTCTCCTCCGCCGTTTTAAGTCCGGCCCCCGAGGGGCCACTCTGCCTCACCTCGGGTTTTTTTTTTTTTTTTCTTCTTAGTTTTAACTTTGCGCTCCACCCATGAAACACAGACGCGTCTATTTAGCCCGTTTCCCGCTGTGAAACTTCTTCCCGGCCGGAGGAGGCGAGACTGTGACGGACCCGTCTCAGGACCGACAGCCCAGCAGACGGCGTGCTGAGCCAGGAGCTAACCAGTAGCCGTCTCTCCGAGAGACCTGGGACAGCGAGGCGAGGGGGGGAGAGAGCTCAGTCCACGACGCGGCGGTCCTCCATGGCTCTGTGCAACGGAGACAGCAAGGTCGGTGGGGCGGGGAGTGTCCGCGGCTCCCGGTGCCGGCTGAACCCGTTTCGCTCGGCGCCGGGGCTCCGGTTGCTGGCGTTAACCCCCTTCCCCCGGTTAATTCCGGCCTGTGCGCACCTCGGGGGGGGAAAGTTACGGGGAGCATGCAACGTTACCGCCAGCGCCGCCGGGGAGCGATGAGTCCGCCGTTGTCTGCCTGTTGCGGCGTTGCGTTAACGTGTTGCTCCCGGCTCCTAACGAGCCGCCCGTCGTCCGGTATCTCAGTGATGTTCGGCGTAAATGTGATATCCGACATATTTCGCCGCCGGACGTGAGCGCCTTCCTCTTGCCGCGGATCCCTCAAGACGCTTCGACTCCGAGCACCGCGTGGGTTTTAGCATAGCTTCCCTAACCAGCTGCTAACAAGCTAACGCGCATTACCCGTGTTTATACTGCCCGTGGGCTAGCGTGCTACACGGGAAATCGGCTAGCTAGCTTTGGTCGGGCAGCCGCAACCCGAGGTGACAGCGCCGCCGGTCGAGAGCCTCGTACCGTGAGAGCTCCGGCGTTCATTTTGAAAGCGGATTAATTCATTTCTCGCGGCCGCTGTCGCACACTTTGCGCCAACGTTTTAACGCTCAGCTTTGCTAACGTCGTCACTAAGCTAGTGTGAGCCGACTTGCGGTTACCGGTCTGACAACCGGAGCCGCCGCCGCCGCTGTGTTAGCAGCTGGTTTGTTACGAGTTCGCTGTTGAACTGTCGAGCATTTTGATGGCGATTACACCGCTGGAGTTGCCGAGGTGGATGGGTTAATGTTTTCAAGGGCCACGCTGTACTCGGGATGATAAATCTGAGGTGGTGGACAGGCTCCCTAATCAAAGTTGTTTTTAGAAACATCGGCGGCGGAAGTGTTTCCACGCACCACGTGGGATCATGTTTCTCGTCTTACCTTCCTTATATACCCGCTTTTGTTGTTCAGCGGAGATAAATCAGCTGTCAGTGATCCGGGTTCTCCACAGAACTTGTACTTGATCGTTTCCCTCGGACACTGGTCTGGGGAGATGTTTGTATTGATGACAACCTATTGACACACAGAGCGGTGGAGAGAACCAGTATACCGTGTTAGAAGGGTCCTCACTGATAATCTTTGACTAACCTGAGGGATGTGATGCTAGTGATGGGCTCAATGTCTGTGGGCCTGCTTCACCAGAGCGACTGTCTGTATTAAAGCTCACATGTTTACAATTTAGTTAAACCTTATTGAGTCACATTTTTCGGGGCGGGGGGGGGGGGCAGAGGTTAGTGGGTTAGCATATATCACTATCAAATTGTTAAGGACACAATTAAAACTGTGTTAGTCAAGGTCCTGTTACCTTGTAAACACTAGTGTGAATAAATGACCATAGGTGTTTACTTCTCTCTTTGCTCGGCTCAGCAAAAACTCACTTTAAAGAAGACAACGTGTGGTTTAATGAATGTGTGTGTGTGTGTGTGTGTCCACAGCTGGAGATCAGCAGTGCGGAGCAGAATGGTTCATGCGAAGGGGCGGTGGCGATCCTGGACGCGGGGGCCCAGTATGGCAAAGTGATTGACAGACGGGTGCGAGAGCTGTGTGTACGCTCTGAGATCCTCCCTTTAGAGACCCCGGCCTTTGCTATCAGAGAGCAGGGCTACAGGTGAGCATAAGAAGCAAATGCAGCGGAGATATTTTTCTCTTTTAGCATAATCATTTGTCTGGTGATACATTCGCTCTTGGATTGTTTTCTTTCTCTATCACCCTCTTTAGGGCAATCGTTATTTCAGGTGGTCCAGCCTCTGTGTATGCAGAAGATGCCCCCTGGTTCGACCCTGCTATATTCACTATAGGAAAGCCTGTCCTTGGAATTTGCTATGGGATGCAGGTATTCATGTACATGCATATGAACTGAGCTGTTGTAGTGCTTAGAGAGACCATCCTTCTTCCACTAGGCCTTTGTTCAAGGAAAGATTTGTGTTACAAAACTTCACTCCGAGTGCCTACACTCTACTATCTCTCTACCCCAGGCTGTTGTCCAGCCCTCCTGGCCCAACTGGGACTTCACCACTTTCTTCAAGGGCATTTTGACACTAGCTTAGGGAGATGAGAACATTGCAGTTTTCCCAGCTAGCCTGAAGATTAAAACCGGCAGTTTCTCAAGCACATTTCTCTAAACTGCAGACAATTGTGCAGGTCTCAGAATCACACTGAAATGCAGTCGGTGTCCACGAGTTACCTTTGCTTTATGTGTGTGTGTGTGTGTGTGTGTGTGTGTGTGTGTGTGTGTGTGTGTGTGTGTTTGTGTTACAGATGATGAATAAAGTTTTTGGTGGCACAGTACACAAAAAGAGTGTAAGGGAAGATGGAGTGTTCAGTATTGGACTGGACAACACTTGTTCTCTCTTCAGGTAATATTCTCAGGTTTTTCTCTATGTTTTATTGTAGTATAAATACATGTCAATACAAACAATAGTCCTATTGTCCTTTTGAAGCTGCACATTCTTACACATCCTTAAGATATTAATTTAATAATCGGATATATGTGGAAAGAGAAGATGACCAAGTGATGAGAAACATTACCTATTACTTGAATACAAAGCCATTAATTGGAAAATCCAGTATGTCTTGGAAAGCCAAAGTGGACCACTGTTACTGAGGTGTTTTATACTAGGTGAGAAAACGCACAGGCCTTTACTGTGAATGACTGAAGCTCCATATTGTTACACTGTATTCTTCACAACATCATATTCTGTGACCTGATAAGAAATTTGTCCCAAGTTTTTGCATAGTCATATTCTGCAGTTAGGTACCTGTTATTAATAGAAAGTAGTGGCAAGTAGTGATTCCAAACTCTACATCTCCCTCATCAATATGAATAGTGAATAGTTATATGAATAATTAGATTTCTGTATAAAACTAACCCTGAAGCTACAGATTGTGTGTTTTTAGAGGTCAGTTGTGTGTCTCATTTGACACCTTGAATGCCCAGGAGGCAAATGCTCAATTTTGTGTCTTAAGTCAACAATAGAACAACTGATGATGGCTAATATAATCATCCTGTCACCCATGCCTTAAATTAACAGTGAAAAAAATGCTCGTAGATTATTCAGTGAACTTTCAGTGCCATCTGTTCTCTTAAGAAGCTGAGGACAAAGTGTTGTGGACATTGTGTAACACACAACTGCTCACTATGTAAACTGCAGAAGCATTCCAGCAGTTGCATATTTCCCCTGGTTGTTACACAAATACTGCAGAGTTTAAAATAGAAGGCTGCAGTCTTTTATTACTGTCTGCCTTTCCTACTTAACTCAAATGCACAAACTGAAAACAGTAAATGCACACATAAAACAATCATATGCCATGTTATTGAACTCCACTCATCTTCCACTGATGTCTGTGCATCACATCAGAGGCCTTCAGAAGGAGGAACTGGTCCTGCTGACCCATGGAGACAGTGTGGATAAAGTGGCTGATGGATTTAAAGTGGTGGCCCAATCAGGGAACATCATTGCTGGTGAGTAGCATGTGATATAGGCTGTGACCTTGATTAACAAAAACAAGACTTAGATTGTGGTGGATGTAATTCTAATTGTGCATGATTGTACTATTCAAAAGAACCATTCAGAGAGAATAAGTAGCAGTGTTATCTGCCCCCTCATCAGATCTCTGTTTTCCCCACTAGGTATTGCTAATGAACAGAAGAAGCTCTATGGGACACAGTTTCACCCTGAAGTCGACTTGACGGAGCGAGGCATGGAGATGCTGCGTAACTTCCTCTTTGAGATTGCGGGATGCACAAGTAACTTCACTGTACAAAACCGTCAGCAGGCCTGCATCAATGAGATCAGAGAAAAAGCAGACAAATCTAAAGTGCTGGTGAGTGAGGATTAATGGGTTGGTTCTGGTGTCTAAACAATTTTTAAGGGCAAAGCGAGGTCTATGAAAAAAAACCCAAGAAAACAGAAAAAAATCTTTGAATATCTTAACCCACTGTGAGAGATAATTTGACTTAGAGTCTAAAGATGAGTTGCTGAGTGTGAAGTGTGGTAGCTGCTCAGGAAGTGGTGACAGCAGTGGTGGGAAGTAAAGTAGAACCAATTAAAGTCTCAAATTAAACCCTGTTCTATCTGAAAAGAGGTAGTCGATTCCCTTAGCTGCTTCAAACTGGGTTTCATCTCAGGGGACTGTGAAGGCGATAAATGAGTGTAGGGAACAGGCACAGGATTTATATTAAAAGAAATAACATACAGCCTCTGTTTTGTATTTCTCAACTATAGTCTGAGGGATAGGTCTTTCACTATTTGTTACTATATTCTGTTGTGGCTTGTTCCTGCAGTATGTTTAGCGAGTGGCATTTTGGGTGTGAGATTCACAGGAGTTGGTAGTCATATAGTTACAAGAAAAGCTGTTGTCATCTCTTCCTAAGGCTTAATATTTTACAGCCTGCCAGAAGACAAACTGAGAAAATTAGAAGCTTACATAAGCATAAAATGCACATATGCAGATGATTATGTGGTTGACTTTGTTCCTGGTGTCCTCAGGTGCTGCTGAGTGGTGGAGTGGACTCCACAGTGTGCACAGCCCTCCTCAACAAAGCTCTGAACCAGGACCAGGTGATAGCAGTTCACATTGACAATGGCTTCATGAGGAAGAGGGAGAGTCAAACTGTGGAGGAGGCCCTCACCAAGCTGGGCATCAAACTCAAAGGTAGGAAGGAAAAAGAGATGGTACAGTAAGACCTCACAAGTCATAAAAATACTTACTATGATGGAAGACTTGAAGTTTGGGAGCATGTTGACATAATGAAGACAGCTGTTGTGATGTACAGTTTCTTCAGAAATTATGATATAATAGGACTTCCTAATAAAGTGAAATAAGAAACCGATTACAGAGGATTATTTGAAAATACACTATTTATTGCCATGTCATTGGTAATTCCCATTATTTTGTCCCTTTATAGACTAAATGACTAATCGGCAATGAAGATATGTTGCAACCATGGGTATAACGGGACACTAAGCTGTTATCAGTATATTTGTTTTGTGTTTGATGTGATTGAAAAATGCATTTCTGTGTCTCATAGCCCCATAACCCAGTTTCATCTTATACGCCTCTCCTTCTCTGAAATGTTGTGCTCTTCAGTGGTAAATGCAGCTCACACCTTTTACAATGGAACAACAACCCTTCCCATCTCTGAAGAGGACAGGACGCCACGGAAACGCATCAGCAAGACCTTGAATATGACCACCAACCCTGAGGAGAAAAGGAAAATCATTGGAGACACTTTTGTCAAAGTGAGTACAAGGTTTGAATAGAATCTTTTATGAGAAGTGCTATATAACAAAGGGTTTTTTTTGTCATTACATTTTTATTTAAACCTGCCAGCTTGTCTGTCCTACAGCTTTTCTTACAATGCTATCCATAGTCCAGCTGATTTAAAAAAAAAAAAATATATATATATATATTATTATTATTATTATTATTGTTATTATTATTTTGTTGCACATTGTACAAATCTGCCAATATGGTTTCTTTCTTTGTCTTTGATTCAGTTGTTTATTGTTGTGTCTGACTTAATGTGTTGCTTCACAGGTGGCAAATGAAGTGATAGGAGAGATGAATCTGAAGCCAGAAGAGGTTTTCCTAGCCCAGGGCACCTTAAGGCCCGACCTCATCGAGAGTGCCTCTCATCTTGCCAGTGGCAAGGCAGAGGTCATCAAAACACACCACAACGACACCGAGCTCATCCGCAAACTCAGAGATGAGGTATTCCGCACACGCCTGTCTTAAATGTCTCTGATATGTTCTGCTGCTTCAGAGTAAGGATAAGATATTCAGTAGATACTGTGCAATTGGGAATGCAAACATTTACACCATAGGTCTTCCGATGAAGTTAGTTTTGATATGTAACAACTGAGCAACATGGTGCCATAACGAAGGGCTTGTAGTGGAAAAATTACTAAGAAACATTTAAAGATTAAAACTCTGGCAGACATGTGCAGCATTCCTCAAAATGCATAATTTCCAGTCCGTATAGACAAATTCTACTGAGTGGCAATGTTAAACAGCCCAGTTTTTGAGATTATAGAGTAAAAAAAAAAGGTATCGATTTATCATAATTGCACATACATCGTTCAAATACACGGCTGGGGATATGGCCAGTTAAAACAAGATACATTTCAACGCGCTCACACATTATCACTTGATTTCTGCAGGATTTCCTCAACCACTAACACTCATATATTTATATTATTACAACTACACTCTGACTTGTGGAAGAGGGCCATATGTCACAGCCCCTATGGCCACCAAAACAGCATTAAAAAAATTATTCTATGAGTGAATGCGTGAAGCGGATTTACACTGAAGTACTGTGAATCTTTTAATTTAGCGTAAAAACTGGAATTTGGAGCAGACGGTATGAGAGGCATCTAGAAGACTACTGCTGCTTTTACAGATGAGACGACAATTTTTAGGCACCAGTAGTTTCCATAACAGTCTGAACATGGCAAATAGTTAGACTCGTTACTTGTGCAGATCAGTGGCAGGAGTATAGCAATTGCATAAACGTCACTTTCTTTTATTAAAAGTGGATTTATAAATCCCTCATCCCTCAGTGAAGCTTTTTAGGGAATGGTTCGATATTACACTACACTCGAAGGAGCACTGAAGCTCCTGTGAATACAAACACTCAGTTTCCTCATTATTAGCGGTTTAATGCTCATATATTGTCTGCTTTTTTGCTCAGCCCTTCTATATAAGTGCACGACTCAGCAACACCTAAACATATCCCAGACTCTGTCACTGTTGCAATGCTGATTCCTCTTATTGTGATCCTCCAGGGAAAAGTAATCGAACCGCTGAAAGATTTCCATAAAGATGAAGTCAGAGCGCTGGGGAGGGAGCTGGGCCTGCCTGAAGAGATTGTCTCTAGGCACCCTTTCCCTGGCAAGTACATAAACTCTTTCTGTCACTGTCTCCTTTCTTGATCTGTCTCTCTTTCCCCTGTGTACCCAGTTGCCTATTCAGTCAGACAGACTCAAAAGTCTCACATCACTCCTGTCTTTTCTAAAACCTGCACCTCCTCTCTCCTTTTCTTTAGGTCCTGGTTTGTCAATCAGAGTGATTTGTGCAGAGGAACCTTACATCTGTAAGGATTTTGCCGAAACAAACAACATCCTCAAAATCGTCACAGACTTCTCTGCAAGTGTAAAAAAGGTCAGAAACATACAGATACATCAAAATCTAATGTCTACTTTGCTGATGTCCTACATCTGTGCAGATCAATTGGGAACAGAATCCCACTTATGTAATTGCAGTCAATGGAAAAATAATTACTACAAATATGCCGGTCTCTCAAAACATTAAACAGTTTAAACCAATTGTTTACCAATCTTTGCAGTGAAGCATGCGCGTTTTTATTAATTCAACGACTTACTGCTTATTGAAAACACCCCTATGAGCCAGTGCTGACACTGTAAATATGGTAGTATGCAGATCCAAACAAATCAAAGACAGATGCTGGACTGAGGAAAAACTCCCAGTATTTTCAGTGAACCAGTAGTTTTTGACATGATGAGGCTTAACATCTTAAGAATAAATCAGCTCCAAGCATCACACACCACTGGGGACTTATTGGTCATAGACACAAACCGGGTGAAGACTTGTCTCATTTAATTCTGTGCATTGATCTTTAGCATTTCCCTTTAGTTTCCGGCAACCAGATGACTAGATTTCTGAGGAATAAACTCAGGAAAGTCACAAAATAAATATACCAAGTAGCTGTTTGTAACCAAGCCATTAGTACAGTGGAAGCTCTGCCCACACACCAAATGAGAAGACGTTGACTGCTGTTTATTCTGTCTGGTTAATTATGGAGTTAATATTGCAGACTCTGCTGGTTGGTTTGCCACATTGCACCAAAAGCCAAATGATTGAGATGATTTAAAGTGGTTTTGTGGCTAGTCTTTTTTTTTTTGGTATCTTTTTTTTTTTTTTTTTCATTTTGCTGCTAAAGGAAGGAGTTTTGCTAGGCACCCTGAAACAAGAGCTCATATGCATAAGCTACACTAAGACCAAATCAAAGAGAAAAATTAAACATTAGCTTTAATAGGATTTTTTTTCTTTGTCTGACAGTGCAGCTGAGGATTCAGTCATTTGCTATGACATGCAGGACAGTTGTTCATTAGATGAATAATTTAAAGTTCAGATTGATCCACATGATTTCCTCTTGGACATTGGGAATCTGGGTTTTTGTGGACATACTGACAAAGCTGATGTACATGGGAGAGTTATTTTTAAGTTCTCTTCATGTTCCATGTGACATTTGTTATGAGAGATATTATTTGTGTAAGTTTTCGTGATACAGCTGGTAAATGAGAACAGAATTTTTACATATTTTGTTGTTTCTGTCCTTTCAGTTCCAAATTTATATAAAGCTTCTCTGCCTCTCTTCTCCAGCCCCATACCTTGCTGCAGAGAGTCAAGTCATGCATATCAGATGAGGAGGAGGAGAAGCTCATGCAGATCACCAGCCTTCATTCACTCAATGCCTTCCTGCTGCCCATCAAAACTGTCGGCGTCCAGGTAAACCACTTCATCATATCTAGGTAGTCCCTTAGTATTTTTTCTGCTACATTTTAGATTTTAACATTATATTATAGATGCCAAATGAGACATTATTTAGAAAAAGTTAGACCATCTTGTTTAAGGACATTTTTACAGTCTACACATAAACCTCTTTCACATGATTCATATTCTTTTTGATTTTTAAATTTAGTGTCCATTTTAAAGGTTTGTCAAACTATAGCTCATGTTTTTGTTCAGGACATCTGAGCTGTTGCACATATTTGCACTTTAGACTGCTGATGAATTGTTAAAGTGCAGTGAAGGCTTGAAACAGTTTGTCATTTCTGCTGTTTACCTCCTTGTGTTAAAACTACAGTTTAGTGGTTAACCATGCGACACACCCACACACAGAAAGCTTCTCAGTTTTTTACTTTTTGACTCCATCTCTGTCTAGCCAAGGGAGGGACTTCTTGTAACTGTTGTGGCACATTTTACCATTGTGAGTCTCTGAAGTGTACAAAGGATGTGTAAAAAAAAAAAAGAGGTTAAACAGGGCAAAGGAAAAATCCTTCTTTTTCCACTAGTTTATACTGATCTTCAGTGTTGCATTGAGAAAACTATCGTTACAACCACTTTCCCCCCAGACATTTTAGTCAGCCAGTGACTGTTTGCGTCTGTGTGGGTGTGTCCCGTTACATCCTGTTTGAAACCAGATATTTAATTTAGCCTTAAACCTCAAATTGTGGGGCAGACATGACACTTTAGACAAACATACTGATTTCACTGGCTGGCTTATTTATAGAAACCTCACTGTTTTTGTTGTTTAACACACACAATGTGTAATATGTGTAATGGAAATTACACACCTGTGTAAGCTAAACTTAGTTTTGTTGAAGAGTATTGTTTTCTCATTTTATTTACTTTGTAGCTTTCAAGACTTAAGCTTGAATAATATGTTAATAATTTCTCATCTGTGTCTCAGGGAGATTGCCGATCCTACAGTTATGTGTGCGGTGTCACAAGTAAAGAATCTCCACACTGGGAATCGCTCATGTTCCTGGCCAGACTCATCCCTCGCATGTGCCATAGTATTAATAGGTAATACACAGAACACCCCAAGCTCATATCTACTCAGTCATATTCACCATTAGACAGTCTGTCTGTGGTCGGTAGAACAAATAAACCCTCATTGACTCATTCCGGTCTCTCCCTTTTCCAGAGTTGTGTATGTATTTGGGTCCCATGTGAAGGAGCCTCCAATAGACATTACCCCAACCTTCTTGACCACAGGTGTTCTGAGCACGCTCAGACAGGCTGACTTTGTAGCCCAGTCTATCCTTAGAGAATCTGGTAAGTGTGTGTGTGTGTGTGTGTGTTTGTGTGTGTGTTTGTGTGGTCAGACATTTTAATTTAGCCCTATGTATAGAAACATTACAGATTATTGGAGGGGGTATAATTGGTCAATATGTGTGAGCAGCTTGAGTAAAACAGTTAAAGCTTCTGTAGAGCCTTCACTCCTTTACAAAGCCTGGCATTGGTATGCCCTCAAACATAACCAGAATAGTGCACTTGTGTGCATACTTGCACCCGTAAGGGGAATTTCATGCGTCCGTAGGCAAGCCAAATATTTGTGTGAGAGATTTTCTATTTTCTCCAGTGAGAGGAATTTTCTTTTGTAGCATGTCTATACTTTCCTGCTTTTTTGCTGTGGTTTCACTTAGTCCTTCATTGTGCTAATTTAAGATGTGATTAAAAGGGGTGGTTTTGAAGATCATTTTGATAATTTTGTCCACACTTTATATAAATGGTCCATACAGCTTTTTGTTTGTTTAAGACATTTCAAAGGTCTATTTGAGTTAGCTATGTGAGTTTATTCTCATTTTTCTATTGTGGACAGCCGATTAATAAATCCAGGCATCAGTAATTGGACAAAATCTACTCACTGAAACGTTGAATTAGAGGCATAAACCTCAACTTTTTGAATGTCTATCCTACAATGAATTGATGGACACTCTAGTGTTGTTTGTTTTTATCTTTTTTGCTGGTGTATAGTGAATGTGGTAATTGACTAGTGATGGCGAACAAGAGAAATTAGACTTGAGGTAATGGCATTGTCAAATAGACAGGAAGACTTCCAACTTCCATAATCTGCCTTATATGAAAATTATTCTGGATTCAGTTTTAGACCATTAAGATACTTTGTTATTTAGGTTGTTAAAATGTGTTAAAGCGGTGTTAAGATCTTTCTTTTCTGTCTTTTTTTTTTTTTTTTTCCAGGCTACTCTGGTAAGATAAGCCAGATGCCAGTCATCCTGACCCCCCTGCACTTTGACCGTGAGCCACTTCAAAAGCAGCCGTCCTGCAGACGCTCTGTGGTGATCCGCACCTTCATCACCAGCGACTTCATGACTGGCATCCCTGCAATGCCTGGCAACCACCTCCCGGAGGAGGTATACAATGATTTGGTCTTATTTTTTTTTATTATTTATTTGTTTTTTTGCTAGACTTGGCGGCATCATCTTTCCTCTCTGGCTACTAATTCAGGTTCAGGGATTGAGCATTATTGATCTAAGAATAATAACTATTTAAAGAAAGGAATTAAATGGTGTGTCAATTTTTCTTTCATGTTGCTGAGTGTTTTAAGAGTTGCTATCTGTTTTCCCAGGTGGTGCTGAAGATGGTAAATGAGATCAAGAAGATCCCAGGCATCTCCAGAGTCATGTATGATCTGACTTCCAAGCCACCGGGCACCACAGAGTGGGAGTAAAACACGACATGACGTCATACCGATAGGACACACACTCAGACACAATGCACAAACACACTTAACAGATAACAGAGAGAGCTGGTGAACTCCTCCATTTTTCTTCTGTCCTTCCTCTCCTCCAGTCTGCCCCCCCCCACCTTCCCCTCTCTCTTCAACATTCCCATGGAAGGCAGACTGTACTGTGATGAGCGCATATGCAAAGGCGCTACTGCTCTGCTCTCCCCCACCACTCCTCCTTGGTCTTAATATTTTTGGCGATAGGGATTGATTAATGTCGGTTATTGATAATATATTGTAATTTTTGATCCATGTTCAACAAAGTATCTCCTGACGAAAAGATAAAGTGCTGCTTCCTTTTGTGAGGTAAACCATTAAAGGCAAGTGGCAAGAAGCTGTGAAAGTTCAGAAAGTGGACTTGATGTTGTGCCTCAGGTTATGGGATGAACTGAACATGAAAACAACAATAGTGTAACGGAAAAAGAAAAACAGCAGAAGGAGCATTTGAAAATCTTCAGCAATTGTTTTCCGCCTTTTTTGTCGAGATGTTTTTGTTTCATTGTTGTAGGTCAGAATGTTTTCCGCCTAAGACTATCCTCTCTATTTGTTCATTTTCACTTTCTGCCTGTATACTGTGCTCTGAAAAAAGGTTGTCTGAAAAGAACTAAAACTAAACAGACCACCTGTGTGACCAATCAACAATTTTTAAGCTTTTTGTTTTGCCAAAAGTAGAATATGCTGTGGTGATATATAACATTGTGGGCTCCTCTGACGATCTTCTCCAAGCTACATTTGTTGACAAGAGCTGTTGAATTGTTGCTGTACCCACTGTGGACAGCAGTCAACCCAAGAATAGCTTCAGTATGATGACTGGTGTGCAGTTGTGCAAGAGGCCAATATGATGGGTAACTTTGTGTGTGCCTGTTTTATATATTTTTTTGTTTTGTTTTGTTATCTTTTTATTTTTTTTTTCTTTGGCGTGACCCGACCTAGACTGATGTTTCCAGAATGGAGGATATAACACTGTTTCTCCTCATGCTGCAATATGTAAGCTTTTTATGAAGAATAAACATGGCAAGAAGACTAATAACAAAATTGTAAGTAAAGTAGAGTTTGTCACTTCATTATTTTCTCTGCTCCTCAGCTGTGCAGGGGCACATTTTTGCACATTTGGTGTATATTTTTTTTTTTTTTTAATTTTTCCCCATAAATCCTCGGTGCTTTATCAGCATAACAGAGTCATACAGCCAGTGGGAACTTCACCTTATTAGGTGTGTTGCTCCGTAGTGTCAAAGGGCAGGTTAAGAGTACTGTCTGTTGCCATCTCTAACATAAGTTCCCTGTGTCTCAGAAAGGCATTATTGGGTCATTTTTTTCTGTTCTGTACAGTCAAAACATTAAGCACATTATAACCTCTAGTCTTCAGTCTTGTCATTTAGACCTCAGTGAATACGGTGCTCAGGTTTAACTGAGTTTTAAAAAGCGTATTGTATCCTGGTAGAGACATTTCACTCAGATATGGTGGTTCTCTTGCCTCCAGAATTTGTCTTTGTGCCTCTCATTCTCTGCTTAACATTTAGTGGCAAAATACCCCTAATGCAAAAAGAATGGTTTTCCTAACTTGTCTTAACTGCTATCAGTGTTTCTCCCTCTGTTTGGCCTTTTATACGTGCATTTTATGTTGCATATGTCTCCATAGAAAACAACAGCTTGATAATAATAATGGACACATAATTTTGTAGTTGGATTTAATTGCAATATCAATAAGATTAAGTTATGCAACTCTGTCAAATGTTTTTTTTTTTGTTTTTGTTTTTTTGCAGTTTTTGTTTTAAATTTCTGTTCAAAAACGCTCATTCTCCTTAGTAACGTGCCTCAAACCAATCCACTGCATGCAGTTTCAACTATGACGACATTTGTACAATGGAAAACTGAGCTTTAATAAAGATCTCCATGTTGAAACTTCTCACATCTGTCATGAATAAGTAACCTACCTTGGACCTCCCTCCGTGCTTGTTAACTTATTTTCCTCATCTCTTAAGATAGAGTAACTTTACAAAAATAAGTAAAATATTTATTATATACAGAGAATAATGTATCCTTTTGCTATGAAATAACAAAAGTGGCCAAGAAAAAAAGCAAATTATAGAAGAGTTAGGCTGACCTGATACAATGTCTTGCTAATAAAATACCACTGAACCCCAATAAAATTTTTATCCACTGAAATAGGCTGCAAAAGACCATAGATGTTGAGGGAATCTAATGCACTTGTTTGGAGAAAAAAATGTATTCTATTTAAATACTGACTCAAAGGAGCTGTTTAAAATGATGGGAACTTAATTTTCACATATTGGAGAACTGGATTGATTCAGAGTCAAGTCAAAAAGCATCAGTATGATGGTGCTCAAGTTCATAGATTTTATTTGTATTTTGCCATATTTTGTTGTTACTCTTTGATATTTTTTTTGTTGCTTTTATTTGGTGGTGTTTATGGTCCAAAATTGTAGTGGAGGGAAAAGTCAATGCGATTTGTGTTAACCCTCTCCATGCTTAAAACATCCTCAGCTCATAGTTTTTGTTTCGTCTCAGGAGCACTTTAATGAAGAAAAGAAATAGGCAGAAAACAATTTCACTTCTTTTAATATAGCCTTATGTGTTTTCTAATAAATTGTGGAAACAGATCATTTTAAAATATCACAACAAATTTGTTTAAGACTGGAAGCATATGATGGTATCTCATTACACTGGAAAATATTCCCTTTAGCCTCTTTACTTAGAATATGTATGCAACCCCCCCAAACAACTACAGTAAAACAGAATAGTAGAATACAAAGACATTGCTTCCTGGACCTCATCCTCTTCCATTTAACCATGTACCTCCTTAAAATTCTCTGCATCAAGCTGGGCTTTGAAAATGGTATTTTTGTAGATGACAGTACATAATTGATTTCTTGCAGAACTCATCAGTATTAGTCAGACGTCTCTCATGTGCCTGTGACAGATCACAAGGGCTCAGTCACACACACACACACTGATGCTAATAATTTATCAGTAACTATACAAGAAGTACATCTCAGTATCTCATCCCTTCTTTAGATTTCTGCTCTCTGTATGAAAAAAAAGTATAATGGCCTGTTATAATAGTGACATAAAACTACTGTAAATATTTTGTTAAAAAAAAAAAAAGTCCATGGTATAATTTGATTTGGTTAACATCCTATATGTGTGCAGTCGGCCCTTGTTACCCAGCAGAGGTCCCTCTGTGTGCTGGGGGGTTCAGGTGTGTGTCTGTCCCCTCTGACTGAGAGACAAGAGCAGACAAGTTCAGTCATCCAGCAATGCACTGTAGACCCACACTCAGGGGACGAGACACGATTTTGGAACAGTAGCCGTGCCATAATGTTGTGTAAAGCCTGTACAAGTTACCACATGCAGCTGCCAATTAACTCCTGGCCTGTGGCAGTTTGTCCTCTGCAGCTGACCCCAGTACAGACTAATGAACTGATTGGTATTTACAAAGGAAAGAGAACACAGAGAGATGAAATGAAATCATCAGAGTTTTCTTTGAATATATTTGACATAGGATTGTGTTTGTGCATGTTTTGGTGGTCTGGGGTCAAGTCAGTGCTCTTAGACGGTGATAAAACCAGTGGAACAGCTTTTGAACCACTCTTCGTCTAATACGCCACTATTGAGAAAATAATATTTTTTGTATTTACTAAAATGAACAAAGTCCTTCTCCTCTGTGCTTTACAATAATGAAGATTGAAATGCTCTCGGCGAGTCATGTAATCCAGCGTCATCCTCTTCAATTTTGCCATTCTGAATCTGTTCTCAGGTTTCCTTGTGCATCTCCCTTGGGAGCAGATGAGATACCTGTAACACTTTGCTGCCTGCCACACTGAGAGCTCTCCATCTCCTTCCTGCGTCCACATAGCATGGAAATCGGACGCTTTTTGCTTGGATTATGTGCCTTTTCCTACTTGTACAGATCTGTTTCGGCAGAGTCCACTTGCAAGCTGAAGGCCAAGTTCAACTTGAGCGGCTACAAGGATGTAGAAAAGAAGAAGGTTGTTATCGGGGGGATGTTCCCCGTTCACAAACGTATTGCTTCCACTGATGGCAACACTTCAAGGGTGCCTGTCTCCTCGGGGTGTGAGGGGTGAGTTGTGCCATCTTCAACCTTTTCACATGTCTCGGTCCATCGTTGTGATGTTATTAGTTCAATCTCCTTACATTTAAGTTGTTCTTTGAATTTATTTAACTAGTCATAGATAGACTTATAGTCCCATCAAAGATGAATGTTTTTGATATCTTAGCCATTAAGTGAGGGATAATTTTGCTTGAGTGACTTATTTGTGTGTTTCAACCACACAGTTTACTCCTAGGATCTTTTAACATCACCATTTTACTAAAGAAATCAAGACACAGCAGGGCAGCACTTATGGGGCCAAATAGCTACAGTGGTCCATATTATTATGAAGGCAGTCCTTTACAGTGTGATATTCAACAATAATCAGTGAATCTGTGAACTCTGCTCTTGTTGGTAATCAAGGCTGAATAAGTCTGTGTATATTTTCAATCAAAGATTTTAATTTTGCACATATACTGAATATGGAGACTATAAAAGAGACAAGACAGAGGAGTAAAATTTATCTCTAGAAATGTACTGTTTGTTCATCACCGTCTCGATGTCCTCTAGGTTTAACTTCCGCACCTTCCGCTGGACCCAGACCATGCTGTTTGCTATTAACGAAATAAATGAGAGGAACGACCTGCTGCCCGACACAGACCTGGGCTACGTCATCTATGACTCCTGCTTCACCATCTCCAAGGCCGTGGAGGGCACCCTCACCTACCTGACGGGCCAGGACGAGGCCGTACCCAACTACCGCTGCGGGAGCGGAGCGCCCCTGGCTGCTCTAGTGGGTGCCGGGGGCTCTGATCTGTCCATTGCCACTGCCAGGATACTGGGGCTTTATCACTTCCCACAGGTAAGGCAGTGGTTAGTATAACGAGGGTAGATAGGGACACGGAGATATCAACAGAATGAGACATGTTCATCCTCCTGTCTTTAGGTCAGCTATTGTTCAACCTGCTCTGCCCTGGAAAGTAAGTTCCAGTTCCCTACATTCCTGAGGACCATTCCAAACGACAAGCATCAGTCTACAGCTATGGCCCAGCTGGTGCTTCACTTTGGCTGGACATGGGTGGGCACCATAGCTGCAGATGATGATTATGGCAAGTACGGCATCAAAGACTTCAAGGAGCAGGTGGAAGAAGCTGGTGTCTGCATCTCCTTCTCTGAGACACTGCCCAAGGTAATCAATTGTTCTTTCTGGTCAATATTTCACTGTCCCACCTGTTATTTTGATCACATCGATACACCATCGTTTCAAAATCTCTACCCATTGAATAAACTTTAGGTGAGTTACCCACAGGACATCCAGCGTATTGTTGAAACTGTAGTTGAGTCCACAGCCAAGATCATCGTGGTCTTCTCATCAGACGTGGACCTTAGTCCTCTAATCCTTGAGCTGCTCCGACACAATGTGACCAACCGTACCTGGATCGCCAGCGAGGCCTGGGTCACCTCTGCTCTCATCAACCAGCCCGGGGTGAGTCAGTCAGTCGTTCGAGAGGCTCTAATCAGTCTGAACAAAATGAATACATCACAGTTTGAGCTAAGGCTGATAAAGAATAATAAAGGCTGATATGTGTTTTCGTCCAGGTGAGCTCAGTGCTGGGTGGTACCCTGGGCTTTGGGGTGAAAAAGGCTGACATCCCTGGTCTTCAGCGCCATCTACTGGATCTAGACCCCTATGCTGACCCACTCACTGAGGAATTCTGGGAGACGGTATGTTCATTGAGTTACTTATTTGACATGAGGAACTTTGAGTGACCAATGATCTGTCTCCACTTATTGAGTAACCACATCTAGGGTCTGACAGTTGCTTGGACAGGTCACTTTTTCTTCTGGAGCCAAACACTCAGTGGCAGCTTTGTCAAAGCAACCTAGAGAAAGTAAAGTTTTTGATCATATTTGTTGTCTTACAGATGTTTAACTGCACACTGGACTATGGCAAAGCTCTGAGACAGGCTGAACAGAGGGCCATGGAGGGTAATGGCACACTGCCCAGGGCAGTGAGAGGGATTCCTGATGGGCTATGTACAGGGAGTGAGTCTCTGGCTCAGCTCAATAACACCTACTCTGATGTTTCCCAGTTAAGAATCACTTACAGGTCAGTTCTAACGATTCAAACCACTACTGCAGGAATTACTGATGTTAGGAATGTCAGCACTGCTATAAAATCTTGTTTATGCTACTGCCCCTACTATCTATCTCTCCCCTCTACCGCTGGTAATATGATATTGATTTACCACTATTTCAGGGGAAAAAAATTCTGGTAAATCAGTTTCTCTGAAACTATGAATGGAATTTAATTTGTGTTGCACAAAGCATTGAGAACGGTTCCACCCCACAGTGTATACAAAGCCGTGTACGCTGTGGCACACGCCTTGCACAACCTGGAGCACTGTGTAGATGGAAAAGGACCATTCAGCGGGAGCAGCTGTGCTGACATCAACAACTTTGAGCCATGGCAGGTAAGCATGTGTATGTCTGTGTGTGTGAAAATACTAATAAGCATATGTTTGGCTAAGCAGACCAGCAGCCATCATAATAGATGACTGGAGTATACTGTACGTAGAGGAGGGGAATGTTGCATGTGATACATTTTTGAAAATATGCATATTAATGTATGACAAGAATTGTGTGTTGTGTGATAGGAAACAAAATTATGGTAAGAAACCTTCAGTAACAAAGATTGTGAAAAAAAAAATACGGTAAAAAAAAACAAGTGTAAGTAAAAGTGAGTGGAACACAGTGGAATTCACTGAGGAATCCTTTAAATATCTTTCGATTATTATTCAATATTAGAAAACATATAGAGATCAATTAATTGAACAATACCAACTTGAAGAGTAATTTTGTTTTTATTTCTGTGTCATTGTGTGTGAGTGTGTGTGTTTTTACGTGTCCATTGAGGTGCACACACACACACAATGGTTGTTAAAAGCATTAGAAAATCATATGTGGCAGACCATTTATGGTATTTTCTTTGAGAAGGGAGCCTTGTGTCCTATGTTGTTTCAAATTGTACCTTCTATGTTGTTTAAAATGGTGGGTTTGAAATCCAAGCTGAACCGACTCCATCTCTCATCTCCTTAGCTGATGTACTACCTGAAGAACGTGCATTTGAAAGTGCCCAACACAAACGAAGAGATCTACTTTGATGACGGGGATGTGGAGGGCTTCTATGACATCATCAACTGGCAGGTCAATGGTAATGGAGAAATATCCTACATCAATGTGGGACGCTACAATGGCTCAGCAGCCCCAGAGGACAGGATGATCATAGCCAATGACTCCATTGTGTGGAACAATGAAGGGCTGAAGGTCAGGAGCACATTGATTAAGACAGCAAGTAACCGCATGCTCTTCTAGAATATCATTAGTTCACTCATATATATGTCCAAGTCCACTGTCTCTTTACTTCTGAGTCTTTGTATTTATGCAAATTTGTGTCTATAAAAGCATGTTTGTGTGTGTGGGTTGCAGCCGCCTCGGTCAGTGTGCAGTGAGAACTGTAAGCCCGGCACCAGGAAGGGGATCCGGCAGGGAGAACCAGTCTGCTGCTTCGACTGTATCCCATGTGCTGATGGAGAGATCAGCAACACAACTAGTCAGTGCACAACTTTCAAACTGCACCTTAAGGACGTGACAATGTCTTCCTGAAAATCTTATATCTTTAGTGAACCTCTCAGAAGAAAATGCTGCTCTGTTTCATTTTATTACTTAACAGCCTGGAACTACTTAACTTAATTTTACTTAAGGCATCTCAGCATCATACTAGTGTCTGATTTTTAAGCCTATTTTGAAATCATTCTATTTTCTAAAGAAAACAATAAAATAATTAATTAAATAAATAACAAACTAAAGCGATAATGATATTTTATAAATCTTTTGACTAGTATCACTGAAGAAATTGCAAATTAGCATAGTGAGGAAGTTGTCTTAATTTTGTTTCACAAAGTGAGAATGTGCTGCAAAATTAACTATGGCTTCTTCAAAACCCATCAGAATCCTCTTGGACTAATAAGACACTAAAAAAGCAAAAACAGCTACTTTATTATTTTATCATTGTCACATCCCACTGAAACTGTGCCAGCTCTTATTTTGTCCAAATCCCGTCACTCCATCTACTGGGCTTCTTGGACGGTTTTAGGCAGTTACACCAAGTAATACTGTACATAACTTCTGCGCACACAATCACTCTAATCCTTGCTGCTGTCTTATCAACCTCTCCTTCACACTCTGACAGATGCTCGTGAATGTATCCTGTGCAGCGGAGACTACTGGTCCAATGATGCTCATGATACTTGTGTACCAAAGATCATTGAGTTCCTGGCCTTTGGAGAACCACTGGGGATCACGCTCATCGTCATCTCTGCCTTTGGAGCATTAGTTACCGTTGCTGTCGGGGTGAGATTCACAAAGGGAAAACGTACCTACTAGTGATGTCAAAAGACCCCTTGTTGTTATGGAGGGTAAGAAGTTAAGACCTAAAATGTTTTGTTTCATTATGTTTGTGTTCTTCTTTTTCCAGGTGGTGTTTGTTGTGCACATCGGCACCCCTCTGGTGAAAGCAAATGATGTTCTGTTAAGTTTCTCGTTGCTCTTCTCGCTGGTGGTGACTTTCCTCTGCTCCATCGTCTTCCTCGGAGAGCCACAGGACTGGAGCTGCATGACCAGCCAAGTGGCCCTGGCTCTGGGCTTTGCTCTCTGCCTCTCCTCCATCATGGGTGGGTATGCTTTCAACAAGGGTATACCCCAATTGTTTGTATATGTGTGTGTTTTTATATGTGTGAGTATGCTTGGCAGTGGTCCCATGAATTGTATCTCTGTCTATCACAACTGGAGTATCTCAACCTCAAATCAAAAAAATACTTTTTTTTTGGTCAAGGCTACAGACTCTCTGCACCGTAGCATCCTCATATGTTTTTACTTCAGGTAAGGCAGCAGTGTTGATGCTGAGAGCACAGGCTCTGAAAGCAGCGCGTGCCAAAGCCAAAGCGGCCGCCAAAGCTGCAAAAGCAGCGGCCGAAGCGGCAGCCAACAGCGGCAGTCCGGATGTCATTGTAACCAACACAAATAACAACAATGATGCCCGTGCTAACCCTGAAGTGGACGTTCTCACCTGTGCCCACCAGAGGGCGATAGCTGCTGTGGCAACATTAATACAGGTACAAACATAAAATAATAATAATAATTAAAAAAATTGCATCTTAGTTGATATCTCACTCTGACCTCTTAATATCAACAGGGCCAGTTGTTATAATGCAATTTTACTGATGTTCATCACCATTCTAACCAGGCTATTGCATGCACAGTGTGGCTCATTGTCCTCCCTCCACACCCTGTCAAAAACACCTCCGCCCAGAACATAAAGATAATTCTGGAGTGTGATGAAGGCTCTGTGGTCTTCATCTGCTGTATCTTCACCTATGACATTCTGCTGGCTCTGATGGCCTTCATCTTTGCCTTCATTGCCCGGAAGCTGGAGGACCACTTCAGGTAGGAAACACACAGGTTCAGGTAACACAGATGAGCACTTCAAAAAGCAGGTGTATATTAATATCACTACAGCCACTGGCTCATTGGATTCAATGGAAATAAGCAATACCCATAAGGATGTTTGGCCTTGTAGTTACAGAATAACTCATTTATCTTTTATTGGCTTAGATATACCCCAGTCATTTTGAAATGCATAGAGATAGTACATAAAGTACAGAATATGCAGTCCTGACAGACACTTCTGTTTACACTTACTCATATTTAGTCTGTACGCAGATATCAGCAAGAATTATATAACATTAGACAGCTGGTACAAACACACATAACAATAATATCCGATAAAAGGACAATAAGTGGTGGATGTTTATTGATTCTTTTTTCATGCCAATTTCTCCTTGGTGTCTCTTGTCTGGTCTTATACCAAACTTTGAGCATAAGAATATTAAGCCTTCTCTTGTTGAGCCAACCTGGTGTAATGCATATTTCTTAATCTGTCCTTCAGTGAGGCGAAGTGTGTGACCTTTGGCATGCTTGTCTTCTTCATCGTGTGGATCTCCTTTGTCCCAGCTTACCTCAGCACACGTGGAAAGTTCATGGTGGCTGTCCAGATTTTTGCCATCTTGGCCTCCAGCTTCGGCCTGCTGACTTGCATCTTCCTGCCCAAGTGCTACGTTCTTTTGGTCAAACCTGAACGGAACACAGAGGAGATGATGAGGCCCCATGCCAAGGCCCGCGATGGGACCTTGACTGGGACCTCGACTGGGACCTCGGCATCACTCTCTACAGCTGCTACAACTGTATCCACTACCATAGATGATTAATGGGTAAATAATAAGAAACGAACTGAGCCACAAAATTGAAATATTTCAAAAAGATGGTAGATAGTAGCTGTGCCTCTGATCCACTGGGCAACTGGTCCACATAATAAGGGTTCCTAGTCTTTTCATTCAGATTTATTTTACAATCATTATGTTTGGTCTTGATAGGGAGACAGTTTCTATTATTTACAAAATATTTCTATTTATACTGATTGAATGTATGTCAAGCCCAAGTCAGTTGTGGGTAGAGTTGATTTCAATAAGCAAAATCCATGAGGAAAGAAAATTGCTTTCTCAATGTTCAAATGCATTTTCTAAAATTGATGATGTATGTGTGAAACACAGTATAATTTAAAAGGTGAATTCTTTAAGATAAAATGTAATTTTGACTTCTGTCAGTCACTTCTGCTGAAAGATACTTTTGTAGGTTCAGACTGTCAAAGCTCGTGTTGTTTCAGTTGCGGTGGTGGAAATAAAATGAAGGCAACGTTTACCTCAGATATCATTCTTTTATTACTCCTATATGCAAAACAATTCCAAACACATCTGATAATTTTTACAGTTTCATACATTTAGTTTATGATATCCTTAGCAAAATATTTGTTAAAACTTTAGCATTATAGCCTGTCAGTGTGTGAAACAAATATGTGTAATTCTGTTAGCACAAGACATTGTTATTTTTCATTTATCATAATATATGTTTTTTTCTTGTTAAAGCAATAAATTCATTCTGTGCTCAACTGTGGGGCAGTGTTGGTGAATTACCATAAAAAATCCATTCATATATCGCATTGCACTGCATAACTGTCAATGTGGAAATGTAGTTCTTCTTTTGGGCAAATCTGTCACCCATACTTTCAGCTTTCAGCAAGTGTGACAAAAGGGGATTTAAAACATCCTTTAAAGCTGCACATTAAATACTTTTATATTACCAGTGGGCTACAATATAGAATAAGGTCCATCAGACAGAATGAAACTGTATCTGTAGGATGTGTAAATAAGCCACTGTTTTTTTCACCATCTCAGAGTCAAACTACTGTTACTACACTCAGATACATGAGCCTCCTTTGGTTGAAAAGTACCAAAGGAAGCCTGATGTATCAGGGTGGGGGTTGCTGCATATCTCTTAGCTTATCTCTTAGCTACAGTGATCCAGCAGAGGGAGCTGGGGGAAACTGCTCTGGAAATACCACAACCCTCACCCCTGGATCAAGACATAAAAATGTACTGATGGCAGGATGGATGGAGATATCATTACAGTGGAAATACATTATTGTAAAAGGAGTAGAGCACTACACTGACTAGCATGTTTCCAAATTACTGCTAGAAATGTCCCAGAGTTATTCAGGTCCCAAAGAACATAAAGAGTGAACTGAAGTTAACTCTAAAAAGGCAGAGGAAATGATGATATTAATGTGTGGGTGTGCTGACTGTCCCATACATCACTCTGAGCTTTGTCAAACTCTGTATTACAATGAAGTTTAATCTTTTCGTCATTTTTTGGGGCTCTCTGTCACTGTTATTTTAATGTTTGCATTGAGAGGAAGCTGAACCCAATATCTTTGTATCTTTTTGGTTGTTTTCTACTTTGTCTTTGTATTGTGCACAAGATGTGTATGTGTGCTACCTCAGCCAAAACACGTGACTTTCCAGGAATCTGTGAAGTGTGGGACTGTGTCCAATCAAAGCTGTCAGTGTGGATGGTAATAAATTCCCCTGGTGACAGAGCGGTGAAGGAATGCGTTTATGATTTATTGTCAGCTGACGAGAGTGGACAGGAACACTGGTGCTAAATCAAGACAAAAAGTGTGCATGTGCATCACTGTGTGTTTGTTCATCTTACTTTGCGTATGTGTGAGTGTGTCTACCCATGCGCGTACTAAACCGGCATTAGTTATATTCAATTAACACTTTATTTTTAGACTTTGTGAACAGACTCTCTTTACCAGATATATATTTTTCTGTGTCTTCTATTTGCTTTGTAGGGCAGGCCCAAGTTTATTTCCCTCATGGCACATGTCTGCTTTTAATTAGAAAATGTAAGCATGTTTTTAATCTATTTTCAAATGAATCATTAAGGGAAGCATCACATGCGTCTCTCTCATCAGCACCATTACATCTACTGACACTGTTTAAGGAACACTATGAACTATATACTAGCCTGTGTTGCATGTAGACCACTTTTGTAATTAGTTTTAAGAGTTTCCTTTCAATGTTATACCTGTGGGACTCATTTCATTTCTCTTCCTCAATATTCATGTGATTGATAAATCATCAATTTAGTGTGACACAATCTAGGTGAGCCAGAGAGCTAATGTCATTTTTTTCATTTCCAAATGACCAGCCGGCTTACATCGCTGTAGTGTACTGTGTTTACTGAAGGGCTTTTGATGGTCCTGTAATGACTGCAAGAAGAGGAATTGATCAACTTTTAATGGCTGGAGACAGCAGACAGCTGGAGATGTGGAGAGGAGGCTTGCTAATCATGAAGATGGGATTGTCAGGGTCTTGTGATTAATTAATGGAGTAGATGTGTTTGTGGGTGTATGTGTGTATGCAGGGGTAGTCACTCAAAATGATTTATAGAGATGGTCACACTCCTTTGAGGTGTCTCCGCTTAATATGTGTGCTGTATGTTTTTGTGTGCAAATGTGCAAATTGTTGTACGCGTGTGTTTCCAAAAGTATTAAAACTTTATTTCCAGACTGGAAATAATGAGTCAGTACAAGATTTCCCAGCAGAGGGAAATGCTAACTGACACTGAATTTGTCACTGTAAGTCTTGGACATGTTTCCTATTAGGGTCACATACTTGTGCCATAGTTCAGATGAATTTCTAATTAAGGAGAAAAAAAATTCATGAGGAAGTAGAACTTATCAAGAGCAGTCTTCATCCCACACTATCCCACACAGTTCTCCAACTAAGGTCATCCTCACTGCTAAAAAAGGGAGGCTGCTGTACTCAGAAAACAGAATCAAGGACTTCTCATTATCCTTCATCATCCAGACGCTTGAGAATAGTTTCCTCGTGGATGTTTTGTGTTATTCTTCAAGTGAAAGTTCTAACTTGCGCTTGGCAAACGAAGAGAGTAAAGAGTCCTTGGAGCTACTAATGAGTCATGTAGTGTTTGTGTGCATTACAAGGCTGCATTTAGATTTTTGTCTAAATCATAGTTATACATTCTCTGCCCTGAAGACAAATTTATGTTCCATTTTCTGTGATACATACATTTTTGTGTTATACATAGTAAATCCTCAATGAATTAGAAGATTTCTGTTGCATACAGACTGGTATTAATCTGATTGGTATTAAGTTTAAGGGGATTTTCTGAATTTTGGAAAGGTGACATATTTCAGAGCTGAAGAACTCACCTGACATCAGAGATGCCAATTCAAAAAGATGAATGAAAAAACATGTTGTTCTTTTTTATAATCTGGATATCCTCAGTTTTCACTGTGTAGGAGCAGTTAGAAGTATGGCGATGTAAGATATATGACACCAGCCCTTATGTCAAGCTTCACTTGTTTTGTGTGCCAATTTGTGAAAGGTTAGAGAGGCTTTAAGAAATTCTAATATGTACATATATCCTTAACTTACATAGAATTATGTTTAGGAGATTAAATTATGTTTTACACACCTCACGGATGTTTTCAGCATCTTATCACACTAATTTGTCATTAAAGGGGAAGTGCATGCCTGACACTCTTTAAATGAATGTCCTTAAAAATAGCACAACAGATTATGGGTGAAAAAGGAGACTAAAGAGAGGTACAGAGGCTCAAGTTTGCTGCTCCTAATTTAATAGTGAGGAGAGCAGCTGTTCCTTTTTGAACCATATAGTTTTGGCACCTGTGTGGTTGTGTATGCATATGTGTATGTCTGTGTGTATGTGTGTATGTGTGTCTTTTAACTCCTTTAACTCTCTCACACCACCATTTTTCCTGCTCTCATCTCTGTCTTTCATCAGCCTCTGACTACTCCTCTCGCTTCCTGGACTTGTGGCTCGAAAAGATTGAGTTTTCATGATCATACCACTTACATGTGTTCTGGAAAGATAAGAAAACTCGGCTGATGAAGGGTTAACCATTCTTTGGAGTGGTTTTTTAAATATGGGCTCATGAGAAAAAATATTTATGGCTAAATTATACCAAGATTAAAGGTTAATTACACTCGGATCATTTATGTAGGAGTAACACATGCTTCCCATACATTTAATATATAAAAGAAAAAATGCCTAGGTGATGTGGTATCTTGGCTGTGCAGCACATTAATGTTAATGCTTCTCTGTATGGATTTAACATGCTTTATATTGATAGCCTTGCCTGGCTAGTTTGCCTGAAAGTACATTTAAAAACCATATAATCCTTCATCCTTATGCTGATCTGATTTAGAGGTGCGAACACAGACACACAGGCTATGGAGCCTTCAGGCCCATGGCTGAGAAGTTAAGTAGTTGTGTCTGACTTTTGTTTCAAAATTCTCTCAGATGAGCAGCCGCTGATGTCTGTTCAGTCTTACTTTAGTCCATAACCAACCAAAAATGGAAAACTCAAATAGTGAAAACTTTAAGGCTGATCTTTATGTAAGAACAATCCTGAAGGCAGTTGAAAACATAAACTCAAAAAAATTCGCGTCTCACAAGGGGTTCAGGATAAAGGACTTGAAAAATGATTTTGTTCATGCTAGAATTTCCCTCTAAGTGACATCAAAATTACAGAGAAGATAGATTATAGATTTGTGAGAAAAATCTCCTCAGGCAGCGACCTTGAGGGACAACAGGTTTTGCAGCTGAAGGGCTGCGTGAAGGTCTGTGAAATGTCATGTCAGATATTCCAAATGCTGTTTTACCTAAAGAGACCCACACTCAGTACACAACATGAGCTAGTGGGAAATGAGCCCCTTACCTGGCAGTGTTCAACCTCTGAGGCTACCAAAAATAACACATAACAACTCCTACTACATCTACATATTACCACTATTGATAATGATAATATTAATAATACATACATACATTTTGTTCTAGTACTCCTTCTTAAGGGTGGACAATAAAGACAAAATCATGACATTTTATGACTTGAAAATGCTTTATCATGATACCATACATGTTTTGAAAAAAAAAACAAAACACTCATACAGCAGTAATAGGCAGTAATAAAATGGGAATTATTGTTTATGGCAAATACATACCTACTTATTTACTACTTCAATGTGTGTCATCAAATTGACCCAAATATCCTTCAAATCTAAAAATAAGTCTTACTTTACTCTGTGGCAACATTGCCTTAATGCCCAGCGCAACCAGAGGCATTGCTGTGAATGGACAGCTACCCCGGTATAAGTGGTACAGCAGAATGTCATCATGCTATTTATCGTAAAACCAATCAGCCACACTCCAGCGGTAGCTACCAGTCACAGTCGTTTAAAAGATACAGCACGTCATCGCAGCATACTGCAGAAGTCCAAATTCCCTGGCAAATTAGCTGGTGACCACAAATGCAGACAGAGGTCTTTCCTCCATCCCTTCACACTGTACAGTCAGCACTGACCCCTATTGTGCCCTCTAGCCCCCCCTCCCCCCCATGACCCCTCAGACAAGTTCAGTGAACTATCAGGGTCTCATTACACAGCTGAATAATTTAGGGCTGACACTCCATCGCTGATTTATTCACTTGACCTCTAAGGACACCGATTGCTGAGCATCTGCTTAGATATCAGGAGGATACTCAGACCACACAGCTTTACCACAAGGAGCCATTTAATGGACATGCACGTCTAGGTCCATTGACTGGTGCTTATTAGACCAATTCATGGACCTAGGTCAAGAAAATTACATTAGTTGGGGTTGCATTTTACATAAAAAAGCCCTATTCACTACTAACACATCCAGTTTGAAGTATTTCCCTGCTGTGTTCTATCAGTGTAACATGAGCAGTCCTCTCCTGCTCTTTATTAGGTTTTGGGAAGCTTGTACTCCAGCAATCTCAGCCAACTCCTTAGATAAGGTTAGGGTTAGCCAAACAGAGTGGTCAGTCCTCTCTGGAAAACACGCGTAAAGCTGTTTAAAACACGTTAAATGAATTGCGATATGGTTTCAAATAGTATGTAAGCAATAAGCAGCTAACCAGGGTTATGTTTCAATTAATTTTCTTCTATTTTTCAAATTTATAATACTAAGAGTGACTGGATCGGAAACATTTTGAGAGGTAAATCTGCCAGTGTTATCATTGTAGACTGCATTATGTGCCTTGACAGCTGCAGCAACAGTAAATAAGAGGGCAGATGTCAACTTGACCTCTGAATTTTTGAATCTTGGCTGGGTTTAAGACTTCGCATGGATGTCCAACAAATTTAGTGAGCTTCAGCATGTACTACCCCTGACATTTCTGTCATCTTTGCAGTCAGACATCAGGAATGTGTAATTAGACCTTTATGATTTGACTGACATTATTTGACCCACTCACATTAAATTCAAACAGATGTTCAAACACTTTAATGAGGCCCAAACTGAAACGCAGTGCTCCTTGTTTCACCTCCAACAAAAGCTTACTCTCATCCTCTGGTTTGGATGCGGGAGCCAGCTCTTTACTGAGCCAGCTTTCCACGCTGGGTACACATTCTCTCTCTGTCGCTCCTCTTGTCTCCGCCTCTCCTCTCCTCCACTCTCTGTCTCTACTCTTTCTCTGGCTCTCTCCTGCCTTCTTTAGCCACCCGCCTCTTTTACCAGACTGTGTTTGACCAAATTTGTGCAGAGAAAAAGGACACATCAGCCCCCTGCTCTCCCGCACTACATGACATGAATTAGCATTTCATCAGTATGCAGTCCTTCTCCACCATGCAAACGATGATTGAATGAATGTGTCTCCTGGGCCCTTCCTCTAACCTTCAGTTAATATACTTTCTCCTCTCTCTGCACAGTGCTTTGCTTTGCTGTTTTGCATCCTTCTCCCTGGTGAATTCAGACAGGGAACAGAGTTAATACGTATCTATGGTCAGAAAAAGGTTACAGGAGGAGAATTTAAAGTCTGGATGGAATCCATAAAGGCTCTTTGGCGTTTGAGAGCGTTTAGACTTTGAAATTCAAGCAGAGAAAACAAATTCAACTGGTACCTGTAAAACCTCACATAAAGCCTCGATATTTGAATAAACATGTTAATACACATTCAAATTACCCTGTGAAGCCATATTATGACTGTTTTTATGTTACCACTTTTTCTGTAACACTGATATATTAAAAATGTAATGGTCAAATAAGAATTTTCTGGTTTTGGCAAAAAATGATATCTGAAATTTTGCAAATATTTAACATACTCTATATCTGTGCTCACATATTCTGATGTGTACTGCAGCCAAATGTCTATTCCACAGTGTTATCCCCCAGGAGGGATGTAAATTTGTGTTTCTTTCCCACCAGCCTGAAGTCTTATGTTGCAAGACTGTTAAGACTCCTGTTAAGAGTCTATGACTCTGAAATGGTCCAGAAGGTGTCTAAATATAGAGTTGTCACTGGTACCAACCCTGAGGATGAAAAGAAATAATCTGCAAGTGCCAGTGTACATGTGGTGTGTGTTAATAATTGTTAATAGGTCTGCTTCAAACAATCTTCACAGTGTTTATTGCCTAAATCCACACTCAAAAGCTTAATATTCTCTTTGTTTTCATTTTTAACTACCTACATGTTAGTGTTTGTGTTTTGATGTGCTCACATTTATGCAGTTTGTGTTCGTATGTACATCATTTCTTATACGTTGTTTAAGTATTTGAACGCATCAGCTTTATATCATATGCGCAGGATGTGTGTGCATGTGCGCGTGTGTGATTGTTTGTGGGTGTGTACACACGGTTGACACCCTGGCATGTTTGGCTCCTTCCTTTTAGGCCAGGGCAGGCTGTGACGAGACGAGGAAACCGGGATCCTGTTTCAGGCTGGATGAGGCTATAAGAGAACAGAGAGCACGCTGCACCGACAGAAAGAAAGACAGAGTCAAACAGGCAGCACGAAAACAAAAAGAAACCAGAACAAAAAAAAAAAAAACAAAAACAAAATTTGAGAAGTTGAGAGGTTTTGCTGACTGAACTCTGACAGTCTGACAAAACAAATTTTTCTGATCAGCTCGACTGATCTGTCATCCAAAAAAGGGGAGGGGGCAGCGAAGGATTTGAAAATACTTGGAAACCCTGACGCTCCTCCTCTTCACCTTGCTCCCTGAACTCTGCTTTTGAGTGGAGGGGGCACCCCCTGGGGCCATGATATCCGCCCGGAGCAGCGGAGGGGGCGTCGGTGGGGGACACCAGCCACCCCACGTGCCCCGCAAACACTCAGTGGCCTCTATCGGTGGGCCCAGAGCCCTCCGCAGCAACTCCCAGGATGCCAAGCGCAGTTCCTCCTCCGGGAAGCATGGGGCGCAGCACCGACACAAGGCGGTGCTGATCAGGGAGATGGACATCACCTGGTACCTGAAAATGTTTGGACTTGGCAAGGAGGAGACAGTTTCGCACAAGACTGGCATGCCCTACAGGTCAGTCAAGCCCTGTGTGAGTGTGTTCGTGTGTGTGTGTGTGCATGTGTGTGTGTGAGAGGGCCACCAAAACACTCTGCCTGACACAGTGCAAACAGATTGGAGGCCCAATGTGTTGGTGAGTATGTGTGTGTGCAGTGTACAGTAAGTACAGATGGTCTGTGCATGTGTGCTGACAGATTATTCAAGTATTTTCGGGCTGGACCATGAGCGCTATCTGATGACAACTGCCCCTCCCCTTTGTCCTGTCATTTCATTTGTGAGCTTTGTGTGTCACAAGAGTCACGCTGGTCATAACGACCTCCGGCTTAGAGTTGTGTCACCTGATCTGGCCGTAAAGCTAATAGCCAGCATCTGTCTCGCCGCATTAGACTGTGTTGACATCTTCTAACACCATGGTGACAAAACATATGGAGGCTGGAGGGAGTGTTTTGATCCCTGTCTGTGTGACTGACAGGCAGAAAGCACCAATAGCGTTGCCCCTCAGGATACGATGCACACCACAATTTCCACTTTTGGAAGTTCCACTATTGATGCGGCAAGTGTTGTTAATCTTTTTATCATCTCTCCCTCTCCCCCTCTGCTCTCATTGTTTCTTACACATGGATATTTTCAGTATTGGGTTACCCCCACCCCTCCTCCTCTTGCCATGTCTTCCCTCTCGTTGCTCTACTCTCCTTTCTTGTCGCTAAATGCTTAATCCGTCTGTGTCCCATTCCAATCATTCAAGCCTAAAGCTCCACATTCATTGGTCTGCAGTCAAGCCTTTTTCCTCTCCTCCTATCTCCTCTCCTCTCTATTCCTTCTCTGTGTATTCCCCAGCCTCCCCGTTGGTTCTGGATCCATTCACTCTCTAATTTAGAAAAACAAAGCAGACCGGAGAAAAGAGATGAGAATGATAAAGAAGCAAGGGCACATTGTGACCTTCCAAATATTTATGGATCCATTTATGTTGTAGGGCAAGGCAGTATTACATAATTTAAAAGGATTTCTTTACCGCAAATTTGTTTGTTCACTTTTCAGAGAAAATTGATCAGCAGAAATAATGGAATGATATTGTGTGAATTGGCAGAAGCAGCAAGATCATTTTTCCCAGAACTTCAAACTGTCACATGTAAACAAGCTTTATATTATTTTGCCCTCCCTTCTCCTTTTTGCAGCTGCAATGTGCTGAGTGACGCAATCTTGTTGGCCTGGTGCATGTCAGAAGTAATAAGATATATGTAAATACCTGAGTATTTGGTTGTGTGTCACATGAAGCAACTGTTGCTTTTATAGTCTGGAATGCATCAGCAGGATTAGGGTCAGTGAGCTGTTATTCAAAGGGATCAGAAACTGAAATTTTGATTATGCCCTTGTTTTAAAAAAAAATAACTTTAACTCATAAGATCACTACTTGGTTATGTTTTCATGTGTCATCAGTGTTTTATACAGCAAGACATGCTAATGACTGCAAAAGTAACGTACGTACAAGTAATAAACTTGTGACAGAACAGGATCAGGATACAGGATTTCCCCCCTAACATTATTTAATTTTCCCTTATTGACAGTATCCTTGACATACAACGTATCGGATTCATTTTCCATTTCTTGTTTGTTAGAGCCCCCTCTATAAAGACCACATCTGTCTCCCAGGACTTACATTTACATGCAACTAGTGATGTTCCCTCATACAGGTTTTGTAGTTGTAACAACCTGTAGATAACTTTGATTCATTGTAAAAACGTATAATATTACGCGTGGCATTATGTTTACTGTAAACATTGCTTACTGGAATGATGGTAAAAGTGTTGAATGAATAATGTTCCAACTATTTAGACAATGCATACTGCATGTGTAGGCTTGTACAAAAAAGAACAATAAGCGAGGTTAACATTAGACCAATGACCAATGCATAAAACAAAAATGGTACATTTCCATTGCAGCGTAAATCTGTAGTGTTACAGTAACAGAGAATCTAATGCTTCAAGTCTATTGAGTTCCACTCACTTGTTCTTTCACAACTCCCATTGTCCTACTCTCACACCAGAGTCCCTGCTCAGACAACTATGGTATATAGAATGAATGCACTTGCTTGATTATAGCATGTTTATGTTATTGCCCGAGACACTTCCTGTCTGTATTCTGTAAATCTCCAAATAAATAGAGACGTACTTTGTGGTGAAGGGATCTCCTCTGTCAAAATACGCCTCGAACACCTGATCTGCTTGTTATTTCAGATGTGGCTTTTAAATATTATTTAAGAGTTGGCTCGGTGACATGTTGGTGGCCACACACTTCACATGCTCTTTATTTACAGGCACATAAAGATATAATGAAAGCTTCTCATGGCTTGACGGACAGACTGACAGGTGCATGTGGAGTGTGAGGAGTGTGTGCGTGTGCAAGTGTGACTGTGTTTAATAGCCATGTTTCCGAAGTGATGAGCTCAGCAGACCACCAATAAAAAGGACTACACTGTGTGAATCACTATAAGATTAGCACGACCTTCACACACACAGCACACATGTACTCCTGCGCATACACACAGACAAAAAACATGTTTTAAAATTCATTTCCCCTTGAGATTCAATATCAATCATTGCCCTGCGATCACTGGGACTCCATCACTATAATCTGGAGTCAGTTTTTCTAGATGAAAGAACATCTGATACTGACCTAGAACACACACACACACACACACACACACATACACACACACACACACACACACACACAGACTATCTGCCAGCTCTCCTCTCTCTCAGTCCCTGCTGTGGATGCCAAACAGCATGCGAGGGCTGGATATCCTCTCCCTCATTTGAATCAGAACAATTGCTGTGGGTTTTTTTTTTTTTTAGCTCTCCAGTGATTCTGCATAAAAACTGGGGCAGAATATAACCACAGATATTCCAGACTTTTATAACTGAGCTAAAATAGCTTTTTCTCCCCCTTAAATATGTTTTTTTTTTAAAAAACAAATCCTGTCCAAAATTAATGTAATGCTTATTTGTTTTTGATAGAGACAGAATATTTATATTACATTTCTTTTTTTTTTTTTTGTGAAAGTATATTGGGGATAAAAATGTGTATTGTGCCTTAAAAGATCAACGTGACTACTGATTTTTTTGTCACTGGAAAATAACAAATAACCTAAAAATTCCTTTAAACTGTGTTTTTTATATTGTTCGTTTGTGCTGATTACAGTGCCTACATAGTAAATAAGATGTATGTTGTTCCTCCAGGATCAGCAGTCCTTTAACACATTTGATAAAAAGATCATCTATAGAGTTTAAGATGACATCAGCCTTATTGGATTAATTTAGCTACAATAATGCTTTAATGGAGCAAAATATGAAACCAAACAGGTAAAAATGACTGTGGATGATTAGAGACTTAGTCAGTAAAAGATGTATCATCTCTTTAATGAGCCCATGGCAGCACTGTTGTTGACTGTGAAAAACAGGGACACCTGCCTCAATAACACCTTCATGGTACAGTGGTCCTCAAAATTGCTAACAAGCTGGAATTCAAGCATGTGTTTGTACTATAGTGTTTCCACAAGTCAAGCATTATATCTAATCTTCTATGTCTTTTTAGAGCATTGTAGAGATTTTCACCTCTATCAAATGTTATCAAGAATGGCCATCATCTTTAGGAACAATCACTTAATAGGCAACCCTGTTACTCAAAGCTAGTAAAACTTGATTGATTCAAGTGATACTGACAGCCAACGGTATAGCTGCCCTTCTCTATACATGTATTGGAATTATATTTCCTCATAACACCAGAGACATAGGTGTGGCAACATGATACTGTTGCATGGAGAACAAAAACACATGTACTGTTAGAGCATGATGGATGAGGCACTGGGATGCAGCTCAGTTTAGTTGTTTGATTCACTCTACAGCCAGCCTTTTGCAGTTTGACAGGAGCTTGCTTAAAGTATCCATCCTTCAACAATGATATATTAAGCGGAACATAAGGACTATTTCTGACATAGCAAAGCAACTAAACGCAGTTGAATAGTATGTTCTCCTCCTCAGTAATTAAAAGGATAATGAGTAACAAAGAGGAGCCTTAGGACAGCTGAAATGTTAATTATGCAACACAGCACTCGATGTTTTGTCCATATATTTTATATAGACAGTGTAATATAATATTATCAACTTAACTTCTCTCACTCTTCAGCATTAAGCTAGATTTTCAATTATAATAACAACGGGATTTAGTTGAGAATGTAGGCCAACGCACTGGTGTTAAACAGGAGCAGGACAGTCCCCGAGGGCTGGAGACTGATCACTGGCATAATTATCGCTACCATAGAGTCAGATGGCATAGAAAGCGCTTTTTCGTTTGAGTAAACAACATGGAAATATTTTTTATACGCTGCAGATAGCAAGTGAAGAGTGAAAGACATTACAATGTGGATAGGAACTTGAGACATCTAATCTTTTTAAAATTTCATCCACAAGAAAGTTTTACAGTGTTGTGCTATACCATGCTTCTCTACTTGTTCTGTTTCTATCAAGCTGTGCACACTGGATAATTATCAGACATATGCAATCATTATATGGGGATTCACTCACTGGAGGGAGTGCATGTGGGGGTGGTGGGGGCAAAATGAAAGAGACAGAAAAAGATGGCTAATTAGTCTCAGGGAACATGGAGCTGATGGAGAAAGGACAGGATGGAAAGCAGGTAAAATACTGACAGTTAAGAGAAGAGGTAGTAAGAAAAAGTGTAAGATAGAAGATAAACAGGAATAGATATAACAAGGCGGACTGGAGCAGAAATGTTTTCTGAACCTTGCTTTTGTTTCCCACAAAGCCGGCTTGCCATGCTTGCAGCCACAATCCCCTGGCTTGTCCCCCCTAACTGTCCTCACCCTGGCCTCTCCCCCTCCTCTCCCTCTTTTTGTGGTATTCTTAACAGTGACTCACCTGCTCACATACTGAGCAGCTCATAGGAGAATATTTCTTTTCTCAATACGAGAAGCAAAAATAGAAGAAATAGTCTAAAAGACGAGAGAATATAACACAGACAGAAAAAGAGAGACATCAAATAAAACTTTGACAAGGAGAAAAATGTAAAAAAAAATTTTGGACGGTGAATTCTATTTCAAAACAGCATTAACTGTGTGTACATGTATAGGCTCCATATGTATGTATATGTAGTGTCTAGTGTCTAAAAATACACCGTAAAGACACTTGGTTGTTGCATAAGCTCAGCTGACTTTCCTGCTGCCAGGCAGGATCAATTTTTCCGACCATCCTGCTGGACAATGGACATAGCTACGCCTCTGTCAACCCCCCACCCAATTCTACATTTGGTCATATATGCATGTACACTGCTGTCTTTGCATTAATACAGTTGCTATAATTTTAGCAAAGTGTTGCATGTAGGGCAAAGCATATATTCATTTTGATTCAGGTGCAGCAAAACAGTGAACTTCACAAGGTGCTTGAACAAAGCTCTGAAAAAGAAACTTTTGGTAAAGTAAGTATATTTGACTGTTGCAAGCCATTCATTTGGGTAACTTCTTTTCTAAAATGCCTTTACAAATTTTGAAAAGAAAAAAAAATATCTAGAGAATACAGCCTTAATACAACCTTAAGGACTCACCAGAATCAGGTCAGTTTTGGGTTTGGATCCAATAAACAGCCAAGTAGTCTGTACCTGACATGTGGAAGGGTGAAGAAAAGAAACTTAATCCTGACAAACAAAAATTAACATCACTTACAGACACAATTAATTATGTTTCAAATAACGTGTGAACATATTTTTACTACTGTGGGTTTTGCGTAATTGATTTCATTTTTGGCTGGGACTTTGTTTACATGTGCATGCTGGACCCATCTAAATTTGGGTATTTTGGCTTAGTGGCAGTTGCTAGAATTTTTTTGCTGAATACCAAGGATGAATGGAAGAATATGATTCCAAATTCTGTGTGTGTGTGCATGTATATATGTCTGTGTGGGTGTGTATGTTTATGTAGAGAGATAGAAAGAATGACAGTGTGCGTCTCAAATAAAGTTTCCTGGTATGGGAGAATGGTATTCCTCATGATTCCCACAATCCACTGGAGGACCAGACATGATGTCATTGAACACTCCCATGAGAAGGACAGAGGTGAGAGATTATATACAGTGGGTGTGTGTGTGCGTGTGCGTGTGCGTGTGCATGGCAAGAGAGAGAAAGAATGACAGGAAGAAAGAAGACAGACCAGAGAAGGAGACATCCCTGTTTTATTTTGTGGTTCACTTTATTACAAAAACACTGCCCTTAGACTGTGTTCAACTGTGCATGACATGCTCTTGGCTATGTGCATGTGTGAGAGAGTCTATGTGTTTATGATAGGTGTTTTTCATGGGCCAAACTCCAAGTTACACTTTGTTTAAAGAGAGACAGAGGAGAGAGGGAGTGCAAGAGGTGTCATACAAAAGACAAAAGAGATGAGGTAGAAGGGGAATATTATTGAAGGGCTGGAGGATGGAAAAGTGAGCAAAGTACTAACACACAAAATGTACACGTACACAGTGTAATGTGGGTGAAAACAAACTAAGGAAAGCAAAAAATGGAAAAGTGGGCAATGCAAATGTTGGAGAAGCAACAAAAAAAGGAAATCAGGAGTAAGTGAAAGACCTTGTGACGGTGGGAATACTGAGAGACAAAGGAGGGATGATGGGGAAAGTGAGAGTGGAGAGAGAGAGAGAGAGAAAGAAGGAGCGGGAGGGTGGGAAAAATGTCCCAGATTCCCATGCCATTAAATAGGGAGCAAAACCAAACTGAGCTTATAATGTAGACTGGCTGAGCAGGGGGCAAAGTGACAGCATGAGTGTGTGTGTTGTGTGAGAGAGAGAAAGCAGAGGGGAGAGGGCAAGAGAGAGGGAGAGAGAAAGAGAGGGTGATCTGTGTGTGTATGTCTCTCTCTCTCTCTATCTGCATGTGCGTATGTGTACAGAGAACATATGTGGCACAGTCCATGGTGGAGCACATGTAAGGAAAAAGCTTGTTTTTCCTGTGTGGACGGGCAGCCTGCAGACAGATTGGACTTAAGTTTAATTACGGACCCTTGAATATTCTTTTCCCTTTTCAAAATTATGTTTTTCCAAGTTGGATTTTCTGCATTTTTTTTTTCCGTTGTTTAAATAAGAGGCATGTCCTTTGTGTGGAGCTTCATCCAGAGAAGCACTTCACTTTTCTTCTTTCCTTGAGCTTTAATCACAGACTCACTCACAGAGTCCTCCGCTCCATGTAGCGCCGCGTGGGCGAGGGGCCTACCTGGATTAGTCTGAGCGTACATGTTTGTGGGACGGACTCACAGAAGAAGGGAGAGACTGAAGGAGAGCATAAAGTGAAGAGGAGAGCAGAAAGATGTATCTATACAAAGCGACGTGCCCAGATATTCCCAACCCGAAGCAGAAGGGGGCCAGGGGTCAGGGCGTCGTTCCGCCTCAAGGCCCCGGCCAGGGAAGGTTCGTCAATCAGGTGTCCACGGGGACTGGGCCTCGACCCTACGCTCCTCTGATTTGGATGGCGAAAAAACCCAACAGTGTGGTGGAGCTCAAACAGTTGGAGGAGTTTCTAAACTTCCACTCGCTGTCACTGCACGACACAGTGAGGACTCAGACAGGCATGGTCTACAGGTAACATACCTGTGTGTGTGACGTGTTTGTGAGACATTCCTGGATTGTATAGTGGCTCCCTAATACTCCGAGGCTCACACCTTCAGGCTAATGGGTGTCACAGCAACTCTAACAGCACTACTGCTGCAGGGTTGTTCACATGTTTCTGTGTGTGTTAAAATTGTATTGTTCTGCCTTGTTGATTTTTTTTAATGATTTGCTGTCATTGGCACCGGAGTTGACTTTCTAAATTTTATGGGTGAGAGATCTGTTGCTCGGGTTGGCGATTGGTTGCGGGATTTGTGCATGATGTCATATTTGTTTACTGAATGCTACTTTCAGGTTGTCCCTTGTTCATTAGAGATAGAGAAATATTGTACGTCATTAGAAATAATGGAGATCTGATGTGTGGAAAAAGTTTTTAAAAAAGGCATTGAACTCAGGATGCAAAGAGTAGAAAACCAACACATTCATCCACTCTTATCTACTGTCTCACATGCTGTATCTTTGTTTTCAACAATTTTAAGGTCACTATATTATACAAATCCACTGCATCAGAGGGTCTATTGATCTTGTTTAGAAACCTACTCAATGATCAATTACTCTTAGGAGGCAGATACATTTATGTCAGTGTGCTGTATGAGTATACACAGTAACTCTAATCCTTTACTCTGTGATTCTTGAAAAATTCATTCTTAAATTAAACAAATACAGAGGAAAATTATATTTTCTATGCTCATTTTGTAATGTTTCATAGTTTTCACATTCTGTCATAAGCTGGATTGAACCATATTTGATGCAGATGCATGTGCACACACACACAAACACACACACACAACCTGCATAAAGAAATAATTCCTGAGGCATGAAAATTGTTCAGTTACCCAAAATATCAACAAACTCCATGAAATGCAAAACAATTACTTAATCCAAAATTATCTATAATATGAACAAACTCTTTTCAAAATAGTTTTTAAAAAATGAAAGGTACAGTCTAGGTTGCCATTAATGTCTTTTATCTGCTGGAATTATCTTGGACAGGTTTTTTCCTTGACAAGTACTCAAACTTTTTATTGTGAATATACTAATGCTTTTGCTATAACATGTGGAGTAGCTAATTTCTGTGTTCATGGTTGCTTCACGGTGCTTTTAAAGCTGCACAACCGAAGCATTCTAAATTTCACTTGTTTATGCATTATGGCCATGTGTTCCAAAACAAGTAATGTCTTCCAGTAATAGAAGTCCCAGGGCCATGCTTGATCAAAATGTACACATGCATAATGCTGTATCAAAAATATATTCAGTCATTCTCCAAATGGCTCATGTTAGATGTGAAGTAGGTTTTTGAAGATAATCCTCTTCAAGACAGAGTGTTGCTCAGGCTCTGGTAGAGACCCATGGCCCTCCTCTGTTCATTGTTTTCTTCTACTTTGTCATCTGTGACCAAGCATAATGTTGGTGAGTGGTTTGAGTGAGTGTGACTGGAACATTGTGGATCATTGCTCAGCCCTCAAGCTAGAAAGCAGCATGTAGTTGCTTTGCCTTCATTTTGTTGTCTCCAGTGGACAATAAGGAGAAGTGTGATCTTGAATAAAGAATTTCATTCTCCAATAGAGTTTCTGTTGTTGGTTGTAGCTTTTTATTATACTTAAACAATTATCCATTCAATATAAGTTGACCTAATACGAATGCTCTTTTATAACCACTATCTTCACATTCACACAGAGACGCAGAATTACTGCTGTCCTTCATAAACATTGTTCAACACGTACTACCAACATTATGTTATTATCTCATAATTACAGTGTGTTAATTACTTTCATATGAGCTATGAGGGGAAAAAAAATCACAAATCGAAAATCCAAATGAGCTAAACACACCTGTTAATCATAAGCAATTTCATTTTTCAGTTTACCATATGTAACAGAAAGCACACGATCTGCAAATTAGGCTCCACAATGTGGTTTATAAATGTGGGTCCATGTGTGTTTTATATTTGGAGATGCTTCTGGCTTAGTGTTTCCATGAACTGATTCTGTTGCTATATTCTGCAAACATGACTGTATAACAATCAGTGTAATAATAACACAACCTAAACCTATTCTCTTGTTGTGTTGACACAGACGAAATGATGACACAGAGAGCAACTTCTCGCTCACTCCTCTGTGTCCACCAATGAAAGAGTGAAAGGCGGAGTAAGGAGGAAGGGAATGTGATGGCAGTCTGTATCCCTGTTGGGTCAACCTGGCTATGGGAGCTCATATGGCCATGTGCTGTTAGCATTTCGCCTTGGGACAATAGCATATGTGTATACATGGTCCTGTGTGTGTATGAAAGTTTGTGGCTATTCACATGGTAACCTAATATAACAGCTGTCTGCCCATGTCCTTTTCCAGGTCAGTGTGGTCAAGTTCCGTCCTGGGTAGTCCCTCAACACTCACACACACACACACACACACACACACACACACACACACACACACACACACACACGCACGCGCAAACAAACAAACAAACAAACAAACAAACAACACACACATGCACATAAACATACACGGGACAGAGAATTTATTTTAGCTAAGTGAACTCTTCTTTCTCCAGAACTGATATTTAAACAATTTCCTCTAGCTCTAACTATAAGATAACTAAAACTGGCCATGACTTTATCCAATCAAAAATACTCAGCAACAAATTATTGATATTAAATGCTTTATCAACAAAGTACATCCCAAAGGAAGAAATGCAAATCAGTGAAGGGCCCTCAGTGTCCTTGCAACAGGTTTTTCTTTAAAACCCTTCTGGTGCTGTAGTGAGAGGTGAGTCTTGACATGATGAAATTTGTGGTAGCATTTTCTGACTCAGCCTTTTGGATTTGTGACCCCTCAAAACAAAAAAATGTTTACTGTTATTGTGAAATTATTCAGTATTGTTGTCAAATTGGGGGAAAAAGCTGAAATATGTTCTTTCATCCATTAAACCACTGGAAAGCTCCTGATCACCAGGTAAGGAGCCACTGTCCAACTTCTAAAATAAATCCATATTTAAAACCAATTCTTGCAACCTTTAACCATGGGTCTTAATCCAGCACTAAACCATAATTCCAAAATAAAACTAATTTTAGACACTAGTATCACCCCTAGATATATCACAGATTTTCCTTCCTAATGTCAAAAATATAAAAAAAAATCTTATTTCCTTCTCTTACTGTTGTGATGATATTTAGTCAAAGCAGAGACAGAAACAGAGCAAACACAAAAAAATCCACATGCATAATTTTTTTTTTTTAAATTGCAAACCTTTTTAGTCATTTAAAATACAAAACAAAGCAGAGGGGAAGAGGAAGAAGAAACAAACTACAAGCAGATATGAGCCTCAGCTTAACAGCATGTCCTCACATGCCTTACTGTTGATTATTCATGAGTGTGTATGTCTGTGTGGGTGCGTGGGTGTGTGTTTCCAATTGTGAAAGAGCTTCTCTGTGTGTGTTTGTGAGACAGTGAATGCTGCTTCTCATGTGTGCATGTTCTTTGTATTCTGAGTGCGCATTTTGACCATGTAGGCCGAGGAGACAACTTACTGCTGTTCACTTCAGAACATATGCATTCAACATTTCCTTGGGGCTAATGTGGTGAATGTTAACGCTAATTATCTAGTCAGGGCCGATATTGTCGCTATGTGTCAATGAACCATGTTAGAAAAGCAGAGATCGGCCACTTTGTTCCAGATAGAAGTTTTAAAAAAAAAAGAAAAGACTTCAGGAACTGACTTTGAAAGCCAGTCGGTGCACATGTTGGTGCTGAATGCCTCACCACTGAATGAACATCCGGCACAGGTTCATTCTGGTGTTTCCTCTAGCCCTGTCATTCCTCTTCTTTGCTTTATTTGCTTTCTCCGTTGAGTGTTCTTACATTGTCTTAAAGAGGGTACAGCTGTTACATTTTGCTATTATTAAACACCTCCACCATCTGCCATTTTTGAATCATTTTAATTTGAGGAAGTGCTTTGGGTGAAACACTTTTGTGTCAGTAATCAAATCTGCAGGAAGTTACATATAATAAGCTGCCTTAAAATAGTCCTCTTGCAGTGGTCACAGTTGTCTTTTTCTTCTTAAGTTTTTATTGCTCTAATTGTATCTGTAAATTGCTGAATTATGCCAGTTGAGACAAAGTAAATAGTTGTGGTTTATTGTTTTTGTACTTTCTGTGATATTATGGTGCTCAAAACACGCTACATGAAATAACACTGAACACATCAGGACAGGAGGGCAGTTACTAAGCCAAGAAATAACTAATGTGTTCAATCAACATTTTCCTGCAAAAAAATTAAAATCTGGTACATCCCCTCTTAACCTAAATGACATAGAAGTTACAGATGATGATGCACTCTGTTGATTCCTGATAACACACTATGATTTAAAATGGAAACCTATTTAATCAGCCTAGTGGGGAAATACATTAATCAAGAGCCCATGATATTATTGAATATAGAGCAGGGAATGCTGGGTAAGAGAGTGACAGTGAGGGGGCATTTGGACCTCCAGGGGGCAGAAGGTCACATTATGAAGCATATGCCATGCCCTCATGGGTGCACCAGTTTGTGTGTATATGTGTTGACCTCACAGTGCCTGCAAGCAAAGCACTGTGTTCCCACACTTCCCCAGTTGAGCTTCAGCAGTGCTGTTGTGTGTGTGTGTGTGTGTGTGTGTGTGTGTGTGTGTGTGTGTGTGTGTGTGTGTGTGTGTGTGTGTGTGTACGTGTATGTGTGTGTGTATGTGTGTATGTGTGTATGTTGGTAGGCTGGATGTTAGTCAGTCCATCTGATTAAATGAGGTCTGCCCACTGATAGACTCTTAATAATGAAAAACTAGTAATAACAATTTTGAATTGGTACCCAGGTACCTTTTGAGGATGCTTGATCTGTAGCACGATCAGCAACTGCTTTTACATTTTTACGTCCTAGCTGCTCTTGTCTCAAGACTTTGTTTACTTTGACAGTGTCCTTTTGCAGGAGGAAACATTAAATTGTAAAATCATGGTGAAAATCTGTAAAAATATATATATACATTAACTGGAATATGGCAAGAGAGTACCTCAAAATGTGCTCTGACACTGGAAACCTTATGCAAACATGCACTGTCATTGTTTGCTCTATAACATGTATTTTACACAATATAGTTTAGTAATAAAGCGCCAGTTTTAATATACTCATTAGTGCCTTATGTGCACTGGATGTGGAGATTCTTTTTTTAAATTTACAAGTTCAAATTAGCTTGTTACAGAGTCACCATCTGGTTCATTGTGTGGATTATTTTGGCTGAGGGATTGTGATTTCAAAATCCATCCACCAGTGCATTTCCCAGGGACCCTTTCTTAGCTCCACATTAATTCAAGGCAGGAAAAATTGAAACAATCACAACATTGCTATGTTTGAACCCCAAAAAAGTGAGAGCAACAGTGTCTGGTTGTTGACTATAGCCGGTCAAAAGTCTTGCATTACTGGACTGGAGCCTTGTGTTCACTAACAGTGGTATGACTCTGGTATCTGCCTATGTAAGGAGAGGAAATCCAGACACAAGAGTTTATATATTATAGTGCTTAACAGACAGAAGCAGCAAGATGGAAGAATTGGAGGGGACTAAATGGAGATGAAGAAGTGAAGAGAGGGGAACAAAGCTCAAATACAAATAAAAGAGGGATTTAAAGTGAAAAGAAGAAACGAGATAATAATATATATATTTTTTTATTATCGAACTAAAGGAGGCAAGTATTGTTCATGCTCATTTACTGGATTATAGTGTGTACATGTTAATCAGTGTTTCTATGTGTTTAATAGTTAGTGTATCCGCGATTGTGAGTGTGCAAGTCTTTGTTCTTAATCAGAGCCTAATGAAACTGTGGTTTGCGAAACAATCGACACTTGAGAACCAGTGAGCCAAAACTGTGCACTCAACCAGAGATTTATAGATCATGCACTTGCACGTAATCAGACACATACATACACATACACATGCAGATGAAGGCGTCAATTGCTCATCCTTTATTCATCTTGGAAAACAAGTGAATATTTAATATATGAGATGGTATTCTCACTAAATACTTAATTGGTTGGGCAGTCAGAAATGTGGGTATTTATGCATTTGTGAATTCAACTTTCCTTTTTTTAATGATGTCTATTTTATTGGTGGGTAATTCGTTACATTGCGGTTCAGTTGGCAAATCAAGTGTTTATTTTATTGTGTACATCCTAGGTCCTGACATCAAGATCTACATTTCTCTACAGTTTTCATACATATTGAAAGTACGTCATCACTATGACTAGACACTCTAAGAAATACCTGCAAAAGTAAAGAACCCCTGTATTTAAATATAGCAGTGTAAGTACCCCCTGTTTAGGGCCTTTTCTATTATGAATGCTTCAAAGCTATTGCAAGCCTAGAGGGTGTGTTAGACTGTGATGGGCTTTAGACACAAAGTACTAGACTGACCAAGATCCTGTGACACCTTTGGCTTAGAACCAGTCATGTGATAAATTACCTTTGATGGAGAGTAAGAGATACAGAGAGAAAGAGAAAGAGATCCCCAGTTTGTAATTACAAGATGGGAAAACCAGGTTTTTTTGGGACAGTGTGTTCACTAAAGTTACACACTATTAAAGCAAGAGGTAGAAAGTAACTAGGTACATTTACGAGGTACTGTGCTTAAGTACACTTGATCGTTGAGTATTTTCTTTTCATGCCACTTCCTACGCCGACAATATTACTAATGGATTTGATGAATCCATTAATTGGTTGTCAGAAAATAAACCGGCAACTATTTTGCTAATCATTTAAATCATTTCATGGGTCAAGCATTTTAAATGTGAGTATTCGCTGCTTCTCCTTTTAATTAAGTAAAGAATTTAATTTTTAATTGTTTTGGGGTTTGGACTGTTGGTTGGACAAAAATAATCTGATCATTGGGACAGTGTCACTTTGAGTTAATTAAACAGGTACCCGAATAATCAAGAAAATAATCAGGACATTAATCCATAATGTAAACAACAGTAAGCTGCATTCCTAAATACAGTTTTAAAAAATTATACCACTAAACAAAACGAAACATTAAAATACTACTTACACATATATGCAAGAGTAACAATAATGATATCATACGAGATACTATAGTCTAAGATTCACAAAGGTAATTTTCCTGCACTCAATACTTTTACTTTTGAAAGTACATTTTTCTATTCTTTTATATTTTGCTTAAGTAACATTTCAATGCAGGAGGAATTATACTCTAGATGTGATATAAGTACTTTTGGTAAAGGGACCTGAATACTTCCTCCACAGCTGATCATGGCAACAGACTCCAGAGAACGTTAGTAAGTTAAGGCAGGTGTATCAGCGACGGCAGGTGAATCAGCGACGGCAGGTATATCAGAACCCTGTCACCCTCAGGTTCTCCCCTAAAATGCAGTAAATAAGCCATTATTGCTGACTAAAAGGATTCAACAATTAAAAATTATTTTATTTTTTTTTTGTCTGGCTGTTGCGCGTGTTTCCTCCACAGTTTAACCTGACCTTCCTCGACGCGCTGAAAGTGCGCCCCCTCTCGACGGAGGAGTCATTGTTAAGTGCACCTGCTTTGAGAAGCATGAGAACATGTCAAGTACCGTCGCTATGACCATTGCAAAAGGCCATTAGCTGGCTTCTGGTAAGCTCCAGTAAGAGTTACTGCTGCCTGTCAGCAGCGTTGAAGGCCGGAGAGCCTGCCGGTGAAAAGGGCAGTGGGGAGAGACACGGAATGGAGACAGGCCACAGTGGCTCCGCAAAGGAAAGAAGAATGGCCTCCTCAGACGCTGCGAGTCAAACGCGCCGTCCCCCCTGTCTCCGTCAGTCTTCGCTCTCTGCGTCCTCTGTGGCTTCACTCACTGCCGCTGAAATGTCCCACCATACCGCGCGGGCTGTTGGTGTGTATTACTGCGAGGAGCTCACTGCACAGACAGAGTCTGACGGGGCTTTGAATAACAAATGTCCCCATTCAGTTTTGCATTTTTAGTGGTCACCTCATCTATTCACTGTGTGACATTTGGGATCATTTACAGTCTGCGCTAAAGGTCTGGTAGCTGGTTATAACTATTTTGATTACGGATTAACCAAAGTCTTTTTTTTCGGGGGAGAAGGAAGCCAAAGTTCCCTGGTTCCCGCTTCTCAAATGTTAAATTTTTCTGGTTTCCTTGGTCTTCTATGAAAGTGAACTGATTATCTTTGGGTTTTGAACTGTTTTGAACAAGACATCTGTAGATCGCACCTTGTCCTTTGGGAATGTGTGGTGGGCATTTTCAGCCACCTTCTGGCATTTTTGAACTGATTGGTGATCGATCAATTGAGGAAATAATCATCAGATTAATAATTAAAATACATATTAGTTTCACAGTTAAGGCTCTCATGTCCATTGTTGAAGTCACATAATTTCTTAACTTTGTTTGCAACTGACGACCTGTCTAACTTGTCTTCCTCTCTTTCTTTCTTCTGAACTGCACCACTACTAGTTTCAGCCTAGTTTCATGTGTACTATAAGTGGCCCCTCTAGTAGAATATCTGGCCCCAGTCTGACGCACTTTACTTTCAATTTTTAAAACAACATTTAGTTGACTGTTAAATGCATTTTATAGCAAAATGCCATATAAATCAGACTTACAGTAGTATTTGAAATCTATAAGGTCATTTAGTAGACAAGGATCAATAACTGTCTGCTTTAAGTTAATTACTGTTTTGTCTGTCTCACTGATTGATTGTCTTGTGCGCTGAACATGTTGTGCTCTCTCACTTAGACAAACACATTTCACATACTGTCACTTTAGGGACATCGCATTGACTTATTAACTCCCTAGAGGATTACCCTACTCTAACCCCTAACCAATATCTGTCTAACTCAGTTGCCATAACTGTAATAATAGAAACTGTTTAATTGTACAAGTTGGATGTGTTTGTAGTGAAAACAAATTTTGGACTTTAGTTTTGTCCTTAATTAGTCAATGATTTTTCCATACCGGTCTAAAAAAGTCTTGTCCCCATATGTGGCATTACACAAACACTCACTCACTGACACTCAGTGACACACACACACACACACACACACACACACACACACACACACACAAACAGATAACCAGTTCATTTTTTGGCTATTGAAAGAGCTAACGCATTGGTCTTGACATGACTCTTACCAATAAATCAACTTGACATCTTGAAAAATCAGCCAGACTCTTCCACACATTACATGTCTTTCCTGTCTCTGGTGTTTCATGTGCCTCAGCAGTAGCCGGCTCTGTGAATCAATAAAGCATCAAGTGAACATTTGTGGGAGTGCCAGACAGGAGCTGACTGTCAGACGGGCCAAATGGATCGTCATGCTCTGTTGATTTGAACTCCGGCGAGTAAAGAAAAATCTCACGATGTTTTCAGAAGCTGGTGAAGTGTGCACCTCAGCCTTTCGATTCCCTCTCATCTTTTGCTTTTCTTTCCTTTTTGTATTTTTTTTAACTTATTATGTACTAGTTGCAGGCTGTTAAAGTAGGGACAAAACACCTTCTGTTAATATACAAATAAACCATCTTTCTCTCTCTCTCTCTCTTTCTCTCTCCCAGTCTCTCTCTCTTATTGCTTGGGGCTTTAGATATTGCTGCCTCACTGCTCCTCCTCTCTCTTGGTATTTGTCTATTATTGATGAGGAGTGATAAGTGGTTATTTAAGAGGCAGTGCTCTCTTTTGGTCTCACCCAGGTCACTTGAGGACATCGCCCCAGTGGAGCCTCATCTTATTCTACCACACTGCTTCGCTTAAAAGTGCCTTTATAACGTCAAGACAGACATACACACACACACACACACACACGCACACACACACACACACACACACACACACACACACACACACACACACACACACACACACACACACACATCCATTTACTGATGTTCCAGGTGATTCTGTAGCCTTTGGCAAATCAGACCACAGTTTAAGTACTGCAACTCATAATGATGGTCTGTGAGGTCTGAGCACACATTCATGTAACTCAATTAGAAATCCTCACAGGGGTTCACTAATTTTTGGAGTGTGTGTGTGTTTGTAGCAAGGATGAGTCAGAACCATTTCCACTTCAGTCCCTGCAGATCTTTCAAGATAAGAGCAGCAGGCAAACACCTCCTTTGTAACGACCACACACGAGGGGTGACAGCACCGGTGCGTGATTAACCCCTGGGGGGGGGGATCGGAGACAGTTGCAAAACACGTTCAACAGTTATTTATATCATGTGGGCGGGTGATGTGGTTCCAGAGAGGAGATAATAAACGAGAGTCTCTGGAGACACAGGAAGAGATGAAAAACAGAAGAGAGCAAAAAGCGTCCTGGGTATGTTCTCTAGTGCTGGTCGCCGGTGTCACCACCAGGGGGAGCCGCCGACCTGCTGCCACTGGTCATGGCCATGAACGCATCTTGCTGGTGTGTGTGTGTGTGTGTGTGTGTGTGTGTGTGTGTGTGTGTGTGTTTCTCTCTGTGTGTGTGAAAGACAGACGGAGCGCTCCTCAACCGCAGATTGACATTATGAAAAGCTAAAGTTACATATCCACATAAATATATATATATATATATATATATATATATATATATAAAAATGTATCACCACTAGATGCAGATATTTAATTTATCTGATACTAGTTGGAGTGCCACGGTGCTGTTTCCTCGTCGGAGGCTTTGCACCCCCAGACACTGTGCACTTGCCAAGAGCAGAGGAAACACGACCCAGGTGAGAGATTGCGTTAAGAGGTGCTGCAGTGATCATGCAGCGCTGGACGCAGAAGCACCGTCACTTGCTGAGGGGGGTGGGCAATGCAATATCCAGCCTAGCTCCTTCAGCACATTAACAGTGACTTCTCTTCCTCCTCACCTCCGCTGGTACCAAACCAATTCTCTCCCAGCCCCCCCTTTAAAAAAAAAATTAAAAAATCTCACTGCTGTTTTCTCTCTGCTGCTGTCACCCTGCCCGGGTGTATTTCTTTTCTTCATTCCCTCCTTTCTTCCTTCTTTCCATCCTTTCTTTTATATTCCCTTGGTTCTGTCATTAGTTGTTTCCCTCTAAGTTTTTTTTGCAGTTGAGCCTAAACCAGAAACTCAGTTTTGGAGTCATCACACGGTGTTTCTCTGCTTAAGCGTGTAAGTGTGTCTTTTTAGATTATTATATACTGCAAAGGAATGGAGCCAGAGTCTTCGTCAGATTGTGTGTGTGTGTGTGTGTGTGTGTGTGTGTGTGTGTGTGTGTGTGTGTTTCTAGGTGCAGTGCTAAAAAAAAAAAAAAGGTAATACACTGTGGTTTCCCACAAGGCTGCCTGTTTTAAAGGGGAGAGATGAGAAAAGAGGGGACAAAGGGGGGATATGAGAGATTGCCATCATAATAACAACTAAGCATAGTGTAGACCAAGCACACACACACACAAACACACACACACACACACACACACACACACACTGTTGACTTTACTGCAGCATTGGTCACTATTTAAACACTACAAATAGTCATAGGAAGACACTGTGCCAACAGATGCACAGTAAGTAAAGGATTCTGTGCAAATACTGTACAAGTAGTTGCATAAATGCCAAATCACACGTATATATACATGAACAGTTAGTGTTTTCGTGTCTTCAGTGCAGCAATGCAGCAGAGACTCAGTGATCCATGGCTGGGAACTGCAGTCTGTGGTCTTCAGAGGGGCAGCTCATTCAAAATGCTGCAGAGTTTTATCAAGGACTGAGAAAAGAAAGCACACTAAACCTGCCTTCAATCCCTGCAAAGGCTACCAGCATGCACTAGAACTGACCAGGCTGTCTTGCTTGTAAGTAGCCTTGCTCCATGATATGCTTAAAAGCAAGTCACTCAGACCTCTCAGGTCATCCAGCCCTGGTATTCTTGCTTTTTTTGAGGGTTAGTTCAAATCTGGTCAAGCTCCCTTTAGTTTGCTGGAATTGTCCTCCTGAGGGCTTGAGAAGAGTTTACACTTTCGTTTCAAAAGCAGCAGCATTGTGAATGTGAGTGGCTTTCTGTTTTTCTTTCTTTTGTAATAAAATGGTCTTCTCCTGCATATAAAACATACTATATAATTAAGGTTTGTTTTGCCTTTCCTACCCTCTGTCCCGTGTACAGTACATTAATATAATCTTTTTTTATTTGTAATGTTTTTTTTATTTTTAGTTAACTTCCTGCATTGTCTCCTTCTTTGTGTTGTATAAAATTGTTAAACTCTCCTGCGGAATTACAAACTGATGGAAAAGATCTTATCTGTTTCGCACAAACACAATCCATAGATCTTGCTTGATGAGTTGTGTGGTGCACAGATGATAAATGGCGAGAGATGTGTTGCAGAAATTCCCTGTCAACACACACGAGTTATGGGGAATCCCTTGTGCGTAGATCATTGCGCTCAAGTACTCATGCACATAGTTGTGTGTGTGAACGTGTTTACAGTTTCTCTCTTTCAGTTTCGTATGGAAGAGCTATATATTGGAATCCTTGTAAATAGGATGGATTTCAAAACACAGAGTAATTCCCTTAACATCCCTTAATGTCTTGTTAAGGAGCGTTAACAGGACATTAAGGGTTACTATGGCTGAATGCATAGGTCGTCTTCGAAAAAAAGGAAAACAGAAAAAGTGAAAAACTTATTTTTCTGTCTTTTCAATCTGTACATATTTGACAGTCTGGACATAACTGATGCCAAAATATCCCTCAGGAAAGTGCTATTAATAGATACTTCTTGTTTGGGCAGCAGTTAAAAATCCAACTCATAGTAGAAACATGAAGTACAGTATGACATTGATTTTATGGCACAGTATAAACTGTTATTCTCAGAAGATTTTCATAACACATCTTACAAAGTTTGAACTAATTTAAACTTCAAAACAACCTTAAAGCCCAGTGCCTGTTTTAAGGCACAAATGTCTGACATGGTCTTACTTTAATAATTGACACAGTCACAGTGAAGCACTTACCAGAAGAGCCAAGTGGTTCAGCACGCTGTAAGAGCTCTCCTTCATATGAATGCTTTAACTTCCTATTATCTTCAAGTGGTTTCATTTCAACATTTTCATGGTTTTGCTAATTATCATCCTCTACAAAGTAGGACAAGAGATGAATTTCAGAGGCAGGGCTATCATTTAAAAAAAGTCAAAGTTCTGCTTTCAAAAACTACAGGAGATACATAACAACTCTGGTTTGTCTCTGGTTTGCCTATATAGTGTATAAATGAGATGCAAATCAAATAAAATGGTGGTATTTAGATATAGTGCATCATGTAGCTTGCTACCAATATATGTAATGTGATTTGCCCTAACAAATCTAACAGGAGAGTTTGTGAGATGTCAATCAAGCTCAGTCTGTACACACCTACACATTCTTGGGAAGAGGTTTAATCAGCCAAAATGACTGAAATCACTTGTGTGGGTTTTCCACAGAGGCTTCCGCGTCCTTAATTATGTACTCTTTTTTTCTATTAACAATGTTTTAGTTTCCCAAAAGTGATTCAATTCAATTTTATGCCCCCCCCCAAAAACCCAACATAAAACCAACACCATCCACAACCACAAACAGCCAAACTCACAACTATTTCTAATGTGAGATGTGTTCATGCAGGGGACAATAAAGTAAATGCTGAGCAAAAGTATGACACAAAGTTATATTTTTTCTGATCCAGCCAGTAATCATCAAATAATTAGAGCATGAAACTGAAGCAGAGGGAGATGCACATTAGACCAGACACAGGTGTTTGATTTAATCCAACTAACAAAATGATGAACCCATAAGTTAGTAAATGTAGCACATGGAATCTGTCTCTCACTCTCTGTTTGTCTCTTGAGCACTTTATCTCTGTCCCTCCCTCCCACAGACACTCTAAGGGCAAATGTACATGATTGCACATGCAAATGACTCATGCCGGCACAGACACGTACAGATTCACCATCTGTTTAATTCTCTAAAGTTTTTTTTTATCCAGAACTCAGAGCAACACCGAAAAGTGAGTAAGTTGCATGAGGAATAATTTTCATTACTTTTCTTTTTCACTCAAGTTTTAGCTTTAAATATTTGAAGTCTCCTTTCTGTGGAGCTCTGCATCCAATTTACCCTAAATGTGACTGCTCAGCCAATCAGGAACTATCTCTTTCCAGGGGTTTTTATAGTGTGATCCCACTATGCACCAGCTGAGTGAAAGAGCAATTCGACCCTTAGCAGCCCAGTCTCCCCAGGAGTTATATTACATTGGACAATACTGCAGTACACAATTTATGTCAAAATCCAACAACGAATGGCAATTACTGGTATTCAGTGATTCTTTTTGTTGTTTGTAAGAGTTGATCTTGGCCCCTGATGAGACCAAGTCCAGAAAATATTCATTCTAATAGGGTCTCGGTAGGGCTTTATTCTCTTGCTGTGGGTATTGAGGCTGTGGGTCAATGTGTCATACTTGAGGAGATTCAGTTATGAAATATTGACCATAATCAACACAAGAGAAAAGATGTTTTATGGGCAAGAAACCAGTGTTATTTTATCTCTATGTGGGATTGTTCAGGACAATCACATTTTTAAATGGGTTTAACTGGCCTTGGGTTTGTACGGATTTTATTTATGCCTATCAGGTTTTGGCAAATATTTTACAATTCAGTTTCACATGGGGTGTGATCGGTTTATCTGAAAGCTTTAGCTACTAGTTACTTTTCAGATGTAAGTTAATAATATGAAATGCAATTGACAAGTAAATGATGACTTTTTTTGTAGATTAAGATAAAACTCTCTGAATCCCGGAGGAAATTCACAAGCTACCCAGTAATATACGAAGCCAAAAGTGATGTAGACACAGTTGCCACATACAGGTATTGTAGTAAAGTAATTTAGTGAGAAAAACTGATTAAAAATGGTTTCTTAGAGGGGTTTTCAGAACCTTACTATTCCTTTAGAAATAGAATAGTGTATAGTAACCCTGAATGTCCTGAGGGGAAAGGCCATGGAGCATTTAGAGCCCATTTGAAGGCTACACCTGTGCTCTTAGAGCCATGGCTACAGTGCTCTGACCTTTCCTGTGTGTGTGTTTGTTTATGAGTGCGTGTGTATGTGTGAGCGTGTGCTAAAACAAGCTAAGGAAATATGGTCTGTTAGGCAAGTGGTCAGAAGGTCATAAACACAGTATGTACAAGAGGTAAAATGAAAAGCAAATTGGTTTTGGTTTCTTTTTTAATTTAATTCCCCTTGAAGCAAAGTGGAAGTCATGGTAACCAAGATACTTATTCTAAAAAAATATTTCCTGAACTAAACTTCTTTTCCTGTTATAGCTATTTTCCTTTTCTGTGCTATTCCACAATATTGTACTTCTCTATATAACATCCCCTTCTGATATGCAATGTAGTCATAGCTCAGCAGATCAGAGTGTCTTTGATATCCTGTTTCATGACATTGCTTACTGTATACACTGTATACACATTCTTCTCCAAGGTAACCAGTATACATGTATCCTTCGTTCCTCCAGATGCTGCCTGGTTGCCATCCAGCATCTTTATTCTTGCCTGGTGTTATTTTATTGCTGCTTTTGCCCACACACACAACGCCTCCATACTGTTTCCATAGCAATGCTATTACTGATATGACAGTTTTCTCCCTGTATTAACACTCTTGACTATCAAGTGTCCATACCTGGAGACTCTCTAGCAGTCAGGAACGCTGCTGTCTGTAACAAATAGCTAATTGTGGCGTAGGTAGTGTAGGTGTATGTGCTTATTACACGGTGCAAGTTGTAGAACAACCTCATTATGTCATGCATTCAGTTACAGTGACAAAAGTTTATTATAAAGTTGTTCTTCAGAAATTTCCTCAGAAATTTTGCTGGGAAAGAAAATTTCAAATAGCTCACTTGGAACATTTTCATATTTTACAGAAGTGATGCTGGATGGATACAACAATGACCTGACATGCAGTAGGAGGAGTGCAGTTAAAACCTATTCACGCACACACACACACACACACACACACACCGGCAGGCACACACAGCTCTCCTGGGGAAGAGTGGGAACACAGTGCCTTGCTTGCAGTCACTGTGAGGTCCTTTGTCACTTCTGCAAGCAAAACATGTCAGTCCAGAGAGCTTATATGCACAGATATTACCATGGTAATTTACCTGGTAATTTTTTAAATGAGACTAGGTCAAAACCTAGTATATGGCTGAACCGCCCTTTATCTATTTGCTTCTCTCCTAACACATGCCGTATTCCCAATAAAGCTGTTTACATCTACATGTTTTTTTTCTGTTTATGTTGCCAGAGAGCAGAGCAAGTATAAAAGTTAACTGGCAGTAACTGGCGCAAGCAATTTCCATGCTGCTTCTCTGCACTGCTTAAATCCTGCCATGCAGTCAATTGAACTTCCATACAGAGGTATGCCTGCAGAGGGAAAACCTGACATTGTACTTGCGGAGCAATACTAGTGACCAGTACTAGTCTTCTATGGAAAGTAGCTGTGGTCTGTCCAAAGAGTTGCAATATTTGTTTACTGGTGGTTTTGTGAAGAAAAGTTGCTAAAGGGGACGGAGTGGTCTGTTAATCTAACAAAAAATGTGCGAAGCTGACAACACTGTCTGTAAACACCCCACTGATGACACAATAGAAACTGCTTGTTCAGGCTCAGTTTGAAAGATCAATGACCAGTGGGGAAAATCCAGCACTTAGGCGGCTGACCAATGGTGTAGCTTTATCACCACTCAGTCGGTCAATCAGTTTGTAGCTCATTGATAGCCAATAGTATGCAAGAGTAAGACTTCAAGCTCATATATTGCATGTGGTGAAACAATTTGTACTAAATGGAAACTTGGTAACTCGAAGTGTGCGTGAAGCTCTGATACAGTGGTGCCATCTTCCATGATATTAAGTCAGTTAGTAAAATACTGTGCAGTTAACATTGGCCAGCAGTTTGTTATTTTGATTGCCATTAAGTTTCCTTTCGATGGGCATGCAGCTGCATGGCAAGGCCTACAATCTTCCCTTTACCTGCTACTAGTGCAATACTCCCGATTAATTTTACTCAGGTTCTGGGCCTGTTGAAGTGTTTACTTAAAATAAAGTTAATTGATAATGGCAGGAAAGTTAATGATGCCTGAAGACTCATAGCATTAAGAGATCAAACTACCTGAGTTATGACATGTACTTTGATTTGTACTATAATTTGACCTGTACTGTAATGTAAATTTTTTGTTGCTATTTGACTACAAATCTACCCTAAGAGGGAAGGTGACTGGTTGTGTTAGTGATAGACAGATACTCATGACCCTTTGACCTTTCTTATCCTCACCAGCTGTCTCAAGTCTAAATAACTGGCTGTAATCTAATGCTCCTCTGAGAACAATGACAGTCACTAAATGGATACGCTCGGGATTATGACCCTGTGGTGACCTGTCTTTATGTGTGAGTGGGTGTTATAGAGAGTAAGGAGAGATGCTTACAATATTAAGCTGTATGTTGATATTATTTCTAAGTGCACTTTAATCTGAAATTCACAACAGAATTAAATACACTCATCAAATATCCCACATAGATCCTGGTCTGTATCATTAGATGCTTTCCAAAATTTCTTACAGAATGAGGGGCTCTGTATGTATGTGTTTCTATCTGAAGAAAGTAGTCTTTATTCTCTGTGTTGTTTTGGCATGATTGTGCATTTGGCACAATTTTAGAAGGTTTATTTTTACCAGAGAACTACAAAAAAATCTTAATTATCAGCTCAACTAAAGGAGCAAATCTTAATTTGGACAGGAGTTAAATAATCATGTGCTGTAGCATTAATCAACAGTCTGTTATAGATGGGGTTTTATTTGCAGGAGTAATGTTGTTGATACTGTGAGTGGAGGTGGCAGCTGCAGAGGGTCTGGCATCTTTCCACTGTGACACCCATCCAGTGCTAAGCCACTGGATGATGGAAACTCTGGCTTTTATGCAAAGCTGAGTGGAGGATTTTTGTGGAAAATTGTTCTCCTGCTCACCTGCCACTGCTGAAGAGTAAACCAACCTAGTTTACCCACTTTCACGTTTGGAAAATAGAGTTTACACACATTCAAAATAAGTACATAAACAACATGTTAGATGCTTGAGGAAAAAGCCTTCAAACACAGTCATGATATCTACCTACTGGCTTTTATTTCTGCTACGGGGAATTATTGCAGTTGCTTTGTGGAGGCACATACAATGAAAAGGTTTCGATATTGACAAAAAAAAACAATTAAGGTGAATGAAATGCAGTAAAATACAGCTCAGTGATTGGTTGTTAAAATCACACTACAATCCATCTTAGGCTTCCTGCTCACAGCGCTTCCACTGTGAGGTGATGGAGGTGGGGTTGGGTGATTCTCATTTGAGACCAAGCACATACTTATCTTTACGGTGTGATCTGTGATTGACATGACCTTAAAGCCAAGACTCATCACTGTAATGTGCTTATGGCTGTAGTATCCTTGACCCATGATATACCCTGCTTCAACATGTAAACCGCTTAAATGATGCACATAACCCAGGGATAAATCCCCTGGAGTAAAGTATGACATTCAGTCAGTACCAGCAAGCATGTGTACATGTATTTCAAGCTTATTACTCAAAATGTCCTGCTAATGGTAAATAATTGCAGAGGAAAGAGATTCACGCTCGATTCCTGGAGACACATACAAGCTCTCACCAAGATTTTTTGACGCCACAGTAACCGTAATATAGCAATAAGCTGACGCTTATAATAATAATAATGCTGTAAATTTGCCTTACTCACATTTTAATGTAGTCTCCAGTATTTTAATTCTGTGGAGTAAATTTTTGCATAATAGTTTGTAATGCAGTATATTATGTATCATAATAAAAATAGGAGGAGGCATACAGCATAAATACATAGGTTACAAAAATCGACCTTAAGTGTGATGTGATTTATGTTCTGCATGTCTGAAAGTGTTTCTCCTGGTAACCAAATGTTGCCTCTACAAAAATGAGACGGGTGACAGGGTACTTTACTGAGACTTTTAATGCTGCTGCATGCCTACTTGTTAAATATGTATAAAATACATTCTATCTTGTATATTGTATGAAATATAAATCATAAAAAGTAATAAAGACAAACTCGAACGTATACGCTGCTTGATGTTGACTCTAGCACAGTGCTGGTAGTGATGGTGGTGTGACAGCTTCATGGTGTTGTTTGTACTGAGAGCAAGATCAACACAGTGAGGGGGGTGAAATATAAATGCTGCTTTCATGGATTTTAAGGGATATGACTGAATAATGAAGCATTCATGCTCTCCCTCTTTCTTTGTCTTTCTACCTTCTGACATGTGTGTGTGTGTGTGTGTGTGTGTGTGTGTGTGTGTGTGTGTGTGTGTGTGTGTGTGTGTGTGTTTGAGCTATAAGAGAGCCTTGAAATAACAGACTATTGATCTTTTGCTCTCCTCTGTGCCTCAATAGACACATTTTAAGTCACTTAAATTACATAAGGGTGTTTTTTGAATGTTTTTTGAATTATTCCTTTAAAAAGCAATAATCAGTAATTACCATTCAAATCGTTAGTCAGGGATTTTATAACAGTTCTGTAAAGCGAAAATAAACTATGTAGAAAGCCTGCCAATAGGGGCTACAAATCAGAAAATGCTTCTGTTTGCCTTTCTAGAGAGCATGGACAAACAGATTTGTTGTTTCATTTTGGAGGACTTGTTGCCACTAATGTGATATTAGTCTCCTTTCCTCTTTTTGGTTTCTATGGTTTCTTTTATCCCACAGGCCTTGTAAATATGAAGCCGCTGCAAGGTGGCTGTGCCCTTTGGTACAGTGTTTCTTGAAATTTTAGATTTTTTGCATAGTATTTTGCTATTGGGTTTCATATACATGTAGAAAACCTCACTTCTACCTTTAGGAAATGTGAAATCTTTTCACCTCCTCGCTTGAGGCTTTTTTTCAACCCAATATTTTTGAGAATGGTATAGAAAACACAATGCTTCAAACCTAGATCTAACTCCCGGAGAAGCTTTTTAAGTACCTGACTCTCCAAGTGGGTGACACTCTGAAAGTCTGAAGATTAAGGGGAGCTCTTGAACATTTAAGAAAAAAACAAGCCCTCACCCCAATAGCAGCCATGTTGTTAAACTTTTCTTCCATGGTTTCACATAATGTGTATTCCACTCTTGTTTTGCTTACCATACAGTTCTGGTAGAGGCACGAGGTCACAAACCAGTCAGATTGGCTTTACAACAGTGTCATATCTCACTGGTAACAACCCCGCTACAGCTGCCACAAATGGTTCAGTCCACGGCAGTGGGGACAGTTCAGTCCTATGGGCAGGAAATGAGGAGCTTATAGTCATGAGGAGGGCTGACATCCCTGGTATTGCCATGTCAACTGACGTCATGATGCTTCGGGCAGAGCCGCAGACAAGGGCAGCGTACAGTATATACTGCGCTGAGTGTGTGTGTGTATTGTGACCTACACAGAGTACACTGGTTTGTAACAGTCAGTTGACTGCCACTTATACATTTCCTGTGTAATGATCTTTGTAAAACCAAGTCTACCTCTTTAATAATCAAATTTGTATTTAATACATTTTAAGAAACAGTTTGTGCTACGTACCCCTGGCTCAGCAAGAAAAGCTTGTCTGTCTGCAGGGGGACATCATGCGTATCATAGAATTGATACTCACATCAGTGCTGGGTCAGGTAGCATTGACCTGAGAGAGTCTCGACTGGTGGGTGGTGATGCACTCTACAAAATCTTTAAGGCAAACACACATACACATACACCTATACTGTACATAATGTGAGGCAAAGCTCATGACCGGGCATGATGTATAACACACACATACACACAAACAGGTGCAAAAGTAGGACACGGTCAATGCTTTACACTAGGAATTATAGGTGTCTCATCACAAAACAGGAATGATATCAGAAAAAAATGTTTTTAAAAAAGCCTTAGATTATGTTCAGACCGACTTATACATAATAGAAACGGGGACATATTTTCAACCCACAAAAAGTAAGTTTGGGGACACAGCTGCAAAGACTCTGAGAGGCTGCTGCATCAGTTTGAGTTTAATTGAGCTGGAAGAGCAGAGCCAGAGATCCCAGGCTATAATGGTAATGAGTCATTTCAGTGGTAAATAGAATAGTTGTGGCCTGTCACAAATTATGTTTTGCCTCTCTGTCCCTGAAGAGCACACTCACACACACACACACACACACACACACACACACACACTCACACGCACACACACACAGATCTATTATTAATCTTTAAATTAGACCCTTTCAGATGTCTCGGTACAGATTTGGGGGGACAGAACAGCAGTAAGTGACCTTTAAATGTTAACTAATGATCTACTATGACTTCTTCACCTCCTCAATTATTGGTAGAAGTGCATGACTCATTTTCTCCATTTAATATGTCTCTTGACATGTTGCTGAACTGTCTTACTTACATGTTATAACCTCTGTGTGTCTATAATTATAAATTATGGGAACTTAATTGCAGCTGAAAGCTTTATTTATTGGAACTTCACAAACATGGCTGGAAGTCACCAACATCCAATGGAGGAAAGCAGCAGCCAGAATTCAGTGGTAACATAAGCATAAGCAACAGAAATATATCAGTCTGAGAACACATTTAGAAAGAAATCAAACAAAACAATATGTCTCGGTGTTTATGTATTATATGTACAAGAAGTGTTCAGTTGCTTGACATTTTATTACACGCAATAAGAATGTTGCAGAAACGGGAGAAAAAAGCCCGTACTGTAAATTGAATACCTACTGCAGAATACAAGCAAGTAGGAGGACTTTCAGTACACAATACTCAACAGTAAAGAAAAAACCAGCAGAGCTGCTGTAGTAGACATTAATATTCTCCTCACCAAGTAAAGGTTCTCAGTTGCTCTCCGAGCTCACCTTTGGTTCTCCTCCCTGAGCTGCAGTGCAGCTGTAAAACATATAATAAAACATGACTGCTTGTATTGATCACTGCTAAATTGTTGGCTGCTTTACCCGGCAACATAGCAATAAATGGAGGGTGTTTCAGATCATTAGATAAAAACTGCCACAGTGTGTGTCCATATGCAGCATGTTCAAACTTGTGAGTGCATTTTTCCAATCAAATATTTGGAATACTTTTTTATGCTCTTACACTCTTACACTGCATCTGTTGCGTGTTTTTTTTAGTCATAGCTGGATTTGTGAATATGGTGTAAGAATATTCAGACAAGTTTAAAAAAAAGGAAATAAAAGCCCCCATACAAGTCTACTTAGTTTGATCTGGGCATTTAAGGTAAAAGGAGTGATTCACCGTTTGAATATTAAATTAGTCAATGTACTTCAGTGACACAAATCTGATAACATTTTTTTCAAATGGCTGATAACATGTACTATTGATCAAAAATAAACGCCCACCCATCCATCCACACACACACACACACACACACACACACGCACGCACAAGCACACATGCACACACTCACATACGCACACACGCACACACGCAGACACACACTACCACAAGAAATGTGACATTTTTTCTGCAGTATTCCATCCAGTGGCTTTGGTGTTTTGACAGTGACTGATAGAGACTAACGTGCAGCAAAGTGCCGATTCCACACACATTATTTTATTACCTCTATGTCTGTATATTGTACATAGGCTGTACACTTTCATGGACAATAACAAATCTTGCAACCTCAGCCCTTTTTCACTCAGCACCTCTCTGTTCCTCATTAGACAAAGGGGGATTTAGACCAGCTCCAATTCTATATGTGGTCGGGAATCTTTGGTTCCCCTGAGGAGTTGGATGGGATTGATTTGGAATGAGCTGCTGAAGAACGGCTTTTCCATTAGGTGTTTGATTGATCCGAGGCTGTCTATATCTTTTTGGTAACATGAGGGCGATGGGACAAGAGGGGTGGAAGTAATATGAGGAGTTCATTTTCAAAGTACTGAAATAAGGTTTGAAAAAAAAAACCCTACCATCTGACACCCTTGTCCATGCAGATGTGATAAACAATAAACAATACACAATACTTAATACACTACATACAATGAGTTATAGAGTCTTTTTATTCAGAGAATATTCTTTTCAGTGCTTACAAATAGGGGTTGCATACTGGCCAATTAAAAGGCTAGTTGCAGGATTAAACCATGAGCGTTTATGCTGTTGAAATAAACAAACAAACACAACTGTTATTATAAACACAGTTTATAAAAATGGACTATATCCAGATCAGTCACAGCCAGATATAACCTCTCCCTCTGACTCAGACTCTTCTTCACTCTTATTGAGAGATTCCAGAGTCCTACATTGACCAGGGCCAGTTTAAGAGGAGGAGCTCCAGTAATGGGGTTTGTGGCATGAAGGAATTTATCATTTCATGTTCAATGACATAAACTTATACCCATTTCCTCTACCTGCAACAGTTATTTTCAAAATATTCACCAGTCATTGGAACATCTCTGGGCTCCATAGATTTCTTCACATTATTTCAGGGCATCCTATAGCTGTTGAGATATTTCAGTCTGGATTAAGTGGAGGACCAACTGACTGCTGATAACATGGCTAAAAAGTCCTCAAGGTGAGGTATTGTATAAGGTATCGCTCTGGTATTGTACTGAGATATATTGTATGGCCATTTTAAAACAGCACCCAGTTCCCAGTTCACCCGGTGGGCACTGATGTTACAGCTGTTGTGCTGTCACCAGAAAACCCACCTAACGAACAGAGCATGCAGCTCACAGTAAGCTGAATGTGTGAAATGCTGGAGAGATCATATATTCTTTAAATGTGGTAGTACGGCGACAGTAAATTCTTACTGTTGGCTCTTCGCCTCGCTCCTCCAGTTGAACTGCTGATTTTGTTAGAAGAAACAGACTGACAACACAAGGGTTCAGCGTGACATTTCCATGGCATTTACAACCACATCCTCTTGCTTGTATATTGTTGTTGGTACAGCTTTTTATTTATTTATTTATTTATCAGAAAATAAATTAAAAGCATCTGCAGATGAGAGAGCCACTCAGACTGACCAAACCAATTTGCATCTGCATCCATATCTAGTTGAGTCTAAATAATGATACGGTCCGTCTATTATGTCCAAATAGAATATGTGGTGTTAAAATTGCAAATATGACATTTACACCACGTGTAGACACACACGGACATACACACACACACATACACACACACACACACACAATGAAAAAGAGACCGTTGAGGGACCCCAAAGCAAAGTGCTCCATTTACCTCAGCTTGACACCCCTTATAGAATTACTGGAGGGCACACAACACAACTGTTAAAAGGAAAAACACACACACACACACACACACACACACATGAACAAACAAACACACACACACAAGCACACACACGCCACACACACACAAATACAAACACAGTCATTCAAATGCAGGCACTCACATGGATGTGCTGTAACCAAACACACAAATAGATGCAATAATTCCCTCTTTTCTCAGCCCTGTTATGCCTCAGCCTGCTGTTTTTAGTCATTTTCTTTCTCATGATTCCAATCTCTGTACACCTCCCCCATTTTGTCCATCCATCTTCCTCCCGTTTCCTTTGATTTGTAGCTGCCTAGGGGGGTTGTATATACAGTGTGTGAGGGGATTTGGGAAAAATTATTACATTATGTCAGCAGATATAAATTTCTGACCTGCAAATACTGCTAATTTGGCACCATTTGTGTATGCATGATAAATTCTATATAAAAAATACCAGATATACATATTCTTCTAGTGTATAGAGAATTTTAAAGCAAAAGCAAAGAGTCAGAGTTTCTCTTTTTGCAGCCTAAAGGTGGGAAAGTAATAGCAGCAGGAATTTATCTTGTTACAACAGAGGGACATGGAGTCAACTTGTTACTTGTGGAGAGTAACTACTGGTCCAAAATATAGAGAAGAAATCATAGAAAAAGAGAATATTCTATAGAGTGCAGAAGGACTATTTTGCTTACAGCTTTGCTGCATTGAAATTACTGGTTGGAGGAAGAGTGAAAGGAACCTTCAAAGATAGGTGACAGGTGAGAAAATAAGACTGAGATGATGAGTGAGACAGGTAAAATGGGAGCTAACAAGAGAGGGAGAGAGAGAGAGATAGTAAGCTATGTGTGCCACCGCATGCCGCTCATTTCCCTGAGGGTGTGCTGTTGGCCCTGTTGAAACAAACACCCCCCCCCCCCAGGAACTACATGAAGAAGGAAACAAGGGAAGAGCATCCAAATATCCGATAGAGAACAAATACCAGAGAGAGAAGGGGAGAGGGGAGAAAGAGGGGAAAACTGGGGCACAAGCACAGTAGTGACATGCATTAAAATCAGCAAGCAGGAGCCAGAAAGGAAGGAGGAGAAGAAGAGCGAGGAGAGGAGAAGAAGAAGTGACAAGACAAGCAAAAGTGCTGATGGCGTGCATGCGATGGTGAACACTGCCAAGACCTGAGAGTAACTCCCCGCTTTCCCTTGTTTCCTACTTCCTCTCTGCCCCCTGTCTCCTTATCTGTTCTCTGACCCTGTCTCCTCCTCCTTCACCCTCCTCTTCCCTCTCTCGCGCGCTATTGCTTGCTCTCCCACCCACAGTCAAACCAGGGAGAGCACAACGCCTGGATCGCATCGCTGTCTCTCTCTCTCTGTCTGTTTCGTTCCTCTGCCGTCACTCTGCGCTCTCTGCATCTCCTCTGATTGTCATTCTGCAGCTTAAACCCCCTGTTTGAGTATTTCACGAGCTTGGAATCAGAGGCAGGACAAAGGAAAAGGGAAAACCGGTGGAGGGAATAAATTGGGGATTCCTCAAAGAACTGAGGCGCCTTTGTTCTTTTCAGGCTTTTGATGATTGACCTGTTATGCTGCTTCTCTTCTACAAGAAAAGACTAGAAATGGAAGACTTGATGTAAGAGCAACAAAAAAGAGAAAAAGCTTTTGCAGCTTTTTTTTTTTTTTTGGTTCAACACAAGTGATGCACTATAGTGAGGAACTGAAGACTTGATCCATTTCCAAGCAAAGAAAAAGAACTTCAGAAGAAACGGGAGTCCCTGAACACAGACTTTAACTAACAGAGGACAAGACGTTGAATCAAGACATTCTGAGAAAACACGCTCTTCGTGCTTCACTACCACTCTTTGTCAACTCCCTCTGTCCAGTCTTTACTTTTCCTCTGTGTGTCGGGCTCTGCTCCCTCGCCTGAAGCTCAGCCATGCAGGTGTCCATCGCCTGTACGGACCACAACCTGAAGAGGGGCAATGGGGACCACAGCAAGCAGAGCGCCACCAGCCCCAATGTGGTGAACCAAGCCCGGGCCAAGTTTCGCACCGTGGCCATCATCGCTCGCAGCTTCGGCTCCTTCACCCCACGCCACATCTCACTCAAGGAGTCAACGGGAAAACACACAGGCATGAAGTACAGGTGTGTGTGTGTATGTGCCAGAATTAAGAGCGTGTGTGTGAATGCGTGTGTGTGCTGTGTTTTTGTCTGAAGGGAAAACATTCATGAAACACAAGCTGCTGTATTGTTTTGTCTATTACGTGTCGTTTTTATTCCTCCAAGTGTTTGTATGTTTTCTCTATGTTTCTTATCTCATCCACTCCATCTCAGCTGCTACATCTTCATCATTCTTTTCTTATGCCGCTCATTTTTTCCATTACACTTTGAGATATCTACATATTTGTTAATTGGCTTGCAACTCTACTCTACCTCGTTGTGCAATTACACCTTTTAGGGTTAAAAATTAGAAAAGATAGCAAGTTGGATGGTATATAACATCTTTCAAAGAAGTGCACTGTTAAAATTGACCCTTATATTGATTTCTTGTTTTTTAAATCAGTCTTGTTTCATGCATGTGCATGTGTTTCTCACATCTAATTAGAATTGTATCATGTTGACATAACAGCATTTATCTAAAAAGTTTTGTCTAATGTAAGTGCATTTTATTAAATGTGTATTTAACCTTTTTAGTTCAGACTTTTTTGAGCACATTGGGGATATCATTGTACTTCACGATGAAATATTTATATTAATAACTTAACATTGATTTTAACCATATTGCCCACCGCTACTTTTAGAATTTGTTGCCTGGTGCTTTAATGAATCATTTTATATAAATCAGAAAAGTACTTTAAATCCTGTTGATAGCCTATTGCCTTACTGAGAACCATAACTCTCCATTTCTGCCTTTTGTTGCTTTCATATTGTGTCTTTTCTTAAAGCTGTTCTTGCTAGCAGGGTCTGAAGCACCTTCTGCTAAGCCTGCAGTTTTTTTTCAGTGAGCTCACGCTTCACATTTCAAATTTGATCCTCAGTCTCCGGATTTATCCAGAGGGTGCTCATTCAGGCTGGATGTCACAAGAAAACCTGTCAGGATTTATGAATAAATGCTGTCTGCTGTGCTGTCTGCTACCTGCTGAGTTTACTGACAGTTCCTACACTTCCTTTTGTCTGTTCTGTCTATCACTCTGTCTCCTCGCTCCTTCGTTCTTTCTCCCCCACAGGTCATTTAATTTTTTTCTCAGATTCTCACATAGGCCTACTGTCTGTCTGGCACATATCCTGAACCCCTCTCCATCTTTTTCTCTCCTCTCCAAAAATACTCAAGTATTCAGATTCTGATATGTCTAAATGCTATGAATGGTAGAGGACTCTTTTGCTTCTGCTGCGCTCCTACACACCTAAACACTTGTTTTTCCTGCCTCTATCTCTGTTCTCTCTACCTCTCTCTGTGGTTTTGTGAGACAGCTCTGTAGTGTGAGCAGAGTGTCTGAGTTTGGTTTGACCTCAGCGGTGTGGCTGCTCAGCTGACTTGTGTGTTTGACTCTCACAGCCTAAAGCTCTGATTCTTATGTAAAATTTGGTGCCATTACTTTCTCTCAAAGCTCTAGAGATCACTGTGAAATCAGGCTGAGGTGTGTGTTCAGAGTCTGTATGAAAACAAGTTTTGTGTGTGCATAGAGAAGAGCTAGTGACAGCTTGCAGGCTGATTGGAGCTCTGACTATTCAGCATATATGACGCTTTTAATATTCTGTTACATAAAGCAGAAAATATCAGGCCTAAAGTTGGCAACAGTTTAGCTGCAGTAGGTAAAATTTAGGTTTGTTGTTGGACTTTGATGTGCAGCAGCTGATGCCAAATGAAAGTTCTGCAGACATCTTAATTAAAATGACGGGCCATGTTTTGCGCATGGTACAATAGGTTAATGATGCAAAATTGTTTTGCAAGACTTGCAGTAAAATACATTTTTTGTATTTTCAGTTATTATTGATTTTTCAACTTGTGTGCCCATATCTGAAACAACACCTATAAGAAACTTCAGTTAAGATCTCAGAAACATAATTTAGAGCTATTGATCTGATTTGTTTTTTTACTTGCACTTATTGGCTTTTCACAATGCATGCTGTCTCTCAGCTTGTTCTACTCTACTCTATGTGTTGTGCTATAAACAGAAATATTTGTTCTTGACTACTAATTGTTTGACAGGGCAGCAGTAAAAGAAGCTGAATATCTACACAAGGTAGCAATTACTTGCACGTGAGTGTTATAAGAATGTGGGCTCTTGTCAATTTTGTGCCATTTTATCCAGTACTTTCAATTTTATCTTGAACACTTTTATAACACGAGACACAAGACTAGTGAAAAACTTTTGTGGACTCCTTAAATTACATATTGTCTAGACTCTGAACCAGTCTAGACAATATGTAATGTAAGTGGGCTGTGATGTGGATTGAACAGTAATGAGAGCTGCTAGACAGGTGAGCAGTGTTCTGGCTGTGGCTTGGTGCCATGTCAGACTGCACTGGAAAAACAGATCAAAATGATGGAGGCAGCAAGTACACTTGCCTGGATCAATTTTGAAATTCGCAGACCTACAGCTGGCAGGTGACATTTGGTTGAAAGTAAATTGTCCCGTTAGTAACAAATGGATTTAGTCCTGCAGAACTACAGGCATCCAAAAAGGTAGTTCACGAGGTCTGTCCTTACACTTAACAGCATTATGTTTCTGATAGAGGACCGCTGAAAACACATCTGGAGGTTTTGAATGAACTGGCAGTGGACAATATATGTATCTCTATAAATTGATTACCTTCTGCCAGTATTGTTTAAGCATATTGATCTGCAGCTTTGATCAGTGAAATTGATCAGGACATTAGCTTCATGAAGGTTTGTGGAGATCAGCCACCTCATGACTATGACAACCGACAGGTGTGTCAATATCGGAGAAATCTCCTGACACCTCCTCACAGGGTTGACTGGCAATGAGGCTAACAATACCACGTAACAGTTACCACAGCCCATTCAAGCGCATCTCAGTTACAAACTATTATGTGAAAATTGTTCCTCATAATAGCTAAGGAGAGGAGGAACACTGGAATATCCTGGAAAACCAAACGATATACAAATGGTGAAAACCAAGATGGCAAGTATCTCCCCTGATCTTGATGAAAACACTTTGTGTGTGAATTTGAAAAAGCTCTTGGGTTGAGAGGTAACATGGCCAGAACCCTGGAAGAGGTTGTGCTCATGTCATAGTGCAGCTGAGTGTAACGATTTTGCTGAGATGTTCATTTGGGAATGTTTGCTATGTTCTGCGTCTGCTCGAAAACTCTTTGGCTTCATGGCAAATCACAAGTGGAAATGTAAGTCTGGAATACAAATCTCATTGTTAAAACCTGAACCTGTGGAATAACAACAAAAAAACTAAATTAATATCAAATATCTTGATCATTATTTTACAGATGCTGTAGAGGTCTGACTGTTAATGGTTTATGCTACTGTTGATGCCATTGTAAACTTCTCCTCTGTGATTTAGGAATAAACAAAGCAGAGAGCAGAGACTTACAGTCACTTAAAATGATGCCATGAGGGTTATTGTGTTATTCTGTGGACCAGAAATTCACAATGCTAGTCACAGTGATAAGGAATATTTGTGATAAGGATTCACTACAAGATGAACAGTAAATATATGTAGAGACTGACTAGCGTAGAGTACAGCATGATTAATGCGTGGGTTAATCCCATCGGAAGCGGCAAACTTTAGTTGTGGTAGGTGATTATTGATTGTAATGCATTTTGTAAAATTGTTTTTTTATTTTATTCTCAAAATTTTCGTTTCTGTTTCTGAGTCCAGATGTAAATCGAACTGACTGTTTAATTGATTGAATCCCCTTCTTGGAAAACGCATCAAAGCAGTAGCAGTATTATTGCTATAAGAATGGAAACTCACACAGAAACACACACTCATAGACACCTACACACATCCTAAGGGATGGCGAACCAGCTGCCAGTGCAGTCTGCCTGTCAGTTTGTCATTAAAAGTTCAGTAGGCAGGGAGAGGATGCCGAAAATTACTTGTGACAATAGACGGGGATGGGCTAGAGTTTCTTCTCACTGCTCATTAGGAACAATAGGGGGGAAGATGGAGAGAGGGGAGCGATTGGAAAAAAAAGAGAAAGAGACCATACCTGGGTTTGTGTGTGTGTGTGTGTGTGTGTGTGTGTTATTCGTCAGTGCTGCATTGTATCTGCTGACAGTGATGCTTTGGGACGGACGGTATGGAAGGAGATATATGGCAGTCTCTCTCTCTCTCTCTCTCTCTCTCTCTCTCCCTCTCCCCCTTCCTCTCTCTCTCTCTCTCTCTCTCTCTCTGTTTCTTTTTGTGTCAGGAAGTGAACCCAGGGTTGTACACACCATCTGCTCTGGCAGTGTAGGTGAAAGCAAGTGAGGTTTGCTTCTCAGTGAGTATCTGTGTGTGTGTTTAATTTCATGTGCTCGTTATGGCAGCTTCCACCAAGCACACAAAGGTCACATGAGAAGTCAGGCTTTTTAACTATTTATGCCCTTTAAACACAAATTTGTGTTTCACATGTTAACAAACAGATGTGTCCAAGTGTAACTTTCGATAATGATGGCTGACAACGAAGATTGTATATTTGTCTGTATTAACTGGAACAGTCTAGAATGGTTTAGAATGCTGAATAATGTCTGAAAGCCTGTGCTAATGATACTTGATGTGCTCTAAAGTCTTCTGTCTCCAACTTTGACTCTCTACTTTAGTTCTTGGCTTATTAACTGATTGGTGGATGTAATATATCCTTTACTGGTGCCCTATGAAAGCTTGATTGACTAAAAACCATTTAAATTGTAATATGTTCTGATTGCAGCAGAGCAGTAGAGTTATAGAGAGCTTGGTTTGTGCATGTGTTGAGGGGTGGGGGTGGTGGATGCATCACTGTACATCACTGTACAGTGAGAGGATATTGCAGTGGCGGATTTACGGACACATCCTTTGCATTTCTTTCCAACAGTGCAGCAGAAACAAAAAGGTTTATTTGCCTTTTATTACAAAATACATTAAGACTCCAACCGTCACCCTGATTAACTGTGGTGAGAGCTCATGCAATTGAATAACGATTTCCTTTACTTTAAGACTCAGTAAACAACATTTACGCCAGTCAACCAGTCAGATGGGGGAAAGCTGATGAACAGGAGAGAGAGGGACTAGGTTTAGATGGCTCTCATGAAAGACTTCAAACCTCATTCCCTGGACTGATTGTGGCGTATGTAGTATGTACTTGTATAGATTAAGCCACCAGGGTGCTACTTGCTCCCTGTGTCCCGTTCCCTTGCATCAGTGTGTGTTGGGGTAATGAGTTTGAATCAGACTAAGTTCCTGGCTTGGCAGCATTTAAAATGAGTTGGTGCCGCAGCAGTGATTTTTATGTTGTCTCCTTGTTGGTTTTAGATTTCTATGCACGCTTCCTTTATTGAGAGAGAGGGAGGAGCAGAGAGAAGGGGAGAGTACAGATGAAAAAGGAGGAGAGGAGGAGCAGGAGTTAGGTATAATTGATAGTGAAGCATTAGGAGGCATGCGGCTGTTCTTGACTTAATAACAAATCTATTAATAAGTCAGTAGTGTGTGTGTGTGTGTGTGTGTGTGTGTGTGTGTGTGTGTGTGTGTGTGAGAGAGAGTACAACCCCCCCACAGAAATGTGTGAAGCATTAAAATGCTGTATTTAGTATCATACGTGCTCCGGTCTCTAACAGGCTTCACTTTCAGTTAACCTTAACTGAAGCTCTGACTTTTCACGCTGGGATACATCAGGTCCAATCAGGTAGCAGCATGCTCAATAAAGCACCAGGCTCACTCTGGCACAGAGGGACACAGAGAGCCCAAGTCAAAATGTCCCAACGGGTTAGCTTTCTCTCCACTAGCTTCTCTAACTCAGTGCAGTGTTTCATTCAGCATTTCTTTCAGCCGTCCTCCCGTGTTTCTAGGCTTTACTTTCCATATTCTATAAAATCAGCTTCATTGCAGCTCTCACTATTAGAAATGGAAACCTTTTAAAGGTGATTAGGAATGTGTTGAGACCGTTTATTTGAATTTTCTTCTCTAGTTTGCAGTCCTCTTCTCCCCTGCCTTTGCTGGTGCATTGCAGTGCTTCTTAGTTACCACTAACACCTGTAGGTCAGTGGTATAGAGTTAAAAGATTGGAATGATGTCATGCTCGTGTCTGCATATGCGTCCTCCTGCATATGAAAGACACTAAGAAAATCCGCCCAAAAACAGACAGCTCCATAGAGCTGCTAGAGGTTACGAGCTCAACTGGATTCCTTTAAACATGAAATTACTTTTGAACACAAAAAAGATTTACAACTCCCAAAATTATGTCATTGCAACTTGGTTTTGTCCATATCCATAAAACTCACCAGTGTTCTCTTGTAAAGTCATTTTTAAAAAAATTCTATTTGCAGTCTCTGCCGTTTAAAACCTGTTAATTCTATTCAGTTTTATGAATCTGTGTGTAGTACACAGTGGATAGGATGCTAGTCTCTGCGGTGTTTTTTTATAGGGTTTGCTACCACCTGATTGAGTTGTGAGTGCATCGATCTGTCTCAGCGCGCCCAGAAAGACCCTCAAAAAGGTCAACAAACAGCAGAGCCTGTCAGGATAGAAGTGGAGACGTTCCAAGTAAACACTTTTTTTCTCATCTGAACCCATTTTGACAGAGCGTGCTCTGACAAAGGATGTGATATTGGGCTCCCCAGTGAATCCATACAGATTTATCTGCACATTACTGATATGTGCTTGGACATACAGTAAATATACACACATGTATACACAATGATGCTGAAATTTCCTCCTTTGTTTAATATCAGTTGTCACTTTTTCTTTTTTTTCTTATTTTTTATTTCTTTTTCAATATATGGATTTGTGTATCACTTTTTCCACCTTTTCCCTTCATGGGGGCTAACTCTGCTGATTTGATTTTTGGTTTTCAGCAGGAGAGAGGGAGAAGAAAGGCAGCAGATGTGGGAGGTGGTTAATAGGTTACAGCAGTCAAGGCCAGAGACTAGTGAGCCTGTAACAAACAAACCAATGAAAAGAAAGCAAAAGCCAAATAGATATTTGCTGACACACTTTCATTATATGACACTAACACATTCACAAAGAGCTTCTTACTCATAGTTATTTTAAAGGAAATCTGTATCTGTGTTTGTTCTAAGTATTAAAAAGAGAATGTTAGAAAGATAGAATTTTAAGATTTTTTTAAAAAATGCTGTAGTCGCCAGTCACCTCTGATGTGCCCATATGTGGGGGAAAAAAATCGATATGAAAAAAGCTAATTCATGATGCATTTAAACATATTTTACAATTAATAAAAACAAAACAAAACCTGAAGGTTTTGTGAATACTGGGCAGGTTTTTGCTTTGTTAGATGAGGGTTGGGGTCGGCTCAGCCACTGTCCATAACCTACTGAGAGCTTGCACAGCATGGTGGTGTTAAAGGCCAACTACTGTAAACGTACCTGTGTGTTGTGCCATTCTATGGAGGAGGTGTGAAGTTGCTCTGTGTTCGTTTATGTAAAGACCTTAATGTTTAAGTTGTCTTGAGGTATCAGGTATCAGGTGTCAGTATCACGTGTGCGTAAGTGTTTGTGTCATCGAAGGATGACGGCTGTTCATTTCTGCGCAGCTTTTTCTAACATGACAAATAATAAACAAAGACAGAGAAGGGGTAGAATGAGAAAGATGGTAATGAATAAAGGAAGGAATTCTTTGTGCCTGCTGGTCAGGCTCCAAACCACCACACAACAAATACTTAACGGCCCTAACCAACGCATTATCTCTGCTTGTTGCTATGGTAATCATGTCCTTGGCTCTGTAGTGCCATCATTCAATTTAGAACACTTGTAAAGACGCACACACACACACACACACACACACACACACACACACAAATTCATATAAAAAAACAAAAATATTTATGTAAGACATTAGCCAATGGGTGTAAACTGAAAAGGCAACTCAACTAAAATTTGACAGCAATAATGGGAATAGAAAATGGATGGCTATATAATATAAATTAATGAGAGGAGAAGGATCATAGCCCTCAGTGTTATCTATTGCCAGGCTTCCATCCAAATATCATCCAAATTTTGAGAGAATTCATAAAAAATAGAAAAAAAAAATCTAATATATGTCAGTACCCCCTGTCTAGTTTGCAAATATTTGAAATTGGTGCATTGAGATTAACACCTAGTGGCTCCAATTTTCCTTGTGGGTGCCATTAAACAAGTACAGAAGAAGAAACCTGAAGGAGAAGACATACTGTAATTAAAAGAGCATGAGTCAAACCTGAAATGGTGAAAAGCAATGTAGAAAAGCAAAATGCACATTTTACTTTTCCAGCTAAGTATAAAAATATTGTCTTTCAAACATGAACAGGACATAGATGTAATTATTTTAGTAGTGATTTTGAGGCTAGAATAGGTGATCACTGTTTTCAATGTCAAAATTTATACTAGTTGGGGCTCATAAAGATCTAGAAATGTGAAAACACACTGATTTGCTGAATTTTACACACCAAAAAAAAAAAAAAAAAAAAAAAAATATCCAACTAAAACTCAACTAAAAAATTACAACAATAAACACATGGTACAGGTTGTGGGTCATGAATAAAGCAAACATCACCAGGTATGGGTCACTCACAGAGTTATGCAAATTATCAATTAAAGGAACATGAGAGAGAAAAATTGAGAGAAAGCAAAGAGAGTATGTTAAATCTGAGGATGATTCTATTACTAAATCCTCTCAGGAGCCTTTCATGTAGAGTGTTGGGAGAATGTCAGCTTGCTTGTGAACTGTTGCTGTGCCCTCGGGTGTCCTGAAAGACAATGATCATTAACCAAGCGACAGGTCTGAAGTTGAAGCTAGTTCTGAGTTCACACTGGTTATCTTGTATGGGAGAGAAGTTGCTAAGAATAATACCTCTTTGTGCATAGCTGAGTAAAATATTAGGGAAAATAAGTTAAGTGTGAGTGAAATATTTGACTCAGTTTTTGGCAGATGACTCTGAAGTTAAAGTCTACTTGTTTATTAGTTATGAAGACGAAAGATATAGCAATATCGCTGTCACTTGTTCCCTTTGCTGTTGGAGCTCCTCTGATTTGATTCCAGTAACTAGACCTTTCTTGGGAGTTAAAGTTAAGGATAAAGGGTTCATCTCCATTCAAATGCTTCAAGGGGTTTCTCCATCCCTGGTGGAGGGGCAGTGATTTAAATGGGGCTGAGATCCAAAATCAAAAGCAAGATTCGATGCAAACTGATATAACTGCTTGTAATTCTAAAGTTGTCTCCCTCCCTACCTTCCCAGCAGGACAGAGTATAGAGCAAAACAAAGTGAAAGAGGAGACGGATCGTATGAACCACGAAAGTTCACAAGAAAAGTTTTACTTTTTTTTTTATCCTAACAATTTTGTTAGCACTAGTGATTAGTAGCATGCTGATCTTTAAAAGTTTATTTCTTCCTCAGCAAAAAAGAAAAAATAATCCTCTCAAGGAACATTAGTTCCTCCGAGAAACTTTCTTAAATTGGTACACCCCCCCCCCCGCTGCAGAAACAGCACTGTTTTTTTTCTAGAACAGTGAGTTTGAATAACATCAGTACAAATGTCAAGGTGAAATCTAATAAATTAAAATGTGTTTTTTTCCCTCTTGATTAGATAAAATGAAAAACCAAAAGGCTGATAATTAATGATCACTTGGGCCAAATCTGACGGATGTGCCCTGCTCTTGACTGTTTGCGAATTAATGATCGTTGGACTTTAGGAGTTGCCAAGCCAGTGTATAGTTTCATAACACTCAGGGCAGATGGGTTTTTTTTACCCCTACTGAGCTAAAAGATTAAACTATGTGGTATCATCAGCCTGGCTGTTTCTCACTGTCATGGCTGCAATGGGAGCTTCACCGAAATTCTAAACCTTCGCTCCTCTTCCTCTCCCATTAGATAATCTTTCTATTATGGCTTCCAATGTAAGAGGGCAGATAATAGTTTCTTAAACACAGTGCAACCATTGAATAAGCAGTATAGAATATCGCTAGCTCAGAGTATATCTAAAACTCCACATCTCCACAACTATGCCAGTGTTGAAACTACAGGCCCATCAGACTGAACTGTTGCCGTCTAAAAAACCCACGAAAACAACTGATACTCTCGGGACCCCTGTCTGTTTTACACTAGCTCTCCCGACAGCTCTGTTACCCATTTGAAAGGTTTATTATTATTTGCACATGATTCTTGTGCTGTTGCTCTGGAGGCTGGTGGTCCTACATTTGTGCAAAATACTTGCAGCTCTTGGACAATTTTTTCTCCTTGAATCCCCATGTGGCAAATCAAACCGTGGAAATCTCCCCCTGATTATGAATCAAATTTAATTTACAGTCCAGTATCAGATGATAGACAACGCCTGCATGCAATATTTTAGCAAGGCTAAAATTGAACTGAAGCAGCTGCTTTCTGAGTATTTACAAGTATCCAGAAAAAAAAGGCACTGCCAGCACGAGCATCTTCTCTCTCCTGAAAGACTCACTCATTTGGGTTTTTCTTTTTTTTCTTTTTTTGTTTTACAATTTTAATACGTCTACTATATCATTAAGATGCAAACCCACAGATGTCCCACAGTATACAGCTTCCCCCAGAAAGACAAAGAGATCTCACAACTGGGACCCCTCATTCACTCAAACTATGATTACCCTTATAGGAACTGCCGTCTCTATGTTCACAATCTTTCTGCCTCTAGAAAAAACAGAGTTTAGAGTAGCTCTCAGTCCCATCTATATGGAACAAAAACACTTCTTTGATTACAAACCACCAAGCTCAGACACACAGATAGTTTTTATTTACCACTGATGTAGTGGGTCCAGTGTGAGTCAACTACTCTCTGATACTAAATGCGATCAAGGAGCATTTTCTTCGCAGTTAGCCATCAGTAGAGGTGCAGTATCCTTTAAACTATCTTGATCCTTTCTTATCAAAAGATTTATTGCAAGAATATTCTCAGAAATTAACAACAACTCTAGCAACAACTCTCCGTCGTATTCTCTATGTGGTCAGTACTCTGGATCATCTGGGAAATGTTAATGCTCTTTGAACAATATCTTGAAGCTTTGCCCTAAAAAAGACACATCTCTATTATTTCCAAAAAACAAGTTTCTACCGAACATAAAACAAAATTAATGAGATGCAACAATAGCATTGGAACTTATCCCCAGTGGATGTTTCCACGGCTGCTGCTTGTAAATCTGTCTCAGCCAGATGTTTTTTTTCTGCTGACATCTTTTGTATGTGCGTTGATAGAAGCAATATCACCTTCATTTCTCACTTAACCAATAGTTCGAGAAAACAGCTTTTTGTGGGCCCTGGTATTTTTACTACTTTTTCTTTCTCTCTTGGAAACACACAAATCATGGAAAAACAAACAATTTAAAGCTCCTGCTCTGACTGATCTGAAATAGGTGAGGACTGTGAGAAATCAAAGATCATAATAACATCAGAGGACTTGCCTATCTTATAATTTAACACAACATGACTGTGCTTTGATCTCTGGCATATTGTAACACAAATATTAACACCCAGCTTGATGTTACCACCAACTGCTGATGTGTTCTCTTCTTCCATCCTCTTCCACAACATTATTTAACAGGGTAGACATTTTGCTGACACGATAAAAGGGGAATTACATTGAATTATTGTCAGAAAATGGTTTAGACGAGAAAGTAGTGAGTCGTGAAAGACAGAGAGACAGAAAGTCAGAGCAGTTGTCAGAATGATTATTAATTTGTTGCATTCATTTTCTCTGAATTTGAGAAACTCCTCAGCTTCAGCAACATGGTATAGTCTGTCTTAGAATATGTGTGTTGAATGAGCATGAATGTGTTCATACAGGAGTAGTGTGTGTGTGTTTGTGTGTGTGTGTGTGTGTGTGTGTGTGTGTGTGTGTGTGTGTGTGTGTTAGTGTGTGTGTGTGTGTTAGTGTGTGTACACAAATCCATCTTCATTCACTGTCCGTGTTTGAGAGTCTGGTAAGATGCCATTTGTTGTGTCATATTTCATACAGACACTGAACGATGAGCAATTCACATAGACACACAAACACACACACACACACACACACACACACACACACACACACACACACACACACACACACACACACACACACACACACACACACACACACACACACACACACACACACACACACACACACACCACACACACACACACACACACACACACACACACACACACACACACACACACACACACACACAACCACACACACACACACACACACACACACACACACACACACACACACACACCTCCTTCCATTCAGTCCGCCTTTTACCTCGTTTTTCAGATTATACACCTTCAGCCCCCCCCCACACACACACACACACACACACACACACACACATACTGTTTGTCTCCCTTTCCTCCCCTCCACAGATAACTGTAGCCTACTAAACGCTGTGAGGAATAGGTGTCACAGTGTTATGTCTGTTGAGCTCAGTGCCTTTGATCCCTGTTGTAGAAAATCACCTAACTGTTCCCCGAGGCTGAGGTTATGTGTTCTGCATGGTGGGCTTACTTTGACATTCCCATATAATTTGCATGCACACACAGACACACCCACACAAACACACACACGAAATGCAGACTCGTTAGCATATACACATTTCATTAACATTTTACGCATTCGGCTGATGAATTGAGTGAGCTGGTAAGGCTTTTATATTTGGCTCATTGAAGCACAGCACATATAAACACACTAACACACTTTTCCATAGGAGATCTCACTGTTAATTAGAGCTGAAATTATTGTTTTTTTTGTTTTTGTTTTTCATACTCTAATAATTAATTCTAGCCATTCTCTCTTCTGTCTTACATCCTTTTTTTGGCTGCACTCCAGATCAATGCTAAACGAGAATCAACAAAACTCAATACTTTGTCATGTTTTTTCACATGAAAAACCTGCTTATGAAGGGAAGCTGCAAGAGTTTTAATGTGAAACCCTTGACATGACTCTTACCGTACTGATGGATTTTCAGCTGTGGAAATGTACCTTAATGTATCCTTAATTTTTTGAGACAACAGGTAAACATGGAGGAGAGAAAAATGTAATCAACGCTGGCCTCTAATATAGGCATATATCTCTCTGACATTGAGGTATAGAATGACGCTGGCCACCGTCTGAGAATTTATCGCAATAGACTGATGCAAAAAATGCTGAACTTTCCTTGGTTCCAGTTCTCCATTGTTAAGGTTTTGCTTAATTTGTTTGTCTGATGTGATGGTAAACAGAATATCTTGGTTTTAATAGGACATAACAATCAATTTTACAACATCAACTTGGGCTTTAGCAATTTTCTGACATTTTATAGCCAAACAATTAATGGATTAATCAAGGAAATAGTCTTCAGATTAATCAATAATTAAAAGAATTGTTAGTGGCAGCTTAATGTAAAGCTCTGATTATATAAATCCATCCCCATTCTGCAGCACTGCCTGTAATACACAAAATGATTTCATATATTTAGTTATGATAATGTCCCACTTTGAGTAAACAGCTGAGAGATGAAAAGATAGTAAGGAGCTTGAACTGGAACAGGACCATCGTATAATAGTCTCCACACATTACCTCAAAATTGAGAATACTAAATGACTATTATAATTTATGGTCATTTACTTGAGTTGATGAGTTGTGCACAATAAACACAAGTGGCAGCAACAGTTCTCTTGCTCCATTATATCTTCAAGTGTAACAGTGGTGTGGGGGAGGGAAGATGTGTGTGTGTGTGTGTGTGTGCATGCGTTTGTGTAATTGTGTTTGTGTGTGTATGTGTGTCCCGTTTCCATATAAAGGCCATATAATTGACTTCTGTCTCCATGGAGATGTGAATGACTGCAAGCAAAACGTTTTGTTGTGTAGTGTTTGTATAATTGTGCGTGTGAGAGCGTGTGAGGTCTGATTTAGTGGGGGTGTTCTGGATGTATTTAAGATTGGATTTGGTTCTGTATGGTGAAATTCGTGGTTCTACAATTTTTCATCAAAGAAATGTATACAGCGTGTCGGTATTTTTTTCTGTTTTTATGGTTCTCTCTCTCCCTCTTTGTCTCACACACACAATCAGGCCCAAACAAACTCTTCACATACATCAGAAACTCACACAATCACTGCCTTATAACATGTAAGCACTCACACCCTGGAAACACACATTGTTTCTCAGTGAACATCCAGGTCGATAGGAGTGATGCTTAAGGAAGGGACAGATGAATTAAAGGGAGATTGAAAGGAGTGTGCATGTGCATGTGTGTGTGTGGTGTTAAAGATAAGTGGGTGAACAAAGACAGGGTGTGATGAGTTAAACAGGATGGGATAAAGTGAGTCAGCTAATTCTTGAATACGGCCAAGAAGAATTTGTTCTCCTTTTTTTCACATCAGGTTTTTAACTGTATCAAAATACTTACTTCTTAGTTGCAGTTAATTGAAGGTATTGCACATTACTTCATGTCCATTATATCTCCCGAACTAAGGAAGGTAGGGATCTTCTTTGCATTGAATTGCATGCAAAAAGCTTGCAGTTGTCATTGGAGAAGAAAAATGAGCCATGTCAATGTGGAAACTGAATCTTTGAAGTAATTACTGAAAAACTGCTAAGGGGGCTGTAATAACTCCATGAAACTATTATTGGAATTGAGAAGCATTGGATTCTTGTTTCAACTTTGTCGTCTTGACTGATTCTACTGGACTCAGCTTAAGTTTGCAAACCTGTAACCTCATACTGTAGGGGTTTATTAGCCTTCACTCGCTTAATATTGACCAAGCTTTTGTCACTGTGGTCCCCATAACCCTGTCTCCTTTCTACCGAGCTAGGCTTACTTATAACAACAAATAAATTTGAGAGGAAATGTAATGATGCCTTGGTTATGTTTACAATTAACATAATGAGAGAATGCTGTTTATTAACATACTATATATGCCAAATTGCAAAATGCTGATTCTGCACGCATTTGCAAAATGTTTACTGACATCGGATTTATTTGTTTTTAACAGTATCTACAATTTCAATGCAATGCAACATAAAATGTTGTTATGGCACTCACACCACCTGTTCAAGGTAAAGGAAAATTGTTGATCTTAGTTTAAAATTGAAAAACTCAGAAGTTAATGCACAAAAAACAGTGTGTCTCACTGATTTCTCTGTGTAGAATTTTGAAAAGTATGGCTGCCATTTGTATTTGAGTGAAGATTGAATATTTGATTATATTGTTTTGGGGTTAATATTTTTATTTTGCCGTGTTGAAATCTGTAAATTACTGTGTAAATGGAAATGAATTCTACTTTATTTTCCTGGCAGCACAGGAAATTGAAACATTTTTGTCTCACAGTGGCAATAAATGCTGTTAAAACAATAGAAAACAATAAAAATCATGAGTAATGAAGCAATAAATGTGCAAAAGCATATTTAGGGATTTAGGGATTTAGGGTTCTTTTGGATATTTTCTTTTTATGAGAGAAGAAATTCAACAGGTACAATGCTTCTTGCATAAATTTAGACATATACATATACTTTTGCTCTCTTGCCCAAAATCTATTGTATATGGGTTTTATAAACTCAATCCACACTTACAAAATTATCAAATATATACAATATGAGTCTCAAAGCAAATCTTAATTTCTCATTACAAAATGCAATGCATCTCATTAAACCAGGCTGTTAATGTGGGTGGTCCTGAACATATCCTTTTTTTGGTAATGGCTTTTTTTACTGGCAACCAGCATTATTCTAAACATGTATGCTTTAGAAAAGCCAAGAAGCTGTGGTGGGAGATTATCCTAGTGCAATACCTGAAAACAAAAGTGAATCTTGATATTTAAAACTTTTCCTTAGCTATCTCTGATTGTTTTCTAGTAGCTGCAAATCCAAAAAAAATTCCCAAAACACATGGCAATGATTTGATCTCGACGGCCCACAGCCTCATCAGCATGCCGTCTGCCCCACCTTGGACTATCGTAGTGCTGGTGTTATAAAGAATCTGACCATATTTTCCTGATTAAACTCTCTCCATGGCAGTGAAGTTGGTTGATCTCCATCACTTATTGTTTAACCTTTCCCTCTCCTGCATTGTTGTTCCTTATTTTCTCTCATGTAGAATTTTTTCATGCTGGTTAATTCTTGAAGGAACCTGTAATATGTAGAAACAGTGCTCAGACCCAGGTCAGCTTTATATGCTGAAAAGTAAAAATTCTTATACTAATATACTAGATCTGAACCTTGATATTTTTCCTTATCTTCTTTATTAAATATTCTATCAATGTGATGTCTCAGCTGTAAGAAGTCCTGGCTTGCCAAACCACAATGCTCCCTCAACCCTTGGAAGTTTTTAAGTGGCAATTTCTCTAAGAAATCCTGATAAATATTGAGACCTCGTGCCAGCCATGTTTTTGAAATTCACATCAAGCCTGTTTGGAGTGAAAATCTGGATCATAGTGGACCCAGCTGATCAGTGAATAGGGTTCCTTGGGCCCAGAGGACTTTGTCACTTTAAGCCAAGTTTTAGTTGAAGGTCTAATAATGGGTTGGGTATTTTTCTCCAGGTGGTGTTTAGATTTGCTATCTCCAATAATAGCCTATCGTGGGACCTTGATTTACACACCTAGATATTTATTACTGTCTACCTCTCTAATGGCATATTTGTCTCTGAAGTGCTGACTGGTTGTATAATTAAACATAAAGACCTTGAGGTTATGAGTATTTAATTTGTACCCTGATACCGATCCAAACTCTGAAAGTGTATGCAATAAGGCAGGAAGAGAGTTTTTTGCGGTACGTCACCTGAAAGAAAGGCATTTGTCATATTATTGCTGTTGGTTTGTTATATTTAGGGATATTTTAGTATCATTTGTTCATTGTATTGCCTATTTCATAGAGTATGAGCTTAGAATTGACAAGCAGTGTGACTTTTTGTGTAAGCTAGTAACATTTCAACAACAAAACTACATCTGTTTAAGGAGAGGCAGACACTCTGTGCTTTTTCCTCCTCCTCAACAGTGGTTCTAAAAGCTTTGGTTATAATAGCAATACTGTAAGTCAAGATGATAATGACTGGTGTTCGCTGTATGTTTTCTCTTGTCATATTTCTCTTTCTGCACCTGTCCATCTGTCCATCATTACCATCACCATCACAGTCTCCAGCTCTGCATGTTATAGCGTGACTCTATGTGGTGTATGCAGCTCGTTCATATTTGAGGAAACATGCGATTATGTCTGCATACATCTGCATGATAACACACTTGCACACTTTGCTAATTCAAGCTTTCATGAATGACCCCCTCCTCCCTCATGCTCCTGTTCCTCTGTGTAATTATTTCTATTTCATTGTTTTCTTTCTGTTTTTTGTTTTGCCTGCAGTCCAGTGCTATCAGCATGGGTTGATGTGTGAAGTGTGCTGTAATGTGTGTTGCGTGTTGGTGTATATATGAGTCTCATGCACCATGGTATTGCTGTTAGTAGTGCCAAAGTATAATTTTAAGATTACTCACATTTTTTGGATGAGAGAGAGGAACTAAAGAGGCAAGGAGGTCAAGAGAGACCCAACACAGATTACATTTTTAATGATGTAATTTGCTTATGAAAAAGGGATTTTTGGGTTCATTAGTACTTAGCCAGCTAATGTAATACTCATCAGTTTATATCACTTAGTTGGCATTTTTTAACTGAAGCACAATTTATCACGTCCTTGTGAATCTAATAGAGATATTACATAAACACCTGGAAAACACAAATGTACCCAAGGGTTATATAAGGGTTATATCTGACGCATGTACATTTATGCACATATCTCTGACCAGACCATGTTCACTACCTGCATGCTATTAATCCTTACCCTTCCTCCCTCTGGGAAACAGCAGGTGCAATAGGCAATGTTGATAAATGAACCTCAGCCGTGAAATGGTGAATAATTTTGCTGCAGTAAGTAATAAATGTTGAATGAAAAGGGAAAAGGGACTGACGTATTTTGATATTCCTGCATTATGATAATAATGTGTAACATAATACATTTTCCTTTCTGGAGATGCTCAAATAGAATTGGTAATAGTGGCTTATTATGGAGAGTAAAAATAGGACAACCATATTAACTCTCCACCTCTAATAAGGTCAGCACATTTGTGCATTAGTTCTTTAAATGTTTTCTTATTTCTCTAGTAGGGCTGAAAATCAAAGACTCTCACCTCAATGTTGACAACTTAGTGAATATGTTTACATTTTCCAACAACCCACAGAACCCCCATGTGTGCCTTTTGGTAGAGAAGGGCAAGAGCATGATAACTCAGTAGATAAAAAGTTCCACCATCTACAGATGTGTTTACATATGCAGCAGCAGGAGCAAAAGCAGCAGCAGCAGCAAGCAGCAGCAGCAGCAGGAGCAAAAGCAGCAGCAGCAGCAGCAGCAGCAGCAGCAGCAGCAGCAGCAGCAGCACGGCTGCAGGAACAACTCCCTTTATTCCTCAATGTAATGAGTATATAGATACAACAATAGGTGGCCAAGTCTAGGAGGAAGCAGCAGTGCCTCTTCCTTTTCTCCTCTTAGAGATTGGATGACTGAAAGGGAAGAGCTCTTTTTATAAATATTTCTACATGGCTGAGGTCTAAAATTTCCTGACAATCCCAGGCAAAAACCATGGATGATGAAACCTGTGCAGGTTTCTCTAGTTTAGTTTCCCCTTTGATGACAGTGCTGTTTGGTCCTGACAGACGTCTTCTTGTCACCCTCCATTAAAAAATAAATAAATAAATAAAAAAATAAAAATAAAAGAAACAACAAAAAAGCTAGCTAAGGAAAGAAAGAGAAATTACAAGAAAAAGGGAGAATCTATATGTGACAGACAAAACCTGAAAAGAGATCAACCGAGAGTTATAGAGAGTCAGTGCTGGTGCAGTGTGGTGCATGGCTGAGCGAGCAGTGATGATGCGTTGTGAATAATGCAGCATGAAGTGATCAAGCAAGGTTTGCTGAATATGGTCAGAGTGCAGGGTTTGCCCCAGGTTTCTGGAGGACCCAGGTGCTGTGATGGCTGTGGGGGCGTTTGGGCATTGTGCATTGAGAAAATATGCATTTTCACATCATTTTGGACCAATATGATGTTTAAAAAAAAAACAAAAACACAAGTTGTTGTTTTTCACAGTAACTCATAAGTGGCATAACATACAGTACATTATGCAGATACAACAATTCAGCAAGTGATGTTAAGAAGTATTAATGTAGATTTGGGAGAAGTATTCCATATTTGGTCTGAAAGGTTGAAGTCTATGTTTATGTCAACCAAAGCAACTTTTTCTTTTTTTGCTGAGTTTATTATGGCTTGCTATTACATTTGCAGAAAGCATGCAGATACTGTACTGGTTTCATAAGATTTTCCAATGAGTCCAGACTTAACTTTCAATGTAGGGTTATTGGTTCCACATGGATGCATTGGAAAAAATTTTGCTTGGAATGCTAAACCTGCCAATTTATTGTAATCCAATTTTAGTACAACAAAAGTTTGTCTAGTAACAATTACTTTAAGAAATGGTTTGGGTTTTTTTTTGTTAACCTGTATTTACTTTAGAATTGATTCAAAGAGGCAAAGACATTTGTTGATCCCTGAAGGGATTTAGTTGTCACAGAGCAGGCAGGACGCTCAGGCTCGATTTAGTGTGCTTTGATTGGTGCTACAGTCTAAATGTCACCATCTTCTTTTGTAACTAGCAGTATTAAAGTACAATGCATTGGTAAAAGAACATACCATACATACAGTACATTCAAAACGTGACAAATCTTTCCCAAACAATCCTGTCCCATGACTGTTCTTTTAGCTTTTCAGTTGTTAAAGTTTTTCAGATAAACACAATAGGCAAACAAAGAAAACATTATTCAGGTAACTGTAAATGACGTCAGACACGTGATATCATGATTTCAGCAGAGAAAAAGTAACCAACAGCATTGCCCTTTATATGTAAGTAGTTCATGCAAGAGTCTAAACTCTTCCAGTCTCTGCTCTTTGAAAAGCTGCATCTGCTTTTTCCTTCATGGAATCAGAAAACTCTCTTATTTTCTCTTAGTAATCAGTGGGAATTTCTAAAGCCTTTTTTCCGCACTCACATTATATGATTATTGAAAAAGTATTTTAATGAGAAAGGTAGCTCATTTTTTTTTTTGCTTTGTTTAGAATAATTCATTTGCACCATAAAATAATATAGTGATAATGATCATAAAATAGCAGTAAGTAATAATATGTCAGAGACTCAGCTGGGCTTGTCTCTTCCCTAGACGAGCCTGTGCTTGTATATTATACTTTTTATGGTCTTCAGCATTTTTATGACATTTATTAAACTGCTCATCATTTTAACTTTGTGTGTACTTGTATGGTACAGTATGTGTGGATGTGTGTGTGTTTAGACCTTTTTGTTTGGGGGCAGAGATGCTCCTGTGTGCATGTTTATGTACTGTACGTCTGTGTGGGTATCTCTACCTGCATGTATGCTCGAATGTGTGTGTGTGTGTGTGTGTGTGTGTGTGTGTGTGTGTGTTTGTGCTTATCTCTGTGTGTGTATGTGTCTGCAGTCAAGTATATGAAGCAGTAATTTAATGAAAATCCATTGGAGCGTTTCTGCTATTCTGCAGGATTTATTGATCGTGTCCCACACACTCCATCTCCCCAACATACACTCTGAAATCTGCTGGGTTGGACTTTTCTCTCACAAGAAAATTAAATTCATTCTCTTCACTTGTGTATGTGAATGTGTTTGTGTCATTACTATGTCATGTTGAAAGTGGGTGTGTATGCTTGTAAAAAAATGTTTTTGTTACACTAAATACTGTCTGCTACTGTCCATGCATTTGTGAATTTGTGTGTTTATCTATCTGCATTCGAATAATAGTGCTTGTATTTCTGTATTTCAGTTCGGGGTTGTGTTTATGTGTCTATGAATATGAGTGTTTGCCAGTGTCTATGTGTGTATTTGCTGTGTTTCAGTGTGTGTCAGAGGTTGCTCCTGTTTAGTTACAGCTTTACACATAGTGAAAGGCCCCTAAACGACATCACAGCCCATCAGACTGAATAAATTTTCCTTTAATCTGAATGACACTTAGAAAACAAATGCCTTGTCAGCATGTCTTAGGGGAAAGACGATCTTAAATTAGGTTATTCTTTTAATGAAAAAGGCACACATTACCATTTATATTCTTCTTTTTGGGAACACATTGAGGGAATCAATGAAATCCATGCCTACCTCAAGCTGCAGCAATTATGCTTTTCTCATCTATAGCATAGGTATAATAAAGAACCAATTAGGCTGTGAGGGCAAATTAGCTAGTCTTGAGTCTTGAGTACTATCATGTGATCTGTTTGTGCAAGTTGGAGCGATAACCGACTTGCATGGTAAACCACATCTGCTTCAAAATGTAAGCATGGTCCCTTTTCCATGCAAACAACTGTGATTTGGTTTAATGTAATTATGTCAGCAAGAGGAAATAACCATAAAACACATGATTTTATGAGCATATTGTTCTTTGCCATATGTTTCTACGACTAGGAGGAGATAGATGTTGACACGTTATAATCAGCGGAACACTAACAGATGAACTGAAGGTAAATGAACCTTCTTGTTTGCTATGGTGATGGACAGACTGACAGATGAGGTAAGACAGGAATCTCCATGGACTATGATGTTTGCAGATGACATTGTGATATGTAGTGAGAGCAGGGAACAGGTGGAGGAGAAGCTTGAGAGGTGGAGATTTGCCCTGGAAAGGAGAGGAATGAAGGTTAGCCGCAGCAAGACAGAGTACATGTGTGCGAACGAGAGGGACCCAAGTGGAAGAGTGAGGTTACAGGGAGAAGAGATAAAGAAGGTGGAGGATTTTAAGTACTTAGGGTCAACAGTCCAGGGCAATGGAGAGTGTGGAAAAGAGGTGAAGAAGCGTGTGCAGGCAGGCTGGAACGGGTGGAGAAAAGTGTCAGGTGTGATGTGTGATAGAAGAGTTTCAGCTAAAATGAAAGGAAAGGTGTACAAAACTGTGGTGAGACCAGCGATGCTGTTTGGTCTAGAGACAGTGCCACTGAGGAAAAGACAGGAGGCAGAGCTGGAGGTAGCAGAGATGAAGATGTTGAGGTTCTCTCTGGGAGTGACCAGGATGGATAGGATCAGGAATGAGTACATCAGAGGGACAGCACATGTTAGAGGTTTTGGAGATAAAGTCAGAGAGGCCAGACTGAGATGGTTTGGACATGTCCTGAGAAGAGATAGTGAATATATTGGTAGAAGGATACTGAGTTTTGAACTGCCAGGCAGGAGGTCTAGAGGAGGAGACCAAAGAGGAGGTTTATGGATGTAGTGAAAGTGGACATGAAGGTAGTTGGTGTGAGAGAAGAGGACGCAGAAGACAGGGTTAGATGGAGGACACTGATTCGCTGTGGCGACCCCTAAAGGGAAAAGCCGAAAGAAAAAGAAGAAGAAGACAATTCCACCATACTTGTAGCTAAAGCCACATGGACTGATAGACTAAAATGACAGGAAATTAGACTTATTTTAGAGCCTTTAATAGCCTGTTAATGGACTTAATATTTCAATGCAACCTCAGAATCACAAAGAACCAATACCTATGACATCAACATAGAAATGATATTATCTTTGATGGCACTGTAAACAATGCACTGAGAGTCAGTGTGAGCGAACCGACAGCACGGTCTCAGCATTGTTCTGATCCTTATTGTGGATGAAAAAATTCACATTCAGTGTATGCAGTGATTAGATAATCTTCAGATATGGTCGGCCTTGAAAAATTAATTTTAGACTCGCCGTCCATGGAACACTTCATACACCCACAGCTGATATTATTATCACCCCCGAGGAGGAAGTCACCTGTGTCTGTTTGTCGGTTCGCTTGTCAACAGGATTATGCAAAAGGTACTTAACCGATTGACACAGAACTTGGTGGAGGGAGGATGCATGGGCCAGGGAAGATCGGGATCATTTATCCTGGCACAATTGCATAATATACGTTTCTATGTATATTTACAACCATTTCCCCACCTAAAATGATTCATCTATTTGTTTTATTCTTAAAGCAGCAAAGTATCAGCATGCAGTAGTTTAGTTTGATATTCTATGGACTGTGTCTCCTTTCATCAATGATATCTTTTCATTTGTTTGATGTTAATGACTCTGTTCATTAAGTCGCTCCTGGTGGACTCCCTCCTCTATTCATGTAACGACATGCTAGTTTGAAATTGTGCTTCTCTAATGTAACGTCCATGACCCAGTAGATAAAAGAAATGCTTATCTGCTTAAATAATTAATGAGAAGCGAAATCTAATTGTCAGATAGTCATTGGATCAACATTGTTTCCCTGCTATAAGCCACATATATTAGCCCACTTGCTCTATGTGGGGGTAATGTCAGGTGGTTTGATTGTATCTCTCACTATTGTTCTCAGACTTAACAACTTTAATGCAAACTGATCCCCATGAAATGGTATGATCTTGATGTAGCCTGTGCACCAAGCAATTTCTAATAGAATTGTGTTATTTTTTATGGATATTTTTAATTTAACGGAATGAAACTATAAATGTTTGATTCTCAATATCTATTGAGGCTCCCATGTCAATGAAAATTACTTAATCTTCATGTAAGTTTTACCGTTTTCATTTTTGCTTAAGCTTTGTTTCCATTTAGCAAATGCAAAAGGTGCAGGGAAATTAACGTTAACGTCAGATTTTTCTCAAGCATAATTAGTTTGTGATCTCGCCTCCTTATAATTTCTTGAGACCATGACATCTGATAACGTCCAAAGAAGTCGGAGTGACAAAAACAAGTTTGTGTAAGAATATGTTTGTACATTCCTCTTGGTGTGTTGGCATGCCGCAGTGTGCGGTGTGGGAATGTGTCTCAGTGTCTGTGTGTATGTGCATGCAATAATCTCCTTTATTGACTGAAGTCTTAATTATTGTTCTTAATGACCCATCAGGATTACTTGCGCATGTTGCTGATGGACAGAAACATGAGCACTACCACAGAAGTCTTTCTTGCTGTTGCTCATTAGCCTCTATTTTTTTGTGTGTGTGCTAGCCATTTTCAGTGCAGTGTCTAAAGGCAAGGCTTAAAATAAGAGTACTCCATTAGACACTCACACAACTACTATTCGTTCAATCTACAGTCTTCTAGTGGTAGGACCACTTAGATACAGTATCTCAGAGTTGCCTAATGTCTCAATTTATCCTTCTTCTGTTCCTGGCCAGATCTCTGACGCACAGCAGCGTCTTAGCACGGGGGTGCAAGTCAACCTCGTGTGTCCCTTTGCATCATTAGTAAGCTGCTCAGGAGGCAGCACTAGGCAGGCTGATTTCTGGACATCAGACCGTTGGTCTGTCATTCGTCCCTTTCTCTTGCTTTCTCTTGTGCTAATTTGTACATTTTAATGATGTGAAGTCATCACTGTAAGCAGCTGAACTTCAATCTGTCTGTATCAAAAGTCTTCTGAATGTGTGTTTTCTGGTGGGTTTGCATGTGTTTCACTGAGAGAGTGTGAGAATCTACAGATCTTTATCTGAAAATGAATTTTTGAGAATACCCTTGTATGTCCTCTTTTACATATCTTTTTGTTTTATCACAGCGTGAGAGTTAGCTATTTTGTCAGCAGCCTGATAATTCCTCATTTGGTTGCTGAGAACTACAGGCAGAAATACATACTAATCCCTATTTAAACTGGATTAGGGCTTTTCTGAGGCTCGTAATAGTGGATGTTGTTAGTGCCCTCCTTAATTTTAATCCAATGTGAATCTGCAGAGTCTGTATTTTTTAGAAGCCTGTGAAGTACAGAACAACCTCGTGTTCAACCAACAAAACACTTAAATGAGGACTAATTTGGCCTGACATGCAAAGTAAAACAGCATTATGTATTTTCAGTGGGTTCTGACCAGCTGCTCATGTAAGTGGACGTGCAGATAAGCACATTTTCCTTCCAGGCTGAGTGCTTTATATCATTTAAAAGATTCCTTGGAGTTATACACATTACATGGAAAAATTGCATTACAGAACCCTCCCTAGTAAAATGTATTCAGGCTGAATATTGATACAAATCCTCACTACAAAATGCAAGGTCATGAAATCACTGGAGTGGGATTCACACAGCTATTTGTAGTCCATTTTATTGGCACAAAACCAGGGCATTGTTCTGTAATACACACACATACAAACAAACAAACACACACACACACACACACACACACACACACACACACAAACAAACATGCATGCGTATATGTGCCTGTGTATTTATGCCACATATGAAAACACTGGTGTACTACTATAATAATAATAATAATAATAATAATGATAATAATAATAATAAAATTATTATGTGCAGAATCTCTTAATGCTGAATATAGGATTGCATTACAACTGCCTTCAAGCTCTGTGAAAGTGTGTGTGCCCCTGTTGGTGCAGTCTCTGCTGTAGGAGAATCCGTGATCTTCTAAGAATCTCATTTGGTATTTGTTCTGTTTTGACCTCCAGGCTCTGAGTCATCTAGGTTCACAGTCAAGGTTTTGGGAAATTAAAACAGAGCTAATAGTTGTAACATACAATGAAGAATACATTGATTTTTTTTCTCTCTCTAATAAAGAACACCAAACAATCTTGTAGTGCTTTGAAACAGTAGAAGACTGATTGACTTGGTTCTGTGTCTTACACTATTAAATAGTTCAGAAGATAAATCAGGAATTTTTGCTTCCTTAGAGTTCAACTGTAATTTTTAAGGAGTTTTCCTCAAGTTACACTCCACTGTACCTGCTACAATGTCTAACTTATATGTCTTTGATTTTGACAAATTTCAACAAGATATCTGTTGTTGGAAACAAAAGCAACGAAAAAAAGATTTTAAAAAGTGACAGTATTTTTAAATTAAACTTGCCCCGAAAGGTTTCTTCCATCACTTATCCATCAGCCTTTATTCTGCAGTCTCTCCTTAGTGTGCACTTGAAACTACTGCAGATCCCCATAGCAATTTAATAATCTTTTGCATGATTCAGCTCTAGTACAGTGCTTGGCAATTGTTTGAAACGCCTTGTATTCCCATCGGCCCCTCTGAAAATTGAAGGAAAATTGATTTGTATGTGTATACAATATGTGTAAAAGGCAGATGTGGCACTGTTTTGGATGATTGATACCAGCTTGGTTCAATAGCTGCAGCAAAGAATAAAAGGAAAAATAATAGGATTCTAGATGAGAGAATTATCTGACAGTCTGCCAAAAAAGGTTCTCTAGGCTTATGGATCTCGGTTTGTGGAAAGTGCTTGTCCTTTCTCAGCTGCACTGAGTTTACATAGATTTGTAATCCAGTGAGACTCAACAGCAAGTTCACTTGATGACTGACAGATCAGAGACTTCGGCAGAATGATCCAGGCCTGAAATGTGAGGATCTTTTGCCCATGCAGCCACTCTGAGTCTCTGAAGGCCAATGGGCTATGCTTGGTTCCGTTCTTCTCTAACTAGTCTATTGTGTACACAGTTACTGGTGCCGGCTGATGTATGTACACACATAATTGTGTCTGAATTGTCTTAAACATGTTAAAAGCAAAACTGCCTCTCATCAGTGCCTTGTCTTGCATGAATGAATGCACCACATAAACACAATTATATGTATGCAAATATATGCCCAGATTGTCTCGGTGAGCATGAAACTAATTGTGGATAATTTGCATTTTGGGTATCTAACTGAAAAAAAATTGCCACAGGAGAAAAATCAATGGGTATATATATATATTTCATAACAAGGGGACCGTCAGTAAAACAACCCTGTTCTAACGACAAAGCTAAAAAGATGGACTAGGCTACATAATAATCCATCATAGCTCCTTTTGGTATGTTTCTAATATGGGTGTTGAACTATGCTGCAGGTTCTTTAGTACTTTCCCACAGAGAGAGCTGAATTAATTCCTTGTCTCAGGTTAGCTTTTATTCTACTAAAGTATTCACTTCTTACTCTATTTTCCCCGCAGACGATTTTTTTCATAATTCTAAAAAGCTGAATCATAGAGACTGTCCTCCAGTAAGAACAACCCCGTAAGTTGCCTAAAGCTATCTAATTATGACCCATGGTTTTGTTTTAGCAAAGGGGGAAGTCAGGTGACTTAGTATACAGAGCAATAAGGTCCGCTCTAGTTGGATGGTTGCTTTTGATGGATGGTTTGACAAAGCGCAGTTGACTTACTGACAGGAGACTGCTGACTGAATTAGCCCCTGAAAGAAACCAAGTAGGTTTGTACCTGAACGTAACCAAACCCTGACTACTCCGGAACCTTAAATGCATGTTTATTATTCTTACTGGGTAGTAGAAGGTCCTGAGGGAAGGTACAAACAACCTATATTTAGTTTGGAGGACTTGTTGGAATTGCAACACAGAGGTTTACGATCAGAGAAAGAAACTTTTGTTGTGTTGGCACTGAAGTAATATAGCTCCCATGTGTCTCAGCCACATGGACACTATAAACACCACAACAGAGATGTAGTTAATGAAAGGTAACAAATAATTCTTATAACTGGCCGATAAATATATATTAGCTATATATATTGCTCTGGCTTTTTTTTTTTTCAGATGAAGCAAACTGTCAACAACAACAGGTGGAACAGAGGTTATAGCTTGAAAAGGGGGGCGGTGTTTTTACCCTCTACACTTCAGTGAGTTTGGTTGTGGTAATCAAATACTCACCAGTGGCACTGAATCTGTACAGATGACTATAGATGTCGAGATACAGCTTTACAAATTGCAGTAACATAGTTAATATGTTCGTATTTATATAGGTATTATATATCTAAATAACAAATGTTCATACTCATGTGGGTGTTTGAGGCATTAGTGGGTTGCAGAGGGCCAAGAGTAACATAAAGGAGTTTAAACATGAGGTTCATAGTCTGCTTTTTTCTGTTTTTGTCCAGAAGTTTATTGTTTCATGCTGATAACAGGAGGTTTTGAGCTCTCCTATTTTCCTTCGGAGCCAAGACTAACAAGGTTATTATAATTGTTTTTTATTATTGTTTTTTCACACCTTTGACTCAACACAAGCTGATAAATACATGCTACATACACTACGTTCATCCCGCAGCTGTTTAGTATGGCTACAAATACAGTGCAGCAATACTATGCATTTTTGCTTGCTCTGATGCCAAATCATACCCACGCATGCGCACATGTACACACAGGTACCACCACAAATCTCTCCATGCCCACAATTACTGCTCTCGTCGCAGCATATATTGCAGCTGCAACTGTGAATGTGTCAAAAGACTGACTGGCTGAAAGCGTGCTTCCTACTGGTAGTGTTATCTCGCCTCGCTTGCTATGTGACAGCTTTTATATTACTCCCATACACAGGCTGCTGCATCACTCTGCCTGGATGTAGGCTTTGAGAGCGGCCCCCCTTACTCCGTCACACACCCCCATCCGCCCACTCAGTGCTTGGGCTTTGATAGGCATGAAATAGCCCCACTGCTGAGATTGCTCCTTAGTTCTTAGGAACAGTTTTGCTCACGGGTACACACGGGTACAGCCACATATAGGCACAACATGCACGCAGGTGTAAATGTATGTATAGCTGGGCATATGCATCCACCATATACACAAATGTATTCATGTGCTTCTGTATGCATGCATGCAGGAGTGCATAGGTACATTCCTATAGTCTTGCATGCACCTACAGATTACTTCCTTTTAGAAAAAAGACTTTTCAAGAAGTCAGGATACAACAGCACATGAAACAACAAAGAGGATGTGAGGAGTGAAATTTATCCTGTGTTGTGTAGGTTTGTCATCACATTACTGAGATGCTGCTTGAAGAACTTAAAAGATTAAAAGAGCAAAGTTATTCTATATTATTCTTTTTGTCAACAAAGCCAATTAAAATGCCAAAATCAACAATGTGTTAATCTGTCTCTCAATAATTTCTTCTCTACCCAGATTTTGACTCTCAACTCTCAGCCCACTGGTTCCTCCTGAAGAAATAAATCCTTAAAATAGGTCATAACCTTGTAGTTTCTTTATCCTTTAAGTGGTTAAAAGTAATTTTATAAAAGAGCTGAGCACTGTAGTTTGTTGTGAATGTTATTCAAACAGGAGCAAATAGTGGCTTTATTGGGGAATAATTTTAGCCCCAGATTAATATGAGGAGGTGAGGGAAACTGACTTACTCATCCCTAATTATAATTAAATCTTTATTTCAAATGGTACTTCATCATTCAACATACATTTACACAAACATGCATTCATCGTTTTTAGTCTTATTATCAATCAATCTCTCTCTCTTACCGCAATTACTCAGTCAATTGAAAATGGAGAGATAATTAGTCCACATGGTTGTTCACTCAACATGATAATTACCCACAGATGGCTCGCTTTCCCTCTCAAATGAAGTCATCACTACTGCAACCTTTTTACCAATAGAAGTTTTTATGCCGATATATTTTTGTAAGTTGCTATTACATATTATGAATGTGTATGTCAGACTGTCTTTCCCAATCACATCTATACAAGCATCAATTTATAGACTATAATGACTCTCTACTGTCTGCCTCCTCTTTTCTACATCCCTGTAACACGAACAGACCTCCAACAGGACTTGGCCTAGTTATTCCCTCGGGTGATGCAACTCAGCAAAGATGTGTCAAGGAGTTGGAGGAATCTGTCGTTGAAAAAAGAAAGAGGAGAACACAAGAAACAGCTGAGTCGGGAGCAGCTAGAGCTTTAATTTTGTAAGCAATCCATATCTTTCAAAAAAAGATTTTTTGTCAAATTGCTGCCTATTTCACCTTCACGGACCTTCAGAGTCGAATGATCAACAGTGATGGATGTGCACCGCAGTGAAGTTGCAGAACTTTCATTTTTAAAAGATAATGATGGTAATAGTAACTTTATTTATAGAACAGATTTCAAATCATAGGAACAGAGTACTTTAAAGTAAAAACAAGGAATAAAAGTAATAAATCGAAATCAATAATCTAAAACAAGATAAATAATTTAATAAATCACAAGATATATATAATAATTTAAGAAAAAGCCATAAGATAAAAGACAGAAGGGGCCTGGTCACCTTTAGTGACAAGTCTGGATTTTGGAACTGTTGGTGGGTCTCAGCGAGATGACCCTTACCCATTCATAAGGCTCATATGGAGTTAGTACGTCCCCAGATATATGGAGCTTGTCCATTCTGTGCTTTAAAAACAAGCGGTAAAATCTTAAAATCAATTCAAAAATCACAGAGAACCAATCAAGGTCAGCTAGAATTGGTGTGATGTGGTTACTTCTCTTACATTTTGTTAAAAACGTGCCAGCAGCATTTTGTATCAGCTCTTTTGATGTTTCACCTGCTGATACCGGAATAAAGGGAGTTACATTAGTCCAGTCTGGAAGAGACTGGCCTGTTGGATGGACGACCTTCCCTAGATCTGCAGATAAAGGGCGTGGTTAAATATCTCAGTTATGCAAAGAAGGATTGCACAACTTTAGTTACTTGACTGTCAAAGGACAACTCAGTGGAAAATAATACCCAGGGTACAGGCCTCTTTTTTTTTTTTAACTTTATTAGATAAGACACCCAGGCTAGCTGAGAGATTATTAATGCTGTTAGTTCTGGGGCTGGGTGATGTGATTTTAATTACTTCTGATTTGGAGTCATTTAACTGCAGGGAATTACTGGACATCCAGTACTTAATTTCATCAAGACAGGATATAATAGATGACACACTGGTGGTACCAGGCTTTATCTGAACATGGAGTTTCATATCGTCCACATAGTAATTGAAATCAATATTATGTCTATGCATGATTTGCCCCAGGGGCAGACTATATACAGTTAATGAAAAACGGACAAAAAGTAGACCCTTCTAGGACCCCACAAAATAGAAGAGCAAAAGAGGAGGAGGCATCTACAAGAACAACAGAGAAGGACCTGTTAGACAGATATGAGATGAACCAATCCAGAGCGACATCACTGATGCCAACATAATGTTTCAGATGGCAGATTAAGGCAATGTTGACCACTGTGTCAAAGACTGAGCTGAGGAAATATTTCATGGTTTTAAAAAGAATTCTGGAATAATGCCGTGAGAAAAAAGACTCCCTTGCCTCTTTGACTGCACATTGATTAGTGGGCATTATATATTTGGGAGCAAAGGAATCTGTATGTTTATCCCTCTTCTATTTTCATTCTGCCTTCCTGTATTATCTTTTTAAATTCCTTAGAGTTTCCAAAAGAGAAGATTTTGACTATTTTATCTGATGGGAGCTACAAAATCTAAAATATTTGTGCAGAGGCAAGTAAAAACACTGACAAGCTGCTCTACAGTGATGTTCAGAGGTACTGAATAAATTGTTTGAGGCACTAAAAGCTTGACAGAAATGAGGAAAAGAGAATGAATTTAGGGGGTTAGAGCAATTAATTGTTGGGGGTTTAGGATCAAGCGAGACAAACGGTACCTGCAGGGGCGACCCTTAGTGATCAGAGATGACAAAATCAACCATTTTTACCTTTTCCACGGAAACTATAGGACAGTACGGGGTCGAGTGTGTGCCCAGTTTAATGGCTGGGATGCTTGGCGTATTGAGCAAGATTAGAAAGGGTCTAGAAGTTTGGTCAAATCAGAAGTAAAACAGGAAGAAGACGGGCAGCAAACACGGTTACTAAAAATCACCGAGAGAAAAACTCTATTTATTGTAACATAGTGACTGATCAAAGGTCTGAAGATGCTGTAATAAAACCAGAACTGAATTTAGGAGTTCCTTAGATCAAAACGCATGAAATGGGAAATCTTTTTAAATAGAACTAAGACTCTCCAAGGTGGAAAACCAATAGAGTGAGACTGGAGAACAATAAAAAAAATTCTATATATTACTGCAAGGCCCCCACCTAGCTTGGCTGGTTGAAATGCAAAAACTCTGGGGGGTATGAATGAATCGGGGGAGGGGGGGGGTGGCTTCAACTTTGATGAGATTGTTTCTGTGTGGACTGTGAATAAATTTGGGTTATCCACATTGTCATTCAGTGATCCTAACAGGACTGACGGAATTAGTGTGGGAAAATAAAACCAGCACCAGTCGAAGCAGGAGGCCCATCAGGCCTATGAAGTCTAGAGCCAGGATTCTAGGTGGGGTCTTCCTGGGAAATCTGTCAGTTATAGCGAAAAGAGTTCAAATTTGTACAATTAGAGATAAATTTGAAGATTAGAGAAAGATTAGCTTAAATGTTCAGATTTCCTAGTTATAGTGGGGAGGGGCCCAACAGAGCACATTTCCTACCTAGGCTTTCTAACTGTGGAAGCCAGAGACTCAAATTTATTTTGTGATTTAACTGATTGCCAGCACATGACGTCATTCGTGCCAGCATGAACTATCACAGTGTGGATTGAGGGATGAATGTTGAGGAGAGCTGGAATTTGTTAAAAGATGATGAGAGGTCGAAAGAGAAGGCGAGAATGGGAAGGAGAAGGATGAACATATCCTTAATGGTTATAATGTCAGTATAGGCTTTTAAATAATTCACAGGTTTCATATCTCAAATCATGTACAGTAAATATAATTAAAATGTTTACAGATGGTTGTCACATTGTAATCTGCTTAATCTGGAGCTGATGTGGCCCAAGGCAGCCCTGCCTCCACCAAGCCCCCTCTCTCTCTCTCTCTCTCTCTCTCTCTCCCCATCTCTCTCTCTCTCTCTTTGAGAGAAATGTGTTGGGTGCTCTCTTGTTGCTCATAACAGTTTTTCCGTATCATGAAAAGGAATTAAAGTTTGGTCACAAAAGTGAAACCAGTCCCTCTGGAAGGCGTCCACAAAATCATTAATGAAAGGTACACCCAAAAATAAAACCATCATCTACTTACAGCAGCCAAGTCGTCACATATTGGTTTTCTTCATTGCTCTTGCCAAAATAAAGTGTCCAGGGCTTTATTGTTTTAGGGTTTAAACAAGGGCAAATGCACATGTCCACTCGCTCTGACTACTAAGTGCTCCACAGTTACAAATACCATAATATGAGTACACAAAAGAGAGACTGAGATGAGTCTTAAAACACTCAACAAAGTTTACTGATCTGTAAAGGTTAAAACCACAGCAACTCTTATCCAGCTGCCTCATTTGTTCAATATGTGCAGAGCATTAAAGCAAATGAGACCATGCATTGTAATTAGCATAAAGTGACCAGTCACTGTCTTGTTATTTGTCTTACTTGATTAATATTTAATGAATACACAAGCAAAAATTTTCATTTTCTTACCTCAACTCTTAACAATAAAGCTGTTTGCTGCATTTAGAGCATCTGCTCAGTGCTTCTTGGCCAATTACACTGAACTGCTTAGTATAAACTAATCTCATTTAAAATGCAGTCCTGAAGCATAACCTATATATTTTTTTTTCTCTCTGAATACTGAGCAGCTCCTTCCTCTGCTGTAGTGGAGGAAGTAATGGGGGAATCAGTGACAGATCTGCGGTGATGACTGTTTACGCGCAAGACGGAGAGAGACAGAGAGGGTGTGTTTTGGCAGATGAGAGAGAATAATATTGCCATAGTGCTGGGGGTATTAGAGAGAGTCATTACTGTCCATCATCAGGCAAATGATGACATGTTTAAGCAGAGATGAATAGCCTCATTGATTGGGAAGGCTTGTTATGGTAGATCTGTTTGGAAAAGCGGCTGGGGGGGGGTCATATTTCAATAAATATTTGATTGGGGAGGATGGCTGTATTGGTGTGTGTGTGTGTTTATTGGTGGGGGCTTGGCAATTTATATGTGTGGCTATAAGCGTTTGCATATCTAGGAGGAGTAATTTGAAAGGGGTTTCAAACGAGGGAGTAGATCACTTTCTCACTCTATCTCTCAAGTGGGGAAATCTTATTTTCTTCTTCTCTGCATCATTCTCTCCATCTCTTCTATTGTCCTCATCACTGCCATCTATCTCACAGTTTATCCCTCTGAAAGCTGAAGGAGGGGATGCATTGTGTAGGCTGTGCAGTACCCACGCCAACCAAGCTGATCTGAGAAAAGTTATTTCTTCCTGTATTACTTCAGTCAACATGGGAGAAAACAACCATATAGTCAGCAAAAGATGTTATACCCAGCTATAAATAACCAGCCCCTCTAAAAGACTACTTTAGCTTCTTTCCACTGCTCCTTACTCACAGAGTAAGCAGTGAATCCACATGAGTTTGCAGCAGCACTGACAAGTTAAATTTATTTGTGAAGCTGCTCAGGCCTGTTTGTCAGGCCAGACTAACAGATATTAATCCAGTTTCACTGCCAAAGTTGTGGCACATAGTCTTAATACTACAAAATGTGTTAAGACTATGTGCAACAACTTTGGAAATAAAAACTGCTTCTTCACATCCATAACTCACTATCACTCCATTTGCAGCTAATAGATTGACTGGGGTCATATTGCTCATCACAGTGTGTGTTTTTTATTTTTTGTTTTTTTGTTTTTTTACTTTGTTAATTGATCCGTCTGTGTTTTGCTCTGGCATCCACTGCCTGACTCAGTACCTCTAATCTCCATGATCTTAATTCAAAAGATTGCCCTGACTATGGGCTTTTAAAGATATGCATATCTTTACTTTCTCATTGCTGTTCAGGTTCATTGAGAAAACTGGAGAATGACCTTACAAAAATCTGATGAAATAATACTCTGAACAGGGTTCTTCAACCCACTTGTATAATATTTAGACATTCGTAAGAAATCAGAGCACCTTCAGGGAATACATGCAAACATGGGGAGTGAAGATACAAATTCCACACAGAAAGTGCTACATTGCTACAGTTGCTACATGCATTCATGTAAAATAATGATTTTACCACACCCCTACATACTAATCACTTGCTGCTTTTTTGCGGCGCAAGTGTAAATCCTGTTAAATTTTTTTCAAGAGCACCTTGTCCCTGGATATTTTACAGGTTACAGAGGATCTAATACATCATCCAAAATTGATTTTTTGAGGATGGCTTGATTTCTTTATGCTCAATTAACTATTCTGATATAAAAGATTACAGGGGTCACATGTCAGCAATGAATAACTAAAGTGGTTGTGGCAGGTGAGTAAAAATGAAAGATTGCTGACAGCTGTGAATCTAGTAATCTTCAAAACAAGATTGACTCTGGAAAGTTGACTCTTTGAATGAGGCCATGCGTGTGGTGCATAGTACACAGTGTGTACATAGCACACACTCTGCTCTCTCCTTAAAGTATGAAAAAGACGGCACAATTCTAAATAAAAAAAAATGACATGGACCTAGCAGAAATGTGCCGAGGTAACCAATCATAAAGTGTGTGTGTGTGTGTGTGTGTGTGTGTGTGTGTGTGTGTGTGTGTGTATCAACTTTAGAAGGTGATAATAAGTCAGTGTTGTGTTTATAGCTTATTGTGCAGGTTTGAATAACATGTAAGTGGAATAGTACATTTGTGATTGTGGAGTCATAATTATTACTCGTTATTTATCCATTCAAAGGGGGTGATCGGCTAAACTGGGTAAAGGGCCAATGACTGGAGCCTCTATAGACACTATAGTCAGTATGTCCTTTAGTTGGGGGTTTAGTATGGGTGCATACTGTGGAGGAAGAGGCTGATTACTGTATGTATACAGTATACTGTACACACAAGAGGAAGCCCACTTTGTATTGGAAAGTGTGTGAGTTAATGAAACAGCTAATGAGGCCATTAGCAGGCTAATAAAGATGTGTTCAATATCTTTAGTGCACACAAACACAAACAAATACACTTCATTTCCATTCTGCCATATACAAGTTATAACTCTCTTTTTTTCACTAATATTCCTTACTATTGTATGTGAGATATTAAGTAAGATTATCACATTAATGTTTTCCATTTTGTACCTTATGTGCGTGTGTATTTTGTTCAGTGGGTTGATATTTTTCTTTACATTCTCATTCGTTTACTCTCTGCATAATCCACTGAATGATAACCTGGTGTTTTCCTCTCCTTTCTGGAGGGAAAGTATCACTTAAGGGCAGGTAACCATTTTGTCCTACTCTAAGGCTTCCTTACATGTATAGTACATATAAATACCTGTTTAAGGATGGTGGGAGGTTGACAGTGTCATAGCACCTGCCTGGAGGTCCGGGACAGTGAAATTCAGTTTCCTTTCTTGGGAGAAATCAGCAGACAGAGGCATTGTCAAGCTGTCCTGTCATTATATCAGAGGAAGTCACATCCATCCTCTTCTAAAAATGAGAGGCCTGCTTGTTATTCACTTGACAGTCTCCTTGACATCATGCTGCATGCACAGTTTTTCATCTAGCTCAGACTGAGATGCACATCAAAATAAAGCTTTTAACAGTATTAAAGTAGAGTTTGTATATGTACATGTCAGCAAACATAATCCAGGTTCTTACAGGATAATCCATACAGGTCTTGTTTTTGGAGAGGCGGTTTTCCTGAGATGTGTATGGATCCCTGGATCCTTATCTGGTTAAATACCTGCATGATCTAATTTTCTTTGTGTCTGTTTTTGCAGGAATCTAGGAAAGTCAGGACTCAGAGTATCCTGCTTAGGGCTGGGTGAGTAGACTCTACACTCTCCATCTCTCAGTGAGGCCTTCATGTAACTTGTTAAGACTTGGCAAAGTAAAACAAGCAACAGGTTCAGCCTATTTTCTGATTAAACCAAAAAATCTACTGAGTGTCATTCCCCTACATCCTGCTTTAAGCAGTTACACAAACAAACACAACATCCTAGCGTTCATTCCGATAAAATAGAACTGTACGTATCTGTGTGTGTGTGCATTGCCATATAAGTGTAGGTTGCTGGTAAAAGTTCTTCACTTCTTGTACAAGAGAGTCAAACCCACCCCCAACTCAGCTTCAATATTTAGCATGAGAGTGGGAAGGAGACACACACACACACACACACACACACACACACACACACACACACACACACACACACACACACACACTCACATCTAGTAGCCAACATATCTATTTCTGCCACCATGAAGGGCTCTCAAACAACAACAGAGGATTGTGTGCCCTCAAAAAAATATTTGCCCAATTTTCCCTGTCTCTTTCATTGGGAGAACTAATGGACATGACACAAACACAAACAAATACACTTCATTTCCATTCTGCCATATACAAGTTATAACTCTCTTTTTTTCACTAATATTCCTTACTATTGTATGTGAGATATTAAGTAAGATTATCACATTAATGTTTTCCATTTTGTACCTTATGTGCGTGTGTATTTTGTTCAGTGGGTTGATATTTTTCTTTACATTCTCATTCGTTTACTCTCTGCATAATCCACTGAATGATAACCTGGTGTTTTCCTCTCCTTTCTGGAGGGAAAGTATCACTTAAGGGCAGGTAACCATTTTGTCCTACTCTAAGGCTTCCTTACATGTATAGTACATATAAATACCTGTTTAAGGATGGTGGGAGGTTGACAGTGTCATAGCACCTGCCTGGAGGTCCGGGACAGTGAAATTCAGTTTCCTTTCTTGGGAGAAATCAGCAGACAGAGGCATTGTCAAGCTGTCCTGTCATTATATCAGAGGAAGTCACATCCATCCTCTTCTAAAAATGAGAGGCCTGCTTGTTATTCACTTGACAGTCTCCTTGACATCATGCTGCATGCACAGTTTTTCATCTAGCTCAGACTGAGATGCACATCAAAATAAAGCTTTTAACAGTATTAAAGTAGAGTTTGTATATGTACATGTCAGCAAACATAATCCAGGTTCTTACAGGATAATCCATACAGGTCTTATTTTTGGAGAGGCGGTTTTCCTGAGATGTGTATGGATCCCTGGATCCTTATCTGGTTAAATACCTGCATGATCTAATTTTCTTTGTGTCTGTTTTTGCAGGAATCTAGGAAAGTCAGGACTCAGAGTATCCTGCTTAGGGCTGGGTGAGTAGACTCTACACTCTCCATCTCTCAGTGAGGCCTTCATGTAACTTGTTAAGACTTGGCAAAGTAAAACAAGCAACAGGTTCAGCCTATTTTCTGATTAAACCAAAAAATCTACTGAGTGTCATTCCCCTACATCCTGCTTTAAGCAGTTACACAAACAAACACAACATCCTAGCGTTCATTCCGATAAAATAGAACTGTACGTATCTGTGTGTGTGTGCATTGCCATATAAGTGTAGGTTGCTGGTAAAAGTTCTTCACTTCTTGTACAAGAGAGTCAAACCCACCCCCAACTCAGCTTCAATATTTAGCATGAGAGTGGGAAGGAGACAACACACACACACACACACACACACACACACACACACTCACATCTAGTAGCCAACATATCTATTTCTGCCACCATGAAGGGCTCTCAAACAACAACAGAGGATTGTGTGCCCTCAAAAAAATATTTGCCCAATTTTCCCTGTCTCTTTCATTGGGAGAACTAATGGACATGACACAAACACAAACACATTTGGGAAAAATAAAATGCAGTGTAAGCCCGATGTATATCAGCTCTTATACACACATGCAGGACAATAGAGACTGATAGAGTACATAAAGGAAAAATGATGTATGTGATTAAAACATAAGCATACCATTAGATGCTTTAAAAGTTGAGAATTACTGGACTATTGCGGGGCTTGAAATGGAACAAATAGAAAATCTTTATTTATCAACTGGACTTTGTTGGAATTTCTCTTCAAAAAGCATGTTTATTTATCAGTCAGTCCGAACCTAAGATGTTAAATGAAAGATTTTAACTCACTATGTGGAAAGAAGGACTTTTTGTGCTTTGTATTATGAGTTTTTTGCTATTCGAGAGGCTTATGATTGGTTTACTAACTCCTCACAATCACCTTGACTGCAGCAAAAGGAAACAAAAACTTATGAAATATTTTAGACAAAGAACAATGATAGAGCAAACTTTACTGAACAGTGATAATTTACTTAATCAATTAATAGTCTAAAAAAAATGGGAACTCATGTTGTTTTCAGGTGGTAGTCAAACTTTTAAAAAAGTATTTCTGTCTCTATTATATCAAATCACATTTCACTTTTGATAAGCAATTTTCTTCTCAAAAATTTAATAGTTCAGTCTGTTGAGAGGCTCAGTTTTTTACTTTCCAGGCAGGACTACCAACCAGAATAATTAAATGCAGTTTGAGATAGGAGTTAATTTCTGCACAGTGTCCAGTTCTTGAAGTTTCAGAGAAAATGTAAGTCATCACCAATTCAGAAATTGAAAATATTTGTAATCTGATTTCTTGTGGAAAACCCACACACTGTGTCCCAATTATAATAGCTGCACTCTAATATCATTTGTAATTAGATCAGAAAAATCTCAAGAGTCCAACCTTACCCCTAAAATCTCATTGAGTTTTAAGAAAAGAAATCCCCAGAAAAAAAAAAAAAACATTGCTCAGCATCATTAAAACCAGAATAAATACACACGAAGCAGATGATAAATGCTGAATGTTGCTGATCTAGCAGTTTGTTCCAAAGTAACTCGACTTGTTTGGGCCAACAGATGGAAAAGAAATACCATGGTACCTTAAGCATACGCTTTCACACGCATTAATTTAATATTGATGAGATTTGATTTTGTGAAATCTCATCACAGTAAAACCAAGCTTGAAAAATCCTGAGTAAATGTGATGCAAGTCTAATAGAACAACCAAACGTACAAAATGTCAGGAGGTACTGTTAGTAGTATAGCAGTATCAGACCTGCAGGATGGTCAGGATATGATAAAACACCATCCTCGCAGATAACTCTGCTCAGAGGGGGGGACTCAGGGGGCAGCTCAGCCCCAATCCCATGAATCTGATCAAAATCCTGGTGCTCAAAGGACACGAGCTCTACCCAGCTTAGACAAGTTGACTCCGACCAGTGTTCACACAAAGACGAAGCTTCAGTCCTGGTCTTAAGACGGTTGGCGCTGTCAGAGGGGGACGGGGGAAAATAATAACCTGCACAAAGTTTTAGCTTCACTTTCAGCATGCTCTCCAGACCTTGTTTAACTTTTTGTCGATTATTCATCAACACTCCACGTTTTGGACTGACTCCTGGTCCAAGAGTCATGTCTAAGTAGCACATCTGCTGACTAAGCTTTCTCATATTGATGGAAGAGCTCATGCTGGCCTCATCTGGAGGCATCTTTCCTCTAAGGATTTCAACCATTTGAACTATTCTGATCTAGTTTTGTCGGTTATGTTTTTCACCAGCTTTAGGCTAAACCCAACAAATTTAGCACAGGACACGTGCTATTTTTAGCGCTGTGATACATGCCTCGTTTGTGATGCTTGACATTAAATTTCCCTGCATAGCACAGGTGTGAATATCTGTTTTTGTTTTCAGCGTGGCAGGCCTGACCTGATCGGCACCTTAAAGTCCCCTTTGAAGAGCTGGCTTCACGTTCATATGCTGAAAGACGATGATTTCTCTTTTGAAATGAAAAAAGAAAAATCCTAAAAGGACTTTTCTTCTTACTGCATATAAGCTGGACATTTTAAAAATGCAAATAGAAGGCATCTCTCTTGCTTACAGATAAATTGAGATCCTGCTCATTGCCTCATGGTTTACAGCAGCATCCAAAAATTATTTTTTATTTTTCTTTCACTTATTTGAGTTTTACATAGTTTCACTCTACTCTGGTATGGTTTCATTTAGGCTCTGATATGTGATCTTTATTCCTGAAAGCCATTCAACTGAAAATCCCAAAGCTAGTGGAATGTATTGGTGAATTAAAGCAACCATGACTTTGAACCATACAGAACTTTTTTTTTTCCAGGATGTAATGTCTGGCTCCAAGGCCACCTCTGAGCGCTGCTGCCCCAGGTGGCTCACGGTAGACTGAGAGGTCTGACTCAAACTGGCTGAAAAGGTCAGCATAATGCCAGCTGCCTGCCACATGCTGCACCCAGGGCGGACATAACGCTGGCAGGGGATAAGGGGAAGAGAGACGGAAAAGAGCAGGATGCTAAACGGTGTTTTACTAAATTCACTGTAAAAAAAATACACACTCACAAACCTAAATACCTGACTGATGAGTGCAGTAGACTGAAAATGAATAAAACACAGGAGGTGATGTAGTTGTAGAGTTAAACTCTTTAAAGAGCTAATCTGCAAATGCATGATGATGCCCCAAGAGAAACACTGTCTCACCAGAACTGGCTCTATTCACATAACAGTTTAATCGGTTTGTTTCAGTTTTTTTCCTTTTCCTTACCTTTCAGAATTCCCACTTCCTGTTTCCACTCTTCACACAAGGCAACACTAAATATGTAGTCACGAATCCTGAGATTTACACAGGTGTTCAGGCTGTAAATAAATTCGGGTTTTTTAAACAAAACATTAGAGACCTTTCCTGAAGTAGCTGTATTTAGTGACATATGATTTTGCGTGATATTATTGTACCTTTGCTTGCTGTATTACAGCTGCATAGTGACTAAGGAACCAAGGCTGCTTTTAGAGCTTCGAAATGGGCAAACTTGGCTCAAAACCAGGATGTTTTTTACATGACATATACGGTACAAAAGCTATTTAACAATCAAGTATCAGGTTGACCTTGACACCGAGTATCTGGCTGACAAATGCTTCACTCTGGAGCAATAGGGAAAGTAATAAGTGATTGCTTTGGCATTTAAGATTGAGAGGGACACTTGTGAAGTGAACTTGCAGAGCAGGAAGAGTGAAACTCTTTCTAAACGGCTTCTGTTTAAGATGCTATGTGTATCAGGAAGGAATACAAAGCAAGATAGAAAAGAAGATACTATTTTGTGAAAGTGACCGTCTAATCCTAAATTTGATGTTAAATCATTCCTGTTTTCCTCTGACGTTTACTGGAGAGCCATTGGATTTTCCATAACGATGATACATTTCTATTATATTGAGTTTGCCCAAAGTTTGTTTTTCAAATCGGTTTACAGTTAATTTTCAAAAGGATTGAAAAAGTTTGGAGTATCTTATACAGAAAATTCAGAAATGGACCACCACGATTTATATGACCAAAACCAATGGATACAGTTTTAAACTCCAATAGGTGTCACCTAGCTGATCATTGATTAGTTTATATTTCTAGAAACGTGCTTAGCTTTTTACTTTCTTCTGCTATTACTGTGACAGTTTTCTGTTGATTCAAAACTAAAATTGAGTTTGAGAGTAAGGTCTCTGTTTCTTTTCAGTCTACTATAATGTTCATCATTTTCTAGTTTGCATTTATTCATCCATATTCAACTCAAATACTTGTATATACATTTCAAATGTGCATAGCTGGAGACTTGATAGTAGTATTATATTTGATATTCTAGAGGATATTCTTACTAAAGCTTCTTCTTTGTGTTGGATATTTTTGCTGTGTGCCATTGAAGGAGGGTATCTCTACATAAGGATAAATTCACTTTCCAAACTCTCCGTCATTATTCCAGGGACAGAGTGCAGGACAGAAAGAGGGGTGATGAGATGAGACCAGGACTATGAAGAGGAAAGATGTGATTGCTGTCTTGACAGTTTTGCCCTTGTCCTGCCCGTCTCCATCTCTTACACTCTGTTTTTTTCTCCATGAATCCTGCTTTTCCTCATCCTCCTCCCTGCCATTTTCTCCTCTCTATGTCTTATCGCCTTCTTATCACTCTGCCTCTCAGAGGGAAGCGTATAAGGATAGGAAAAAAGTAATTACAGTAATGAGAAATTTAGGAATATGATGATATATATGTCTAAAAGGGCACAAATTAACCGATAAGCTCAACTCAAAAGGTCCACTTAATGCATTTTTTGGCTATTTGGACAGAAATTTAAAAAAAAATTGTGTATCTCGTCATTTTTCACCCAGACACACCGTCTCCTGACTCCGCTTCACACATTTCCTTTTTTTCTCTGTCCCTGTGGGTAGGGTGTAACCAGCTGCTGGTACAAGCACCTTGTTATTTGGTTAAAAGAGGCTAGATAGGGGTTTGCTCTGTGCTGAGACAAGATCAAGGAGGTTTTCGTCCACACGCTCTAAGTTTTCGTGTGGGTTCAACAGGCTATGGAAAACTGAAAGCAAATCAAAAGAAAAAGTTTTCACATTTGCAGATGATTTTGATTTTTGATCATGTAAAAACAAATTTAAGAAAAGGTCATTTACAACACCTCGGGCTTTGTAAAATAATACAGTAATATAAAGTAAGTACTGCTCCCTCTTTTCCCTGGCAGCACCTCAGACGGTGAAACCTGTCACATTTCACCCTGAAACTGACTGTATACTTTTTGAAATTCAGTCTCTTGTTTATTAGTACAAAGAGCCAAATTCTGAAAGTCAGTTCAATATCAGTTATTTCCATTCCACTAACAATAAAATAGCTAATTTCATTTCTCATTTAAGAAGAACACAATTTAATATCAATTCAATTTACATGCATCAGAAAATGTTGAGTGTTTAACAGCATTCTCTGTTCACAATGTGAAAACCCCTCAGCAGTTAATAGAAACTGAATTGATTAAAAAAACCCAAAACAGATTATCCCGTGAGAGAGGCACAGAGGGTGGATTAATTGATAAGTGATGTGATTAGTGAATCATGACCTCTCAGCACAGGCTTTCTGCCTCAGCAGATATCTCTATCTCTCTATATCACTGTGTCTTCATGCGCTGCAGACAGCTAACAGAGTCACCACGAGGAGGTCTTCACTGGCTTCACAGGGCTGGCTCGAGCAAAGAGTCAGTGCAGAAGTTCATGATCCGCATCATCTGTGTGTACGCACAACTTTTTTCCCGTCCTCTCACGCCGCACTCATGCCACATGATGTCCAGGTCCATACCTTCTCCTGAATGCTTGTTGCACTGATGCAGCACAGTTGATTTGATGAACTCCTTAAATGGCTTTCCCAGAAAATCCTCCGGACCTGCAGGGAAGAGAAGAAGGCAGGAGGAGGATGGACCTTTTACATGATGTCACTGTGGTGCTTTAGAGGAGAGAAAAAAAGTGGACCAAGATGTACTATAGCCTCTCTCCCACTACTTCTACTGAACTTTCCTCACTCTTATCCTCTTTTTACTTTGTCTTGTACCTCAGTTTAATCTTTTAAAATCTGCAGCAGTGTAGTTCAGCATCCTACTGACCATTACATCCAATCACAGTACTAAGGGGATCAGACAACCTTAGCCAGTTGTCACTTTCTCTTTGCTTTTGTCTTTTCTCACTGTCTACTCTTTTTCTTCCCTCTCCTCTGCAACTGAAGCAGAAACTCATCTCCAAGCATCTAACCTTTATCAGATTTAGAGCTGCACTCCGACTGATGCTATCGTACCAAAGTACATTTGATTATATCAATCAAGCTTTGGTGACTGTGCTTGATCATTTTAGAGCACGATCGTGCAGCACGTGGACACAACAATGTGAACAATGCTGAAAGATGAATTTAAAATCTGATCTGGTGCAGAAGCCCTGCATCAGATCAATAAAGCCACTAATCTTTAAAATGGTGTTGATTCAACACTCTGGTCATTTCTTAGGCCATAGTTTGGATTTTGTTTTCGTTTGCAGTGTTTCTGGTAATGTGTCAATCTGGTGGGAAAAAAAAGAAAGAGACACATATTTTTTGTACTTTTTTTGCATTATTAAGTGTTTATGCAGTTTTATCTGCCCTCTAAACAGAACTGTGGCTAAAAGAGAAAAAAAAAAGATATAACAGGAGACGAAGGCGATTCAAGTAGAATTGTTTTGAAGAAATCAATAGGACTTGAAGAGGCAGTACAGAGGACAAGGGTATACAATGCAACTGAAAATAGGTGCAAAGGATGGGTTGTGTGTCTATGCTCTACAAAAGTAAAAGGTGTCATAAATGCTCTTCAAACTTTGTCAAACACACTGGGAAACCAAACACACACAGAGCAATGGCAAAGATAATTTTTACTGTATATGTATAATTTTCTATGATGCTTTTAAAAGAAAAAAGAGCAGCTACAAAACTTTACGGGACTTTCCTTCTCTGCAAAAGCGATATTAAATACTTTAATTTAATAATAATGAATATTTTCCCCTTTTGTTTGTCTTGTCTGAAAATAACTATACTTTCCAAGCATAACCAGCTCAGAGATATACTGTACCATTTATTTGGAGCTGGAAATACGAAACAAAAAAATTATGACTCAGTCGTTCCATCTGTAGGCAGACCAGCTGAAAAGTGCTGAAAAAGAGATTTAGGAGCTCCGTTAAACTGAGACACCAGAGAGAAATGTTTCATCTAAACATGTGCCATCTATCAAGCTGCCAGGAACAGGACTGGTTTCAAGATTCAAGCTTCAGGTTGAAAGGACGCACACAGAGCTGAAAGAATAAATGGCACTTCTGCCAAATCCAACTCTATCTCATCATCCTCTTGCTTGTTATTCCCCTCATTTTCCCTCCCTTTTGTTTCTTCTCTCCAACCTGTATTTTCCTCGTACAGCTGGGCTCGTGTCAGTTTTATCTCGTCTCTTTTGACCTGTCAAGTTAAGTGCTTGACTTGCGTTGACACAGGCAGAAATATCACCATAAAAGGTTAAATATGACGGTTGAAAAACCAAGCTGGGGAGAGTAGAAGACAGGGGAGTAATTTTAACTTTGAATCTAGTCAAACAAGGACCTCTTGATATGTTCAGGCACCATTAATATGAATGTTACAGACTCTAGTTGCTTTATGAGTACTTAGGTCAACGGGGGATCCCGTTGACCTTAGAAAAAATCAGGTTATCAGATTGACTGTTGTTCCATAGCAACATCAAGTTGCTTGTCTCAAATAACATCAAATAAATTAAGGCAGGGCCTTAATTTCCATCAAACAGGAAACCCAGTTGAACCTATATAAGAGCGGTGGCCTTGACATTAGAGCTCTGCAGGGTTTTCATCCCATGCTGAGCTTTCTGCTCACACAGAAAGCAGTGGGCTGCAACTGGACGTCATCAGCTGTGATTACATGTCCACTACAGTGTAGACAGCTTACAGGGCTGATTGAACACACACACACAGTCACATGGATATGTGCACTCATATACACCCCACCCTGCCCCACCCCCTTTGCTGATGATTCATGTTAGAACCAGAGCTTGCTTGTTCCTTATTAAGTTAAGATAATATCATCACGCACCAACAGATCAAATTTATCCTAAGGTTGTCATCTCTAAGTAAAAACCCAGCGGAGTGGATGCTATTGAACTGTTTGGAATAATGAGATCTACTGTATCGTAACGTCCTGCCAGTTGAAATGAGCAGATGGTTAAGTGACTTTTCATTGTCTCTTATCCATCAGGTATATCAGTTATTATTTTACAGTCGAGTAGTGGAGGTCAAAAGAGTCAGACGTATAACTGCCTATTTATTTTGGGAGAAATTTTGGACACCGGGTAGGTGAGAGAAAGACGGAGGTGATTCAGCAGGGAGATACAACAGAGAGCAGGGAGAGGAGGAGAGTCTTATGGCCTGAGGGGAATCAGTAAATAACCCCCAAAAAGAGAAAATCTAATTGGCTGGAGGGGTTGCGTTATTTTCCTCATTACTATTATTAATGAATAATCCTAGAAGGGAGGTTGAAAGACTATTTTAGGGTTTTACATTCCAGCATGTGAACAAAAAAAAATTAAGTCGATAGAGCTGGGCAAATATTTTATCGAATATAGCAATATACCAAAATTTGGCAAATATATTAAAAAAAATCACAGATATAAATCTAAGTAATGTTCAAAGCAATTAACTGTGCACTGATCTTGTAAATTACATGAACCTTTAATGAACCTCTTTATTCTGTATGCGTAAAACAAAAACTTCAATAACTGTTTTTGTTTTGCCCAGACTCATAAAGTTGACTAGAGAAATTTCTAGAGTGATAAAACATTTAGTTCATATATTAATTGGCATACGTGATAGTAAGGGCATAATTTTGGTTATAGAACCAAGGGTGAAATAAATAAATACATATACTCCGAGAAAGCCGGCTGACTTCCTGTTTGCTCCTCGCAGACATGAATGGGATTAAATAATTTAACGATACAGCTCTTCTAGGCGTTTCGAATGTTAATGCACCAAATGAATGAAATTCTGATGATACATAGAGTCATTTTGAAGGGCTCAAAAAAAACGTTTCACCGTTTTACAGCCGTGGATTTAGCAATACCTGAAAATAAACCTTGACATTTAAAGTGATGGGGACAAAAAAATTTAAAGCGCACTACCACACAATGTGCCTCATATCTAGTCAGACAGCCCAGATGTTCTTGCTGCTCCCAGTACACACATAAACCATGCAGAATTTAAAGGTTTGGACCAGACATTTTTTGATATAAAAAGATATCCCCCCCTGCCCCCTCCGGTTGTCTGGCAGAGCAGGACAGTTTTAGATAGCTAAAACTGTTTTGACATAATCTGAACAGGAAGCATTTTCTGACACAACAAAGCTATGTGCATAATTCAGTGAGGGAATGTGCCGAGGATTTAGTGTCTCCTCTGGTAAGGGTGGCTTAGCCTTTTGTAATCAGGAGCACGTAGTCAGATACACACACAAGCACGTTCATTATCTACAAACAAACACACACACACACACACATAAGCACATAAGGACGGAGGACACAAGGTCTTCCAAACACGCACTACTGCAACAAACAGTCACCAGGGAAGACAAGAAGCGCTAACAGGCACTCACACAAGGTGATCCTTCTGCAGCTCAGAAAAGGACAGGTTTATTCGCTCGGGAACTTGACAGCCTCCCTCGACTGCTACCACAGCCCGGGATTAGTAGTGTTTACCTCGGGATGTCAAACACACAAACACAGACAGAGACACTGACAGAAAGGACTGACGGGATAGAAATGTCTCCTAACGCTGATATGTCTCTGTCTCTCTCTTCCCTCCAGGTACATGGGTGACATTTGGAGGCCAGATAACAGATGAGGTAGGAAACATTTTCCCATATCTTGCTTGTTCACTTGCATTTAATCGACTCTACTTATTGATTGGTTGATTGATGTGATTGATTTAGCTGCTTTATATGGCAGCTATCAAATAATCTGTCGGGTAGTTAGAAGTATTGAATGTGTTGAATATAAACAAGTGTACCTGATTGTATATAGTCTTTGATATGGAACACACTAGATATTGAAGACTCAGCTTAAACACACAGGACTCTCCTTAATCTCACATGAATTCAGGTTAAAAGTTTGTAATAGCACAGGAGGACTCTACATGGCTTAACCCTCCTGCACCTTCAACAATCCACCAGAATACAACAACACATGAACCAAGGCACTGTTGGTGTGACTGTGGGACAGCTGTCACACCATTTTATTTCTAGTAGTATGTGGTGTCACATTTAACCTTGATCAGAACATACAGTGAGCTGGGTGACAAAGTCCTAATACCCCGGGACCCAGATTGCCTACAGCTTGATTTTTTTTGTTTCTTACTCAGATTTATTCATGCCATAAAGAAAATGGCTGGATGTTTTTCTACATTTTTCAGTGTAAAACATCAAAATCTTCCCAGAGATTTCAGATGTGATGGATCAGGTTGTCGGAACTGACATTTTAAGCTACACGGGAGAGAAAAAGGGCATACTAAGGACCAACATGTTATGTGTGCGTGTGGGTGCTTATGTCCCCTTTACACTCATGTTGATGAATTAACATGCTCTGATGTTGCTGCTGGGTTCTTGGCCTTGGTCCTCACACACAGAGTCACACACACATATGCACACACTTAGAGTGACACTGAGGGAGAAAAGAACAGAGCTCACCCTGGGGGACACAGAAACAGTAAGCTTACGTAACAGTATTGTTTTTTCTACCTTAGGGCTCAGTGGCATCAACTCACATGGGACGCTTGAAGCTTACCCCCCCCCTCTTTTCTCCGTCGTGCTGAATGTCCCCCAGTTCAATGTCACTGATATCACTCAGGCACTTCACGCCACCAGGCCCCTCTGCCTTAGTGCAGCTGAGATTAATACAGGAAATATGTGTTGGGGTTGATGTGGCTCACAGATCTGTTTCAAATATTGTTTTGTTAACGCATTTTTGAACAAAACGCTTCATTAGACTCTCGTTAGAGGCACGGGTTCTTATCATTGATGACCAGAAAGAGTAGTTGTGAGTGACATGCAACACTAAACAATTGCACAAAAGCAACAGTGCTACCATTGCTGTTTGTTTAAAAAAGTCCTCCGCTGTCCTGAATGACCCTTGTTCAATGTCATTGTTATCAAATGCCCTGTAAATATACTACATGTCCTAAGCAGAGGATGGTTAATGCTGTCCTCATTAAGAAATACACAACAACTCTGGCACACGAAGTTGCGACATGAAATCTGTGTGAAGGCTACAGAAAGACACAGATAGTTTAAAGCATAAACACATGCAAACACTGATCACAAAAGTCCTATCTTTTCCCTTAGTCATTTTGTGCTATTTCTAATAAGGTAGGTTTTATGCAGAGGTCATAAATAAATGATCCATATTATTATTGAATCCTGGTTGTAGAAATATTCCTTTTAGAAAGCCATTATTAAGAGTTTATAAACCCCTGATAAAGTATGTTATACGAAAGCTCTGTAAAGTTACACTGAGCAGCAAGACATTCCCAGAACATGGTTCACTGGAGTGATGCTGGGATGCAAGTTTAGATTGCTTACTCATGCAAAAAAGGCCAAAAGTGGATCCATAACTCATACGGTAAATTTGAAGTGTCTCTTGTCAATGTTAACTTTGATATAGCGAGCATGGTGGGGAGGAGGCAGCACAGTCATAATATCAGCTCAAGGTTGCGTGGGTAGTATGTGGGAGGTTACTGCGGCCTTGATTCGGGGGATGTGAGAGACTATTTTTTTTTTTCTCATTATGTCTGTTCCATGTATGGAAATCCAATTCTCCTGTGCCCTTTGTGCCCCAGAAACCAAAAAGAAAGAAAAAAACAAAAACAAAGAAAGAAGCCTGAAGCCTAGCCACCCAGGCATTTCTGCAACTTTATAGTGACTCAGTGTTTTTCTGTAGGTACGAGTGGAGTTGTATACGTGTCTGTTTGATTTTTGCAGACAGATTGCTTCTGCTGTTTTCGGCTCCTCTTTCAAAAAGTATCCCGCCATTTAAAGGCCAACAATCACATTTAGTTCATCTAAAATGGCCAGAAGTCAGAAGTAGTCAAAAATCTGAGTAAGCAGTGATGCTTCATCACCGACACAAACTTTCCGACCTTGTGAATGTCACTATAAGCTCTCTTTGACAGTGACCGACCGTTTAGTATCTTATGTCTCTTCTTCTTTCTTACTAATGCTGTCTTCAGCATCTCTCTCACCTTATCTGCAAAATGTCTGTTATCCGCTGGGTTCTTTTTGACAGTCTCACTGCTTTTCATTTACCTTATCCATTCAGCACTTTCTCTCTAGCTCTAAATACAAAAAAATCCCTTGACCCACTGTCCCTTCATTGCACTGAAAATAACCTTCCATTGCCCCCAACAGTTATGATAGCGATTGTGTCCTAACTGCTCTCAGCAGAGACCAGTTAAAAGACCTTGCTGTTCACTTTCTCACTTTCTCATCCCTCTTCCTCAAATATTTCTCTTCTCAGGGGACCCCTCTTTTTCAAGCTCTCCATTATCAAGCTCTATCTTTTCCTTCTGCTCTGTTTGCCTTAATTGTTGTCCAGGACTCAGAGAGTGAAAGAGCCATTTTGAAATGTGGACACTGTTCTCTCAGTCCTTTATTTTCACACATAACTTCTTGACCACTTGTCTCCAGCAATGAATTTCAGATTCCGGCCACACGGAACCATTGCCAGAACATTTTTATCTTTCAGGAACTGAGACAAAATAATACAAGCTTTGAATTTCCATTTGTTGGCATACAGGCCAAAGGCCACTCTCGTCACCTCCAGCTGGTTCTGGATGCAGCACCAGGGTAACAAGTCTTTTGTGACTGCAAAAATACGTCCTGAATGTGTTGCGAAAGTGGAGCAATAATAAAATAGACAAATACACACCAGTAGTACTTTTGGGGGCAAAAACATTTTTAGATCTCTTTTTAACACTTGTTTTTATTGACTAGTCCTCCCTTGATTCTTTTGCTTTTTACCATCCTTTGTTCTGTCTTTATTTTATTTCTTTATATACATAATTTTGCTCTTCCTTTTTTTAAAATTACATTGAATTAAATTATTGTTATACATAGTTTTATTCCTTTATTTCTTTAAGGGGTTGTACTTTATTTTTGCCCATCAAAGCAATGATTGTCTAGATATTAATTAAATAAAGTTCATAATTATTGTATCATTATTTGATATCAGCTCGGACTACTTCCCATTTTGTACTGGTTCCAGAGAAAAGGTTGAAGAACGTTGAGCCAGGTTCTCGAAGGTTAGACTATCCAATTCTTCTGGGGAAAATAAAACACCTCTGCTGTCTGCTGACCACTGAAACTGCAAGACACTGCAAAACACGTCCACACTGCATATGCACTGCCAGGCATGCACACAAAGCATGACAAACAGATTTCATACACAGGTGCAAACACATACACAAGCATCATGTGCACAAACACACCTCCCTGTCCCCACAAAACACCACAGGGAAATGATGGCAAGTTCACTTACATATCCCCATGAAATAAAACTCAGCAGGGGAAAATTGGATCTCAGTGTAATGATTTATGGCCACCATGTCTGCAAAAATATGGAGGAATATCTGCACATATGCTCTATGCACACACACACACACACACACACACACACACACACACACACACACACACACACACACACACACAAACAGACACACATCTATAACATGAGTCCTTAATAACTATAGAGGAATGAGTTGATTTTTCACAGGTAATTACACTGTGATCCCACTTGCTCAATAAATCTGCACATTAACAGACTTGTAGTAAAACCACACAAGCTCTATTTGAGCAAGTTAGTTCAAGTTAACAACTTGAGTGCTCAGCTGCAGCAGATTCAAACAGGACATACTGTGCTTGCTGCCATGTATACAGTATTTAACACACCCCTAAGCCTCTTTATAATAATACTAATAGAGTTAAATCAAAGAGTAATTTCCAAGATACTCAGAGTATCCCAACTCACTTTGCCCTCAGTTCACTCTTTGGTTCTTCATAAACCACCTTCACCTTCTGCCTCCAGCACTGGGCTCTAAGTCCCTCCAGGGCAGCTTGTATTATCATTACTCACCAATCCCTGTTGTGCTGACTTGTGTGGAGTGACAAGGTCGGAGCACAGTTGCCGAATATCACTTATGTACATATTCTGCATTCCACATAATAACCGAATCCACATGAGTTGGCTGACTGAAATAATATATATACTGGATAGTTCAGTAAACAATACAATGCATTGCATAATTGTTTTCCACCGAAACAAACAAAAAAGCCCCAAAAAACGTGATGCTCAACCTCAAAAACACAACAGGTCTTCATAATTTTTAAACCAATGATGAATGATACAGTGGCTGTAATCCCCTATTCCATTTCTCTAGTACAGGGAATAGGAATATAGACATAACATGAACTGTAAGTTGTTAGATCTCCTTGGCCTCAGAGTTTCTTGGGAATTCAGTGACTGTCTTGCTTGTCATATATTAGTTGAACAATAATGTCCCAAGAAAGGCCTCTGGCTGAAATGCGTCAGCAGTCATAAAATAATAAAATATCAATTTTACACTACTTTGATGGTGCGCTACATTTTTCTATTCTTCGAACAGTTTCGGTAAACACATTAATATTCATATTGAAGATATCGATATGCCAGGATGCTACAGCCTTCTAATGCCTGCTTCCTTTGGCAAGAGCCTAAAATAAGAGATTTCCATTTTGAAGATTTTATCCCTTTTAACTAACCTTCCTATATCCTCTCTTTTTTTGTGTGTGTGACCTCTGCCAGGTTGCAGAGCAGCTAATGACCATTGCATATGAGAGTGGCGTCAACCTGTTTGACACAGCTGAGGTCTACGCAGGTGGCAGGTGGGTGCCATACGTCCCGCTCAGGTTGCGTGCAATTCAGCTGAGCTCATACATCTATTCATGTTTTAATGTGAACAGGTGCAGATGTCTGGCTCCAATGTGGCTATGTGTTTTTCTTTTTTTTTAATCTTTCATGTTTTGCCTGAAGGTTGCCAGGTATAACTAGTTCTATAAACAACCAGTTGGTCAGGAGCATCATGCAGTTTATGGCTATATTTAGACTATCTTTGGTTATGCTAATAAAATGGTAAAAATTGAAACATCACTCCAACATATGCAGGGAGCAGTAAAAGAAAAAAAGTAAAAGTTTTAGTAGAGCCTCTCAGTGCACCATCTATCTCTCCATTCATGATTTGGTCATCTTTTTAGTGCACTAATGCACTTGGAACTGTTTAGTTTGATGACAGTGAATTGCAGCAATAATATTGTGATGGAAATGTTTATAAATACAAACTGCAATTTAATAGCCCCTCTTCATTTTCATTGCCTCGCAGGGCCGAAATCATTCTAGGAAACATTATCAAGAAGAAATGCTGGAGGTAATGGTGGCACAAGTGTGCGTGATTGCTCATCACTCCCTCATTCGAGAGAAAAATGGAGGACAATGTTTGCACAATATGTTGCAAGAGGCAGTGAAAGAAGTGTGTGTGAGATGCGTATGAAAGAAAGACAGTGGGGGTGTGAGTGAGTTTGTTTTTTTCCTTTGGTTAGTGCATCAGCATGTGTTAGTGTTAGAAGCATGTGTGAGAAACTGTCATGTTTGATGTCGAGTGAAGAATATTAAGTGATGCTGAGATATGGAGTATGATCTCTGCCATGTCAGGGTTTTATTTTTATGTCTTCAAATCAGGCTACACACAAATACACACTCACATGCACAGTGGCACAGACACATTGCATCACAGCACCGTAGCATGAAACAGTTCCTGCAGAAGAAGTTGGCCTGCAGGCAATTTCCTTTTCTGCAAATTTCAAATATTCCCTTTATGGGGTTGTTAAAACATTTTCTCTCTTTTTTTTTTATTATTGATCAACTCTGTAGGAAACTGTGAGGGGAGAGTTGCAGTTACATCAAAGGGAATTCAAATGTAATTGGTATCTACAGTGTGTGTCTACAGTGTGTATAGGTGTGAGCTTATGTCTACATAATCTCAGGGTCGGGTAGAAATAGATTGTTTGTTTTAGCTGTATGTTCCCTAAAAAGTAATGAATCCTGGTTATAGAAATTATATGAAAAAAATACTGAAATACCTATCATATATCCTATTTGTAAGACCAGAAGTGGTAGATGTTAGTCGTCACTTCATGTAATTTCTCAGTTTTTAACATTTTTAACAATATAAAAAAAAACAGAAAAAACAGAAAAGAATAACCTTCAATGCACCTGAAATGAACTGAAATTAATAACGGGCAACTGATTCAGTCTGTCTCTGTTACAGTAACCTCCGTGTCTTTAGATACATCAGTATAAAGCAGCTATAATGTAGAAACACTCAGCTGTTACTCTCCTCTCGCTGTGTTGGCTAGTTGTTCCATCATTATGCAGTTTAGTGTCATGTACTGAGATGACACAAGTAGGCAGGTTGATGCTGCTGCAGTAAAGACACACTGAACCTGACATCTCAGTCTCTGACAGTACTGAGAGACAATGATCCATTTTTACTACTAGTTCAGATTTTGTGGGAAATTGCCACAAGTTCCAAAGAAACAGCACTAAGGCTGAATTATCATATGTGACTCAACGCTGTTGGACACATATTCAACAAACAATTAGCAACTCTGAGACTGTCACCTATAGAAAATAATCTGTTGTGTTTATGCTTTAAAGTGATGATGACAGAAATCATGTTTGCTTGTTTACCTTTTGTGATGCTGAATGACATGTGGAGAGATTGACTTTAGTGGTTTAGCAGAGCCTCAGATGTGTAATGGTAGAATGTGACCAAAAATCTCCTGAGCAGTGTGTGGCCAGCAACACCTGTCTTACTGTATGTACCACTGCACGTTGGTGCAACAGTTTGATATTAAACTAATTTAGACTGGAAATAAATTTACATCAGTGACAGAGATTAATTCAGAATGACTGAATGGGCTTTTACTAAATGCACAACTTAGCAGAGGGAATATATATCAATATGTATCACTCACTGTGCTGCATCTGTCTCCTCTCTTTCTGTATATATCTCTGAACTTCCGCAGGCGATCGAGTTTGGTCATTACAACTAAACTCTACTGGGGAGGAAAGTAAGTGATAAAATTCTCTAAACTCTAATTTTCCTTACCAAAGGTGGATTGTGAATAGTTAATTAGTTAAGTCTTATTCATTCAAGAGGTTTTATTGAGATCAGGATGTCTTTTACAAGAGTGGACTGTAAACCAAGAAAACATTGCATAAAGACAATTCAGTTAAAACACAGACATACAATTAAAGGGAGTGAGGGGAGTGTTGCTAAATTAAGATTGATTTGCAAACAGCAGAAAAAAATATTAGCCACTTGTTTTCAGCCAGCCAAAAGGGCCACAAAAACCAAATGCTGTTCTCAAATCAAATGATGATCAGTCATGAATATCCAATATATTCACTAATGTGTGTGTGTGTGTGTGTGTGTGTGTGTGTGTGTGTGTATTGGCAGAGACTGTGCAACTGGGTCTAGTGATGAGAATAGAAATTACTCACTTTCTTGTTCAAGCGCATGCCTTCATTTCTTTGAGGGAGATTCCCTCATCCTTCTCTTCTGGAGTCGATTAAGTGCCAAAAAGTTCGGATAACGTTGGAGTCAGTTAATGCTGTTACAGTGTTGTCTGACAATTTATGAACGTGTGCATCCTTTTTTTCATTCTAATTTTTGAAGATCCAAAGGTGAACTAAAGACTGATGGCAGTGAAGCTCTGCACACAACACAAACACTGACACAGATTTAGAGTGCAGTTTATCACTGGTGTGTTTTGTCCCATCAGAGCTGAGACGGAGAGGGGACTGTCGAGGAAGCACATTATCGAAGGTAAGACATGCAAACACACTGACACATACTCACAAGATGAACAAAAAAGCAACTTTAGACTTGTTTTTTTTTCACTTATGCAGTCTTTCATGGGGTCAGTTCAAGAAGTTACTATCTTGCGTCTTTCTGCGTCTCTCAGGTCTGAAAGGCTCTCTGCAAAGGATGCAGTTAGAGTATGTGGATGTAGTTTTTGCCAACCGCCCAGACAGCAATACTCCGATGGAGGGTGAGTCAGCCAATCAACCAATCAAACCGTTGCCATCAATGATGTCGAGCAAATAATGCTTCTTGGTCTTTAACAAGAGTTATATGCTACATTATTTTTCAACCTTAGGTCACAGTGTCTGACTCAGATTCTAAGTGTTGTGTTCAGGGACACTGTCTTTCTTGTTTTGCAGCTTAATAAGTCCAAAGTATGCAATCAGTTCTATGATGTGCATGTGTTGCCACTATCACAATAAAAAAAATGAGAACATGCACAGGAAAGCTATTTAAAAAAAACAAAAATTTTTGTGGATTATTGGACTCGGAAGAGGGGTTGTTGATAAGAAACTCACTGGCCAGAGGGCAACTGTGTACTTGCAAGTAAAAAGGGAGACAGAAAATAGCAAAAAAATAAGTCCACGAGATGTCTTGGCCTGAAACACAAGGTTTGAATTTGTACTGTCTGTAGGGTGTTTTTTACAGATAACACACCTCAGGAATGTGTAATGGCATCATGACATCAGAGCTGTTTATTTATCCCTTCAGTCCAGTTTTAGTCCTGCACAGAGTGTGCTCCCCAGTACAACCAATGTGAGGAAGACAATCCTATATAATCAATTATCAAGAAGTTGCTTATTGATATCCATATTAGTCGTGTATTGGTTCCTCATCAGTCATTACAAATTAATTTTTTCCATTCCATTCTTCAGGTATAGCAATCACCTGTCGGTTTTCTCTCAATACTTTATTAATTAGTGTTAACAGCTAATCAGTGAGTTCACTGTATGTGAATTGGGCTCTGGTCTCTTTGCTTGCTTTGCTCTGTGTTGTTAGTCTCCTTCAGTGGAGCTATATTTTAAAAAGCTTTACAAAGATGTCTTATTCAGTCCAAACTTTGATATGACAGTTTGCATATGTTCATGTTGAGTTTATTTAAATAGCATTAAAGGATATTGCCAGGTTGGACAAAGCTAACGTAGGAAGTTCTGTTTTCAAACTTTTTTGTAGCTGTGTATGATATGATATTGCATTTCCATATAGATATATTGATTTTAATCTCTTCTCATCCTTTACCTCTTTATAGAATTCTTCCACCATCTAAACTGCTTTTTTCTTGCTGTTCGTTTGCACTTTTATTGCTTCACCTGTTAGATCCATTGACCATCCTTCCTCAAACTTGTTTTGCACTCCCTCTTCTTCTCTCTCCTTTTATATTGGCCAGAAATTAAGGGAAATAGCATTTAAATGTGAGCACAGCGCGTTGCCAAAGACATAGCAGGCTGCGTGGCAAGAGGGCAGGGCGGGCGATGGAGAAGAGAGAGTAACAAGAGACAGGAGAGACACAGAACTGCTTACTGGTCTTAATACTTACTTATTATTACCCTTGGCAGCATGGTATTTAGTAAGACATCTGTGTTTCAGGTTCTTAATTATCACTTACCAAATTGAAGAGAAAACAAAAACCTACATTCACAAGTCTTTTTAAGTCTTCCTGATTATATATTATCAACTCCCTGACTTTTCCTCCATCTGCTTTTACTTCTTCTTTGTAAACCTTTTTCCTGTGGTTGTTTCTTGTCCTTTTCCTTTTTCAATGTTGTTGTCAGCCCTCTCATCCAACATACTCCGCTGTCTTGCAAAGAACCAGTTATGCAGAGTGAAATACAAGGGCCCTGCTGCAGTGAAAAATTGCAGTCTAATTGGTGTGAGCGCTGAGCAAGGATGAATAACCTTAATGATAATCTGAGTTTTGTTGGGTCTGACTGCCGTTGGCCCATGCAGTCGGCTGTGCTGGGGCTAATTGCATCATTAAAAATGCAGCGGCTTGAATGTGATCGGAGGGGCTTAGGTGTGTGAGCTTGTTGGTTTGCCCCTGGAGTCGTTAGGGATGGCACGTGAGCCGTCAGCAGGTAGGAGACACTCGAGGAATTGTGTGGCCTCTGCAGAGTTGTTTTTTTTCCCCATCAGTTTATCATGAGACTGGAGCAAAATGAAAAAGTTGGTGTTCTTTCAAGATCAAAATTCATGCACGATCAGATTGTGCTTCTTTAATTCTCTTGGACTTTTCTGTTTTCTTGCTGTTTTTAGGTTGACAGACCTATTCAAAACCACCTACTTTCTCATTGTGCTTTCTTTGTAATTTTTTCTTTGTTTGACTTTTTGTATTCTGGGTTTCATCTCTCTCTCTTTTTGGTCTTGTCTTTTTTTGGTCTTGGTTTCAGACTATGTTGCCTGCCTCTGGAAAAATCTCATCAAGCTTGTGCTTGTATGTTCTATGTCCCCCTTTTTTGTGTGTGTGGTTTTTTTAATTGATTCCCATTCAGTTTGTCTTTCAGTCTGTTTTCTGCTTTCTTTATGTGGAGGACATTTTCAATTGTTAGGATTCATGTCACGTTTATGATAAACAGATAATGGACGTGGGTGTAAAGGAAACCTCTAATGTGGCTTGTATTTTAAAGATTCCTTGTGTTTGATTTAGATAAAGTCTCTGTGGTTTTGATACTGTCCCTTAGTGAAATTTTGCAGATAGTTGCACAACTTATAATAGTCAATCCTATGACCTGAAGTAGGTCAAATGAAATTTCAAAATGAATGCTGAACCTCTACTGGGTGAATTTTGGCTTTAATCTATATGCTGAATGTAGATGAATTCTAGCTGAAGCTGCTTTAAAACAAAACGGAAACATGCAGGAAAATTCTTTAGGCTGTACTTACAACTGCTTCGTTGCTCGGTCTTTTTGGAGCCTCAGCAACAGACTCAGCTGATTAGTTGACTGAATTTTGTTTAAAGTTGATGTAGCAGGGATGGACGTGTTTTGTTTGACCAGAGACCAGAGCTAAATGTGTAGTACTGGCGAGAGGAGCAAATCAGAACAAATGTTTCTGCTTCATGACACTTTGTGTTTTACTAGAACAGTTCACACTGAAAAAAAAAAACAATCAGTAAATTGTTCAGTGTTGATCCAATTGACGGATATGCTGTGGCCATGTGTTTATTTTTCTTCAGAGATTGTTCGGGCCATGACCTATGTGATCAACCAAGGCATGGCGATGTACTGGGGGACATCTCGGTGGACGGCCATGGAAATCATGGTAAGCAACAAGGGTAACAAAGGTAGGTCTTGCTGAACAAATGTGTTTCTAAACAACAGATAGGGAGCAGAATTATGTAATTAACTCATTCTGCAGTACTGCTGCTGCTGTTTAGCAACTTTAAACCTGCAGCAGCAAAACAGAAGTGAGTAATGAAATTAATTCTTTATTCATTTCCAGTTTCTGGGAAAACTTTCATGCTGTTTTAGCAGATTAGATATCATATCCCACTGACTAGAATAACAGAGGATAGAAAAAACAGAAACCACCAGGAAAAACATTTTATTTGCCAATAAAAGAGAGTTGATCCATAGAATAAACTGTCAAGAAACTATATTAGGAAAAGCAGGCTTAATTTTCTACATCTTAACCACCACCTTTGGCACCCACTATTAGCAGTTTTAGAGATGTTGCTCATACTCAGACATTGTACTGAAGGAGAAAGTGATACAAGAGGAAATGGGATGGGTATGAAAAAACAGACTGTGTGAAAGTATGAGGAAAAACAGAAAGTGTTTCCACTGAGGCACAGTGGTTTCCTCCAGCTTTGTTTCCTCTCCCTGTCAGACACAATCTCCCTCAAGTTTCAACTCTCATCATATTAATGAATATATACAGTGATTGTGAAGTCAAGTAAGAGAGTTATGAAATGAACACGTACCTAAAGTGACATTCGAGGACCTAACACCCAGGCTCTCCTTTCTCATCTCCCTCTGGTCTCTTTATCAGCCTAAGCACAGCACGATGTGTTGAAATCCTCTCTCTGTGATCACAGTGAAAGGGAACAGATATCTTTGTAGAGCACAAGCCCAGATGAAAGCTGTGTAATTTAGATAGCATCAATAATGAACATGGGTGAGGGGTAAACACAGCCTTTCAGTGTATGTGACAAGGCAGCGGTAAACTATTCAAACACATACACAAAAACACACACACTTACATGCATGACTGTACATGCACACGCAGGCTGGAGGCGCATGTCACAGGTTGTAGCACAGACGTGCAACTTTTAATTTGTAAAGTTGGGTGGTGGCACTGACATTGCACTTGCGTTATGCTGGAGAGATTCCCCCGTCCTGCTACATGACATGTGTTCCACAGCAAGAAACCTACAAAATAAAGAAGAAGCAACAACTAAAGCACATTTATGTGAGTGTTTCCTCTGTTGTGTGTTCTTGAAGGACAAACGGAAATCCAGATAAGAGGGTATATGAGCAGATTTACATGCGATGCCTCAGAGAGTTGTGACATAGAATAATGATTTGGGGACTAACTGTGAGATGTGCTTTTGAATTTGTGCCACGCCCTTACAGGCAGATTAGCACCTTCCCTCTGTCATCTCTTCCCTGATCGCTACCTATCTCTCGTAACCTTTCATCATCATCATCATCATCATCATCATCATCTTTTTTATGTTTTCTTATGCTCTCTTTCTGTCTCCTTTTGTCTCTTTCTCTCTTCTCTTTTCTCTGTCTCTTTTCCTTTTGTCTCACAAAAAGTAGTTATGTTACAGCTAATGGTACGTAGAAGAAAAGTAAGAAACACGGTGTGATGCTACGGTGAGATCTAGCATCACCACCTCTTTTTTCTTCTCTAGGAGGCGTATTCGGTGGCAAGACAGTTCAATCTGATCCCTCCAGTCTGTGAGCAGGCAGAGTATCATCTCTTCCAGAGGGAGAAAGTAGAAGTGCAACTGCCTGAACTTTACCACAAGATAGGCAAGTATCTTTTCTGTCCACTCCTCCAAGAAAACGTTAGCACAGACTTCCTATGATTATAAATTTCATGCACTCAGATATCAGGTAAACAATCATTATAATCCTCCCTTTTATTTTCTTGAGGATTAGTCATCTTTTTTCCATCTTCTCATACATTTTCACTTTTTTCTGACCCAGTTATCTCACATTTTTTTCACACCTCTATCTTCAAAGCATCTTCCCTAAAACTTCTCCTGTTCAACTCCCTATGGTTTCCACGGTGACAGGAGTTGGGGCAATGACGTGGTCGCCGCTGGCGTGCGGCATCATCACAGGAAAATATGAAAATGGCATACCTGAGTCCTCCAGGGCTTCCATGAAGGTAAACAAGCTCACTTTATACAAAGCCCGAGGGTTACCTGCTCTGTTCTCAAAATAAAATGCGAATTGGAGTGAAGGTAATGATCCATAACAAATTCTACTTTATAAATCAACTTAAATTAATGCAGACATCATGAGACACATGAGACCCAGGGCTTGTACATAAAGGATCATCAGGTTGGAGGTTGTTTGGCCATGTTCTTTATTTGAATTTAAATGTCATGATAATTTACACTCCTACATAAGAGATTAGACTAGACAGCTTCCTATAAACATGCTGTTGGCAGCCTGGGGTAGAAGATACAGTATAACTATGTGGTCAAATGATCATTAAAGATTTCCTAACCCTAACCCTCACCGAGTCATTTGCACTTTTAACTTGAGTCCAAATGAAATAATCTGCCAGAACAGAACTTTTTTTTTTTTTACTGGATTTCTCTAAAAAATTTTATTTCATTATTGAGTAATAGCCTGTCTTCTCCGTCCTTGTTTCTAGACACAGACGCTCCTTTTGGCTGAAATGCTTTTTGGCTCGAGATTTTTAAAGATGATGAAGGAATGGCACAAATGTTCTTCATTTTTAAATTTTTTTCCTTTTTTTATTATCAGATACTTACCACTTTCAGTGGTCCAAAATCTCAAAACACTGAATTTACAACAGAAACAGCTTATTATGCAGGGAAACACACAATAGTCAGCTGATATTCCAGTACACTGAAAGAAGTACTTATAAGGAATGAACAGCACGTTTCACTTTAATATACAGTAAGTGAGTCTGGCAGTCAGCAGCAAGTGCACTGGGCTTTAAAGGGAACACTGGAAGAAGGTAAAACCCATGTACTTAAAACAACAAGGTCATACATAAACATGAGCTGTGGAATGAAATGGAAAATATCCAGCTGAATTACTCTGAGCCAGCATAACTCAACTTTGACAAACACAAGGGTCGGAGTCCCTTTGGAAGACTTTCAACACCTTTTTGATTGTATGACATGAAATGCTTAGTACACTTTACATTAAACTGTCTACCATTTAGAGTCTTGTCGTAATTATGTTGTTGTTTTTATTGCACTCTCCTTTACTGTATTTAATGCAATTTTGAGCAACAGAGAGAGGAAGCAGCAAACCTTAAAAAATACATCTACCAGCAACTCTAAAGCTCTCAAATAAACCTGTTATATCTTGTTTGTTTAAGAGAGTCAAAATGTCAAAAAGGTTTAAAACCAACTCTTAAGGTCATAATATCCATTCCAACCAGTATGCCTGTGTCCCTTACAGGTGTAGAAGGAAAAAATCGATACAAGATTTCTTTATTGAAATAAATGATTAAATGAAGTCATGTTGGTAGCACCTTCGCTAATTCTCTGTTTGTGCAGTTGGTAGTTTTACATTATGCAACATGCCTGGAGTGTTCAGTTTATCAGGACGTACAGCCTCCACCTCTTGACTTGACTTTTCTCTCTCCAAGTAATTCACTTCTCCTCTTGCTCTTGGTCCCTAATTGTATAATTATTACTCATATTTACTCTGCCCTATTATATCTGCCTCCCTTTTTTAATTTCCATTTCTCTCTCTGATCTCTGTTTTTATTGTTTTCTTCCCCCAAACTCTCCGTCTCCCACTCTAGTCGTATCAGTGGCTAAAGGAGAAAATAGTAAGTGAGGATGGAAGGAAGCAGCAAGCCAAGCTGAAAGAGCTGAACCACATTGCAGAAAAGCTGGGCTGCACCCTGCCTCAACTGGCTGTGGGTAAGAATTCTGTACTTTCTGATAAGAAATACTGTGGAACGAGCCTTAAATAAGGCTTTGAAACCACAGTTGCTCAGGGCTTTCATACAGCAACCTTTTTAATGCAAGGCATGACCAATCTCACATCACATGTACAAAATATCTATAGGCTGCATCACTATCTGCTGATAAAAACCAGTGCTGCACTGTCAGTGAAAAAAAAAGCTGTTGGTCATGTAATTATACCATATGCAGACTCCAGAGTACCAATTATAAATGAAAGCCGCACTGTGCTTTCTGTTAAATTGTTGTATGCGCATTCAGGAAGAACTAGCACAGGGCTGAAAGCTCAGCTTTGTTTTGTGAGCTGTTACAAGACAATACTAAGCAGCAGTGCGCCATCAAGTGGGCACTCTGTGAACAACCGCCTTTGTTTCTCCTCAGCGTGGTGTCTAAGAAATGAAGGAGTGAGCTCAGTCCTTCTGGGAACATCCAACCCTGAACAGCTCACAGAGAACCTCGGAGCCATACAGGTGGGAACATGCAGAAACACATATCAAACACTACTGTTTTTAACCTGTGTCTCCTCAGCTGCATCCTCTACTATTCTCCAGTTCTATCGATTTCTGGGTCAAAAACCTGCCCCTAGTCTATATCTGAATCTCTCTGTTTCTTTACTTGTATTTTTCCTTTTATCTTCCTGTGTGTGTCACTTCTTTCCTTCCTTCCAGGTATATTCAGTTTTGCTCTCCCTCTCTCTCCCTCTCACACAGGTCCTTCCTAAGATGACCTCTAATGTGGTGTCGGAAATTGACCACATCCTGGGCAACAGACCTTATAGTAAGAAGGACTACCGCTCTTAGACGGGGCTGGTGGAGTACCAAGAGATCAGCTGTACCTACCTACTTAACCATACTGCTACCATGGACCCACCGTTCAATGTTAAAAGTCCACGGTTCTCTCCTTGGGACCTGCTCAGCTCCAGCTCCAGCCCTCCTCCACTTGGAACAGACAGCATTGCCAAGCCAAGTGTTACATCTCCGTTTGAGACTTTCTGCTCAGATCAGCTCTACCAGGTTCATCTCAGGTGCAGTCCAGCTCAGCCAAGAAACACTTAAAAAAACTTAGCTTTTTGCAGCCTCAAACACAACTTAATCCATTTGAGTAATTTAAACTTAGCGCTGCCCAACGAAAATGTTACCCTGTTCAGCACCCGCCCGTTCAGATATAACTATGCAGAGCTTAGTCTAGCCCACGATAAAGTTCAGATCCAGCACCATGCTGACGTCATTTAGAGCACTCCATCCCGAGTCAACCCCATCAAGGGGCCTCTTTTATAAATTTAATTGAGTTGATATTTCAACTTAAATTAGATGGCAAGGTATGCAACAACAGCTCCTCAGTTTTAGACATATCCAACTTCACACTCACTTACAGTTGGTAGATGAACACAGAAAGGAACTGCAGTCAAAGCACAAGTGCCTTGGTCTGGGGCATCTTGATAGTAGTTGTGTGAGTGAGTGAGACAGCTCCGTTACTTATTCATTTTTCCCACTCACATCCTCCCAGCTCAGCCGATGACTCAGACCCTCGAGTCTCAAGCCTTCCTTTCTAATGTCCAGACTTCCACCCACAAGTAATTTAATTTGAGCACCATATTCATATTGAGCACATGTTTCATTTATGAGAATCACTGTACCATAGCCGATTACGTCAATGCAAGCACCTTAGACTTAAAAATTCGAGGTACCTCAGGAAAGTCCACAAGAAGAAGCTTCAGTTGCATGAGCATCCCCCAGTCAGTTAGTCAGTCAGTGCTTTCATTAAATTGCTATGCAGTGCAGCAAACATTTTGACCATCATGGAATAAAATGTCTTGAATGCTTTCCTTTGAAATGTGAGGTTTAGCGATGACAAGGGGACCTGCTTGTAATTCTCGAAAAAAAAGAGCTTTATGAATGAGGCTTCAACAAACCAGTTCCCTGTTAGCTTGAATTAGCTGCTTTCAACTACCTACCAAATGTATCCAGCCCTGTATTCAGTGTAGTGCAGAACAGTGTTCAGTAGATATTAGAGGCTGCAGATCCTGTGCATATTAACCAACAGATGCATGTTTTCCAGCTATAGTGTGCCTCTGTTTCCTTTTTCTACAAAGCACATTATTAAACAATAAAAAAGGATTTTGATCAAAAATACTGCAAGCTTGTCTATCGTCCGTGAGCCGTGTGAAGCTGAGGATTGTGGGACATGACCTTCTGTAGGATTCTCCCCAGACACAGTAAGGGGAGAGATCGAAGCACGTCACCCCCGTATGGTCTTCTTGAGGAACCGCTCTTCTGCTTCACTAGATCATAGAAGAGGGAAATAATGCTTTGTAAAAAAAGCAGACTCCGCCTCTCTCAGTTTGCATTCATCATGGATTCATCCTTTCTTGCCTGTGAACTGAACGTGTGTCGCTGATTGCCTTGATGAACATTGCAGTTATGGACTTCAGCATATAATAAATCTATGTAATAAAAAGATGACCGACCCTCTGGCAGTCATGTTATAATAACTGCAAGAACTGCTTATTAATGGCACAATGTTGCATTTAGGCAAAGTATTTGGGATGTGGAAAAGATAACAGTATTTATTCTAGAATAGTTAACAAATATAAAAATTTATTTTGGCAATTTGAGATATTGTTTTTTGTTTGGAGATGTTACATGTACATAGAATGTTAACGCATACCTTGTAACATAAGCAAAACCTCATTGCATATGAGGACTTCAATGTACTGTATGGCTAGTATATAAATAAGATGTAAATAGAGTTATTTTGTTGCTCCTCTGCTGTGTCACTGCACCAGTTGCAGTGTTTGAATCAACTTTTCATCCCTTCCTTCTCCTCCAGCCTGATTTTGCACTGTCACTAAATTAATTTCTGTCTCCTGAAGGATGTGTCATTGAGCTGTTTGTAAGGAGAAATGGTCAATTTGTTTTATTTCTGCATAGCCAAGTCAGATTATGGAATCTGTATAATTATGATATTATTTAAAGAATGGGCTTCTGTAATGAGAAATAATTATGAGCTTATGCATTGTCTACTGACTTGACCTTGAATCATTATCTCTGACCAGGTGGCTCAGCTCTCACGGCTCATGGTTGTTGCCTTCGTGCATTGTTCTAGCTCTTTACCATCTGGAAAACAAGCCATCACAGAGATCAGCAGAAATGTTGGCCAGGTTCCACTTGAATCACTGTCTTGTCCTTGTTGCACAGTTGTTGATTTGTAGCACAAACGCCCATCTGGATTTTAATCAAAGGAAATTCTAAAAGATTACAACTATCTATGCTGTTGCCAAAACGGATATTACAAATATTTGAACAAAACATCTATAAGCAGCAGGTGGCTGATGGTTTATTGAAAGAAGTCTGACCTACGATGACAAATAGGCTTAATACAATTAGCTTTTGTTTGGTACTAAATACAAATCCGGGTGACCTGACCAGGACTTAGTCATAATTGTAATGCAAATGAATGACTGTATACACAAATCTAGAAAAGTATTTTATGCCTTAAAGATACATAACCTACATCAATTTGACTCTATGTACTGTTATCAAAATATGGGCAATATGTGTTCTCTTTACTAAAATAGTAATTGGTAAACAGACAGTTGATATTTGCAACAAAGTTCCTTTGCTGTAATTCTTATGAGTAAAATGTGTGATATCAAATATAGTAAAGGTACTTTTTGTTTTTGTTCAAGTCAACAAGTTGCCCATCAGTTTGAGTCAGTGGCTATGTTGAACCGCAGCCTGTCGGTGGGTGTGTGGAGACTTCTCCACCTGACAGTGCCTTGACTTGAGTTCTGCTACAGGAAAAAAACATTCAGGGATTTCTTTCATTATGATTTTTAACATGGTATTCGAATGCCGTTCTACAAAAAAATGTGAGAGTAGAGCAAAAATTTTTACAGATCCTTATTTCAATAGATTACCCAGTCTATGGCATATATCATCTATTACTTATTTTGGACAAAAACAAAGCAGCAAGACTTAGAAAACAGTTTGTGTTGGGGTAACTTTTGGAAATTGACCCAGAAGGAAGTATGCACTTCTTGGAATTGTTATCCTTCTCTATCAAGTCCTAGCCTATAGCTTGTTACAGTGCATGACATTGGCTTTGTTCTATCTTTGCCGTTATTTAGGCTGTTTTTCATGGAAATAATCAAACTGGAATGATTTTTTTTCTCCCTCAGTCAGCCATTTGCTACATGAAGCATCAGTTGGTCTTGAGAAAGGGGCACTGAGTCTTTAACAACTCAAGTTTATGCAACAAATTGGATTGTTTTACAATCTTCCTATGGATACCAACAAAATATTATATTTATTGTACTAACATGGTGATAATTTAGAGAAACCGGATATAAATCTGTCAGTGTTGCCTGAGAGAACAGGAACTTTGACCATTGGCTCTTTCACTGTATTTGTAATTTGTTATCAGCATCAGTTTCAGAACCTTCAGGAACAAATTAAACACCAAAATGGAACAGAAGTAGAAGCAATTAAAATTTGGTTGAATTGTAAACTCAAACCAATTCAGATAACATTTTAAGTCCTGAGGTGTCACATAAGCTTTGACCCAATATTTCCCGTTCCCACATAAATACAACCTGAATTCAATTCTGATCAAAATGTTAAATGTGTAGTCAATTCTACAAATCAGTGTTGTTTATAACAATTCTGATCAAAATGTTAAATGTGTAGTCAATTCTACAAATCAGTGTTGTTTATAACAGGTAAATTTGTGGATGTAAAAGACATGGAGTTTGATTCTTTCTTATTGAAAAGACTCATGCAAACCATCAGTGTATTATTTCCTCTCCTCAACAGTGGTTTCTCTGTAAATAGTCTATATAAAAGTGTGATTATAAATAAACGCGTTGCCAATGGAAACTTCAGTCTCTCTACCAGTTACGTTAAAGGACATATTACACCTGTTATTGAACATACAAAATCTCTTAATACCTTATTCTGAAAGGGCTTTAAAGCAGACTAAATGACACACACACACACAAACCAAATTTACCTGGTTTCTTTATTTGTTACAAAAAACAGAAGAGAGACCTGGAGAAACACCCTCCAGACTCTTGATCATGAATTTCATGAAGTTGAAATGTGATATTCCATCCCCCTCTTAAACCCAATTCCAAAGCTAAGTGTATACCCATCTTAAGCCCACTTTGTTCACTCCTATCCAGTCCCATTCCACTATTCTTCATCCCTCCCCTTCCCATCTTCTTCCTTTACTTGGAGCCAGTTGACAGCAGAGCAATGAGTCCTGATGAGGCACTGATGGACAGAATGTAGTTGCTGGAAAAAGGTGAGTTAAGGGAAAAACAGGAATTGAGATGGCGCAAGATGACAGCATCAACCTTGTTAAGATCAGAATTTGTACGGAGACACGTAGCATCTGCCTTCCTGGACATGAACAGTGTGCCCACTTTGTATCATCGGAGGTCTGTTGGAACCACTGTGTGCATAGTGTGTCACAAGAGAAACAGGTTGAAACTTTCAAAACTTGACTGCACTCATGCAATTTTTAGACAGGCACCATATAAAGATGAGCATATGATGACTGATAATACAGTAAGTGTACAGTTTGTTTGAGGTTTCCCGTCTAACCTGATCAATATAACAATTCCTAACTTTGAGAACATGCACACAGCAATGTGCAGACCAAGCCCATCAAAATTACTAACACGTCACAAAAATCTTCTTCAGAACAACATTTTTGACTATCTTACCACCATCATTGTCAGGTCTTGTTGCCGAAGAAAGCATGGTGTGCTGTAGAAGAGTTGTGTGATGAGCTTTAATTTTGATAACCTCATCAATCACACATTATCAGCGCTGACTGACATATGACTGAAAGGATACACAGTGGGGTTGAAGTTCTTGAGCAAGAAGAAGGAAGCGATGATGACGAGGACCAGGAAGAGAGTGTTGTTGTAGAAGATGGAAAAGGTGGTGGCCTCATAGTCAGCAACCTCATTCTTCTTCCACAGGATCCTGAATGCAAGGAAAAAAAACAGCATGTCAATACCTTTCATCACTGTGTACTGTTATTATTATTGTTGAGGCAATTTACTGGACAGATGTGTCATATGTTGGTTACTTTCTTTCTCTCTTGTGCACAAAAATTTTGCAGATGTGATCCCAGTCGGAGTTGAATAGCTATATCGGCTCTTTCTGTTTTGCTGTACGAGCTGCTTACTCCAGAATATCAACATAACCATTAGGGTTCATGGGTGGTAGGGGCTTTAACCAATGCACAGCTTAGTGACAGCTATCCAAGATCAAACATGTTTCCACATTTAAGCCTTATGATGTACTGTATGGCTGATACACTACTCAAAACATCCAACCCATTTAGTCTGTCAAAGTTACCTTTGGCACAACAAGTACGAACCCCCACAAAATACAATGTAATCAGGTATGACATTTCTACATTATATGTGTGTCACCTCTCATCTTTCTCCTTGCGGGACATCTTGCGGTTGTCTGCCTCCGACAGCTTCCTGGTTACCTCCTTGGAAACAGCATCCTCTCGTTTCTGAGCAACTCTGGAGGACCAGCAGAAGACAGCAAGAGTCTGTGTAAGTTTTCCTTCAGTATCATTAGTAATCCCTCTGATTTTCTTTTTAGAGGGTACTTTGGTCACCCAACTGAGGTTCACATGTACTGACAGTAGTACTGTATAATGGTCTGTCTGATAATACAGAATGAACACCATAAAACTATAACTAGTAAGTAATATTTTTAGTGAATCCAATAATTGCAATATTCTATATTTCTTGAGAATCTGAATCTGTGTCAAAAAGACATAAGTACAATTATGATCCAACTATTATTCTACAAAGAGAAACAATTCATTGTAAAACCTGCAGAGGAGAAACACAGAGTGCCTTTTCCAACTTACTTGTGTTTAAGAACAAACTTGACATTCTTGTAGGCAAAGGCTACCAGGTAGGTGCTGACCAGAGTCATGACAGCATATAAAACTGCAGACTGGACAAGATCCATGTGCCAGATCCTCCAAAACAGCCCTAGAAAGATAAGAGTCAGGTCATACAACTGTACAACAGAATACTTTATCATGAGATCAAGTCAGTGACTGTGTAGTGACAAACTCCTCTTTCTCCAATAACCATGATCTAAACATAATGAACTGAGGATTCAAGAGTTAATTTGTTTACTTTTTTTGCTTTTTAATAAACAGTTTATGCTAAAAACTGGTGCCTAACTTAACTTGTCCTAACAACTGCGTAAGATGTTAGCATACCGAAGCTTTCTTGTTTATAATGTCATCTTACTATGCTCTGGTGTCTCTGGAATTCCATGTAATATAAAAAGTCACTGTAGATACTCTGGCAATCTAACCTATCAGTCAGTTTTCCCAGTTTTCCGTCCTCAATGGATCATGTTAGCTAAGCTAGTTAGCCACCGCCTGCCTCCGGTACTCACAGATGGGGATGGCAGAAACGATGAGTGCGTTTCCGTAAAACAGAGCGGTGGACTTGGCTGAAAGGTTCCTGCTGAAGTCCTGCAGGAGAAGGTCTTCTTCCGACTGCTGCTTGCTGTTGCCTCTGGGAGCCATGGCTGCGGACTGACCGGCCTTTCTGCTTCTAAACTCCGGACACAAGGAAACTGACACGTCGGTGTACGAGGAGAAGAGGGACGCGTCAGCACAAACGCGGAAATACGCCGGGTCTCTCTTCTTCGTTGTTTGGACCATCAAACTGACGTTTCGGCTTATTGCTGCCTCCCGCAGGAGGACACGGAGACTGCAGCTTTAACGCTGACTCGCAGCTTTGCTTCTCTTAAAGGTCAATTTCACATCTGAATACAAACTAACGCAATGGATTTGAAACGAACGGATCAAGTAGTGATCAAGTGTCGGTTTCGGATGTAATTCAAGGGGTTTAGCAAGAAAATTGCATTGATTGTTGAGGAATAACAGCCATTTCTAAACATAGCACCTCCTTTTCAAAGTAATTGGGCAAACCGACAAAATTATAAATATAAGGATTATTATTAATTCTTGGATGAAAGTAATTTGCAGTCAGTGACTGCCTGAGTCATGAGCCCTTGAGATGCTTTGCCAGGTCTTTACTGCAGCCGCGTGTCTTTTTGCCCTCAGTTTTGTCTTCAGTAAATGAAAAGAACGCTCAGTTGGGTTGAGCACAGATGACAAATTGGCCGTTGAAGAATGACACATTTCTTTCAGCTCTTGGCTTGCTTTCGCAGGATATTTTGGGTCATCATCCATCTGTACTCTGGAGCACTGTCCTTTCAGGGTTATAGCATTTGGCTTAATCTTGTCGTAAACCCTCTTTATTTATATTCATGAAGGAGTCTCTTGATTGTAGACTTTGGCAAGGATATGTCTACCTCCTGCAGAGTGTTCTTGAACTTGCTAGATGTTGTCTAGGGGGGGTTTTCCACTCAGGAAAGAATTCTGCAGTCATCCACTTTAGTTGTCTTCAGTGGTCTTCCAGGCCTTTTTTGTGCTGCTGTGCTGACCAGTGCATTCCTTCTTTTTAATATATGTAATGATGTACCACATTGTTGGTTTGGCCACTCCTATGGTTTCTATCATCTGTCTGACAGGTTTCTTTTGTTTTTTCAGCCTAATGATGCCTCCTTCATTTGCATCAGCACATCTTTGGAACGTATGTTAAAAGTTCTGATGAACACCTAAAGTCAACACATGGATTAACTCCAGACCTTTTATCTGCCTTATTTGTCATATAATAACGCGAGAACAGGCACAAAACAAAGAAGAATACAAAATTAGTAAAAATAGATGCTAAATGGCCACAAAGAAAAAACACAAAACTAAAAAAACTAAAAACAGATATATGACAAATACAAAGACATCCAAAATGAACAAAAAGAGCCAAAGACACATAAAACAAGTGTGACAGGATGCAAAATGACAACAAAGAGACACAAAATAGAAGTAACAAAATCTCTCTTTGTCCCAGAAATTTAATGTGTCAGTTAGGGAGTTCAGTTTTGGGTTGTTTTTATTTGTTTGTTTTTTGTACCCAATTCAGTTCTTTAAGTTTGGGAAACTCTCAGTGGTTTCAACCAACTCAAGCTGAATAAAGAAATAACTGGAACAAATAGTCCCTTGGAAAACAGCTGATTGTGTGTTTTATAGGCCAAGAAAAGCCAATCAAGAAATCAAATAAGTCAAAGGGAAGCAGAAATGCTTCCTAACTGTTCTAAAAAAACACACCTGTGCATAAAAACATAACAAAAACTCCTACAAACTAGCAATTTAAGTAGAGAATAAGAATTTCTTCAAAGCTGCTTATTACAAATTCCCAACAACACTTCTAAAAAAAAGACATGACACAACAAATGGATTGTTTCTTTTTTCTGTAGAACACTTACTTCTTCATTATGCTTCCTGCCCCACCCCTCCCATCCCATTAAAGATACATCAGTGTATGTATTTGAACATGCCATGCCCTCGCCTTAATTATTTTGCCAGAAAAAAAAAATCCCTTTACTAATTGCACAGGTGCCAGCCATCCATCCATTGCTTTTTTTTTCTTACCTCCATCTGCCTCATTGGAAATGCCATATCAAATACTTTTCCCTTTTCAGCACTCTTAGCTCTTCAGTGATACTCAATCAAACAGAAGTATCTGCAAAACCAGATATTGTCATATGAAAAATGTAATTTGCCTGATGATTTGAAAAATAAACATTAAAAGTTCTGCTTAGGACACTGTAGCCGAGTGCAGGGTTCATCTAACGGCAGGATTCACATTTTGCCCACTAGAGGTCAATATCTTCATGTACTTGTTAGTTTACGTTTTCAGCTAAGGCACATTTCCTCAGGGACTGGCAGTGAGTGCAACTGTAGATCTGCAGATTTTACATCAGCAGGATTACAAGCAATCAATGAGTGTAAGATCATGGCTTCGTAGTGCTTATAATCCCTGTAGTGCAAGAGCAAAAAGTATCTATCATGTGTTTTAGGATTTTAACGAGCAATGTCACTGTGTAGACAAGTGGATCATTCAGTGGGGGATAGGATTTCTCCTCTCCTACAGGCTCATGCCCCCGCCTGCTGTAGAACTCCTACTCTGTCACCAGCAAAGTTCATGCACATATTCAAGATCCTAGTTAAAACACTTCCTCTGAACAAACATATCGTCATCTGACAAACACGCCACAGTCCTTGGTGTTAATGACACAAGAGCGTGACTATGCAGCTACAGCTGCATAACCTGTTGGTAGTGGATGAGCATCTGCATACATCCCTTCTCTTCTCTGTCTTGTTAGACAAGCTGTCAGATGTCTGCCACTAGAGACATATTAGGAAAAAACAGACAGATATTTGGCCTGCTAATGCTGCTCCTTCCACAGCAGTGCTTAACTTTTTTGCTGAGCTGTACTTCTTCTTCCCCTATGTTTGCAGGAGAAAGCAGCATTTGCATGTGAGTGCATGGGTTTGCGTGTATGTCAGCGTGATTGCAGACAGGCAAGTTTGCATGATGTTCCTGTCTTTAAAGAGGGTTAGAGCTTAGGGATTAACTGTGCAATTCAGGGGTGCAGAGGGGAGGCAAAGATGTGGAGCGGGAAGGAGGAGGTGATGCCAAAAGGCCTGCCAACACAATGTCAGGCCGGGCCGGTGATCTCTCTCTATGTCTCGCATGTGTAATGCGTATGTTTATGCCAGATTGCTTTGGCTTTGGTGACACCACAGACGTAACCACAGGGGCAAACACACACATACTGACCAGCCTCAGGCAAGAGGGAACCAGGGAAAATAAACACACACTGGCACTCAGAGGACTCCTGGTAATGAGTTTCCCTGGCAGTGCTGGTATGTTTTATTTCAGTCCCATCATACCCTTAGGAATATTAATGACAGATCACCTATCGTTGTGACTAATTCTTTCTGAGTTACCTTTTCTTACTTGCTAAGCTCCAGGAGCCCTACATCTCTTACATCTGCACTGCATGTGTGTGTTTGTGTGTGTGGTAACGACACTGTTAAAAAAGCAGCATTGTGCCATCAGCTTTTCATGGATATGAGATCAACATGAATCTCTCTTTTATCAGTGTTTGAATTGTGTAACTTCCGATAACTAAAGATCATACAACCCCAATTTCGTGCGGTCGTACAAATATACATCATAAAGCAACTGACTCACAAAAACAAAAATAATAATTAGATGGACAAGTATCAGATGAGGCCAATGTGACATTCATTTATATGAGTATGAGTTCATGCTTATTGAATTTGAAAGGTATCTAAAACAAAAGTGGTCCCAGAATGAAGTAATTTTCCAGAGTGTTTGATATAATGGAAGTCCCCTGCCCTTGCAAAAATAATTCACTAACGGTATGAAGTATGACTGAGTAGGCATGTGGTCACACATCCTTGTCCTCTGATGCTTAAAAAAGGAACAACATCTATTAATCTTTTATCACTGACACGTGACATATCTTGTTAAGGGAATGATCCACTACACAGTTTTATTCTGATAACTACAGCTGAAAACGAGCAGATGCTGGAGCTTGTGACTACAATGAAATGTTATAATATAGATGAATTAGTTTCTTCTTCAGATACTGTTTATCTCATAAGTTGACTCCTGCATCATCAGGGTTTGATGATACAATGACGTCTACTGGGTAAACCGTTTGAACTTATTGTTAGCTAGCTAGTTAGTTTGAGCTTGCTAACTGACAGCTAGCAACTCACAGTTAGCGTGGTGGTTAGCTTTTTTTCCCGCTTCTTTAATAATTCATTTTAATCACTGTAAAATGCTGAGAGCAAGATGCCAGGATGGAGAAAAACAACATATGTCTGACTAGCTCAAGCGTGTTCCCAGCTTGCTAGCATTTTAGCCGCTCGCCACTTATTTCTCACCCACTTTGCTGTGAGACTTTCTGGTGAGTTTAAGCTGCCTCAACATAGTGTTGGCATACTCAAAAAAGTAGTTCATAATTTTGGTCCAGCCAGCGAGAAGCCCCCAGGCTACGTAATGTTTAAGTTAGCGACAGATTCAAGAACGTGTGAACGAATGGCACAAAAGCACGTTGCTTGCCTTCGCTTTTCCACTCATCGTCACCTCTCGGGCCTCAGATTGCAATAGGACGATATCAAACACGACAACAATAACCTTGTGTCAGGGCGAGGAATGAATGGAGACGGGAGAGGCGGTAAAACCGGCCGATAAGAGGAGAGAGGTCAGACTGACAGAAGCACCTGTATGACGGCCCTGCAGTCGTCACGCGACCGTCTCAGTGCCGTCGCTTCCGTCGTATCTTGCTTTCATTAAGGAAGGGATTGTGTTCACCCCATCCGCCCCCCCCCGCCACCGCAAACTGCATCCGGCTCCTCCACCCCCAACCCTCAAAGTCTCTCCCTCCACCAGACGTTGGCTCGAAAGGTTGCGTGCGCTTCTCCACTCCTATCTCTTTTGTGTCCCGTGATTTATGTTCCCCCTTCGGCTCAAAGGCACGGAGGAGAATGTGATATGGTAGAGGTGGGGGGTGGAGGTGAGGGGTGGGGATCCCTCAGAGAGATGAAGGGAAGAAAAGGAGTGAAATATTTGTCTTTTCAAACGATGCCAGACATGTGTTTACACTTTCTGCCCACTTTCACCATAAATAGTTTCCTAACCCTCTGGGTTTGTGTGCTTGCATGTGAACCTGCTTGCAAGCATATGACTCTGTGTGTGTTTGTGAGAGAGAGAGAGAAAGACTAAAACGGAGAGGCCCCAGAGACCAAAACTAAACTATGATCTATTTTCTCCATTCCCTGCGCTCATCATTGGTAGGAAAATTTATGGGAACTAAAGCAGTAAAATGTGAGGAAGCCACCATGCAGTGCCACCTATCAAAACTCCACTGGAAACTACTTTATACATTTCAAGAAAAATGAGCCTGGATTTATCCTGTGTGTGTAGTTTTTTTTTTCTCCATTGAAATGTGTGTATGTCTGGCAGCTGACGATGACAACCATACTTGCAGGTGTGGAGGTGTAGCTGCGGTCAGACAGACATTATTTATCGGGTCAGCTAGACCCAGGCATCGAGATTCATAATTATCCAGTTTGCGATGACACAAGCTCAGCTTCCCCAGGCAGAGTTATGGTGACCCCTCAGTCAGAGCTCAGTCCCAAAACAAGCGCTCACGTGGTTCCATTCCTTCACTCCAACAAACCCCAGATTTCACAGTGTACTCTCAGAGAAACAAATAGATAAGATTGTTTTACTCTCTTGTAATGTGTAAATACAGAGTGTTCTATGGTCAGGTCATCTATTTGCAGCTTGTATTACGTGGGAATTTATATCCTTCAGCAAATCTTATAATAAGAACACTGTGCAGAGATTGTATGTGCGTCTTTGTGAGTGTTCGGCCAATGTGCAGAGACATGAAGGCTAACCTGCTGCCAACTTGGCTTGTCTTAGAAGCAGAGAGAGAGCAGAAGATGTTGACATTTTGGCAGTGGAGAGAAGCTGCTGTTCCATCTGCATCTGAAAGGTCACTGTGGTGGGTTTTGGAGCAAAGCGTGTATGTGTGAGTATGTGTGTGTGTGCCCTAGTGCCTGCCAAAAGCACTATGTTTAATGTGTGTCTTTCTCATCAATTCCGTGTGAAAAGAGCTATAAACAAAGATGCTGGAAGTGTTGGGCATTGCACAAACAGAATAGTAGGAATCAACCCCCCCCCACCACCACCTCTCTCACAAACACAAATATGAACATTTGCATACACATTTTTTGCTTTGACGATATTTATGTATGTAGGTAAAGCAACCAACATTAGAAATTTTCAGTAAAATAGCCCCAAAAGAATACTAATTTTTGAAAATACTCCCTTACCAACTAGGTTATATCAGAAGACCAATATCAGTCTCCTCTTTGTGTGTGTTTAATACAGAAATAGCTGACATGTTTAGCCTAGCTTACCACAAAAACTGGAACCTGGGTCTTTGAAAGCTTTTTCCCTAAAGCAGCTGCTTCCTGTGGCTGGAAATGATGCAGCAGGGGCAATGAACCAAACAGTAAAGTTGGCTGTTGGCCGTTGCTCTTGCAAAATGAAGTGACATAAACAGTTTTAGAGGGTCGTTTATAGGCAATTTCCAACTTAGCACCTTTGTTGCTAGATTTACCAACTTTTCACACCCTTTAGGGAATTTTCTTCACAGAAGCACCTAGAGTAGGTGCTCTATGTAATAGGTTGGGTTATCCCTCTGTAGGCACACCTCTCATTCAATTGACCACACAGCAGCTGACACAGACATGAATAAGCTTCTAAATTTCTCTATGAGATATCATTTTACAAGTAAATAAAACCAAAATCACAGAGCAACCATTGTCTTTAATCTATGTGCACATTGTTTTTGTCAGATGATGTGGTTATGAAATCAGGATTTTAGCAGTGCAGAGGAGCAGCTTCGAAATGGCTTGGAAGTGATTTCTGGTTAATATGTAGTCCTAATGGGCAAAGTTTCAATCACTATTTCATACTTGTTCCATTTTCTGACAACAGAAAATGAAAAGTATTTGAATGAGAAAAGCTATTTTGGAAAATCGGCTGTATTAAAATACTGTATATGTGAGCACATACAGTAGGAGATGAGTAAACAGCCATATAATAAGTTTTGATCCAGTCTTGTTTCACATTATACATTGTCATTTGATCCATTATTTACATGGAAAGATTGATTAGTGCAGTTCTAAACTACTCATTATAGTCCAAAGATTAAGCCGATTCGTATTTCAAAGTGAAACATCCATATGAAATTTCAGTTAGAGTAAATTTTATTTCTGATGAGATGCCTCACACAGCCTCCAACAAACTAAAAGCTAAAATATAGAAGCTAATCAAATATTGCCATTGTGAACAATGACCAGTCTCTTTGCACTGGAACCTGAAATGGAGACATTTGTGCTGGCCATGAATAACAAACACAGTTTGTGGTGCAGCAGGGGTTGTTGTACCAAAAGACAGTAACCTCATAAGCACGAACCTTCTGGAGGGATGTGCTGGGAATGCTCTGTATGGAAATAATGTTTTTTAACTGGCACTTCTGAGAACATTTTCATTTGTGCCAAAGGAGGCTGACAGGAAGGCCTAGCAGTTGATCCAAGTTTGTGGAAGCAGCTGTGGGGAGCTATGTACAAAGTATGTTAAGTGTCTTACATGGAGGAGACCTAAAGGACACTTGTCCTAATGGACCAATGGAACTTCATGGTTGAGGCAATGGGGGTGGACTGTGCTGAGCCTCAGATTCACAATGAACAATGCAGATTCCCTCCTGGTCATTTAGCCACAGACTTACTTTTCAGAGCGTCAGAGGTAATAAATTAATAATATGAACTTAGCTAATTGTGTTTTACATATTGGTAAAAGGCTAAGATATGCTGAGTGAGGTATGTGTGGAGTGTGAAGAGCCAAGGGTTTAGCCAGTCTTTATGCACTTAATGTTAGAGCTGAGTTAGCTTTCTGGGGGTTAAGTCAAGGTCTATCAAGCTGGATGTCAGATGTGCTATTTACGATGTTCTCTGATGAGATATTAAGATGCCAGAAAGGTCTCGATAGTGTCCAGTTATAAGTGACATTACGGTGGTATCTTTGATGTTTGCAGATTATACTGTCCTTTTTGTCTCATTGGACACTAGGGGCAGCTGGTTATGTCCCATTCAGGTGGACAGTGAAATCACAACCACAATCCACAATCAAGGAATAGTGGTCAAAGGGACAGTGAGACTGAGTGGTAAATTAAATGGCAGGGATACCTCCAAAAACTAAACGTTTTAATGAATTAAGTGCGAACTGAGGAATGGATGCGGAGGGATTGGTCGATTGTGTGTGCTCACAGCTGTGTTGCTGTATACATCCTGCACATGTGTGTACACAAACACATGCTTCTGTGAACATCCCTGGTGTGTTTGTGTGCTGTGTTTGAATGTGTATACCACACCATATGGGCAGCATGAGTGATCAGATGGTGCAGTTGGAGAACATGTGTGAGATAACTGAAATTCCTCTTAGACACACTGCATGTCTGACCTACTATATATAAAAACCAGGATCAAAGCTGCAGGGCTGCTGTTCCAGACTATTTGTCTGGTTCTACTGCAGATATCAAAGAAGTTAGATTTTGTTAAAGGCCCATTCTTCCCACTAAAAATGTTTGAATGTTACTTTCAGTCACTTTAGAAATGGATTTTAATTATTGTTTGTCTTGTTCCCCGTCTGTGTAATGTACCTTCTGGTATATCCTTTTTAGTATACATCCTGTTTCTCTCTTGTAAAACCTCAGCCAACGATTATTTTCATATTTCATATTGACAATTCTACAGTACACAGTTTATGTTCAGCAGCAATACAGGAAGTATGGTGACATTTATGTAGTGCACAAAAGGGAAGGGTGTGGAGACATTTGACTTAGTCTTACTTTAACACTTAATGTGCAAAAACACATCAGATTAGCTGCAACAGACCAAAAACTGCAAACAGTATACCACCCTTCATTAGCATTGCTGATCCTTGGTGATGTTGGCAAGAGATGTGTTTCTGAGAAGTCATAAGTTTGACCCTCCCAACAGTGTCCTCATTGTTTTATGCTGTAGTCAACCATATATCTTCATCACAGAACCTCAAACACATGTGCTTTATGACTTGACTGATAAAACTCCAACTGTGTTTAATCAGATAGACTTTTTCAAACTTGCTAAATCATCTCCTGACAAAAGCCGGTTTACCGTTTAAAGTCTAACTTTACCCAAAATGGTGCAAGAATTAGTGCATAGTGTTTTACATCACAATGCAAAATTTTGAATAAGTAAAAACAGGTAATCAAATAAAAGCTGGCTTGCTAACTTGCTATAGAAAGTCTGAACATTGAACAGTGCATAGGCTACTATCTTACAATTTTTCCTTTTGCTCACAAAAGGGTTGAAACCTATTTCCGTGTGATCCACCAGAAGAAATGCTGAAATTTGTTATTTGAAGGGGAATTAAAAAAAAAAAAATACTGCACGTAACTGACATATGGAATTATTTACCCAGTGAGACAACTCTTTATGAGAGTATGTATATGTATGGTGAAGGTAAATTAAGAGGTAACTTTGTATTTGTGATCGTTATTTATCTAAATTTATTATTTTTGCTCTGTGTTTCAGAACACTGATGTAGAAGGGTGGGGTCAGGTGCAGATTGCTCTGCTATGGTTTTCGGCAAAAACTCCTTGGGGTCTTTGGAGGTAGTCTTCTCTGCTCATCTGACACAAGAGACTTTGCCCTACATTGCGATAATATGAGTAAGACATTTTAGTTTGTAATAATGCCAAAGGTTCAGAATTTTTTGGAATCATATTATGTCATAAAATGATGACTTTGTTAAAATCTGATATTCATAATTGGAAGAAAAAACTCAATTATTCTCCACAAGAGCTTAAACGGCTGAGTCACTCTCAACTGTGCCATTTTAAAAGATTATGTTACCAAAAAGAATAATGTTTATTTTTGAAATGATGACTAAATTATTTCAAGAAGTATATTAAGTTGATGAAAATAAATCATTTGAAAATGTTTTGCTTAAGAACTCAAAAGGAATCATGTTCCTCTTACATTTTTCTGTTTTGCTTTTGCTTTTATTTTTCGTACTTTCTTCCACTCTCCGCTGAGCTGATCCATGCTATGGTGTTTAGTGCTGTTGCCCAGCTCTTTCTCGCTGTTTGTCTATCAGTCTTTCTGTGTCTCTGTCAATCTAAGATCAAAGATGTTCCCTCCAAATGACATCCTGGGTCTATGATTTATGAGTGGCATGTGCTGATGGCATGTGTGTTTGTGAGTTTTGCGTGGTAAACAGTATCTATAGCTGAACTGTTTGTTAAGAAGGCATTGAGTGCCAAGGGAACTGATGGCATGGTATTACAAAACATATTTGCATAATATTCTACATGTGTGCATGTAAGACTATGAATATGGAAGTACTTTGTTTGCTGGTGTGCGTGCCACTTTGATCATATGTTCAAGGTGCATGTGTGAATGGGATTTAATGTCTAATTCCCTGTGAGAGGTTGACATATTTGCATGAGAGAGTGTAAATGCGTGTGTGTTTCTGTGCCATTGGTTGAGGCAGGGGCCAAGGTCTTAAGAGAAGGGTGCTGTGCATGTTTACGTGTGATGCGTGTAGGAGGAGGGGGAAAAACGTGTTAGTGAATCGGATGCTAAATGAGGAGGGGACGAGGTGGGCAGGAAGTGTGTGAGGGCTAGTGTGTGTGTTTACATGTGTGAATGGCTATCCTAATGAAATGTGAAAGCCCTCCCAGTCACCCCTGCCCCCTCCCCGTTGTACTGAATCCTGTCTGCCTCCCTATCCCTCTGTCTTTCCCTCTCACAAACATGTACCCACACATACACGGACATGTATGCACAACTCATGTTAACATGGAAGCGTTAGCGTGGAAAGAGGTGGGTCACGGCGCCTCTGTGTCTTCTCCATCCTGCGAGGCAAGACTCTCCCTGAGTATGCTGATAGTGCAGCTGGCAGTCCGGGAGCCTCCAGACACACAAACGCACACACACACACACACACACACACACACACACACACACATGCAGGCAGGCATGCAGACAGAGGCATGCTAGGTAGTAGGCCATGAAGCCGCTGGCGTGAAGGATAGACTGGTCTGACACCAGAAATGTAGACAGCCCCGCTGACATGCACTGGGGAGCATTACCAGGATAACGATGGCGTGTCTCACCGTGATTGCATGTGTGTATGTGCGTGTGAGGTAAGTGTGTGTTTGTGTGTGTGGATAAGTATAGGTAATATTGTATGATGATAGCATGCTCCTGAGGTTGCACATAAGAAAGTACTTAAAAAAAAACACACACAAATTCGCACTTTGCTGTGTTGTTGTTGTAAGAAAATGTGAATTTAACATTTTTGACAACTGACCATTTGCTAAACCCCTGCCCAAAACAGCAACTGTCCAGTCATAGCTTGGTAAATGTAACAAGACACGACAGACCTGTCAAGCTTTGGTTTATTCCACATGCTGAAGCAGCATACACGGGACTGCATACTTGGCATTTTCTGTGTGTGTGTGTGTGTGTGTGTTGTTTTCTTTTTTTTAACCCTGTCCAAAATCCCAAATACAAGAGTGTTGTGTAGCTGCAAACATTAACATTACTGGGTAAGTAGATTACTACCTAGAATAGTAACCACAAGTTGCTTTGAGGGCCAAGGAGCATTTCACTCAACAAATATTTTGTGTTCTTATAAGTTATATTAAAAAAAAAAGACCTTTTCACAACTGGCTCATTAGCTGTATAGTATTTCCAGTCATGGATGCTACTACCAGAGGAAAGGCTGCTGTTTAGTGGTTCTCTCCTGTGGTATTGGATTTGGGGAAGTTTATATTCCAACAGCCTTTGGCCAAATTCACACAGTGGTTAGTCCTTGCCTTGTTATTTTAAAAATAAAACATATTGTTTAGAATGCAAAAAAAGCAATGAACCAAAGTTCATGATTTGCTGTCAACTAAGCAGCAAATCAGGGATATGTTAGAGTGAAAAAATAGTCTCATCTTATAATTCTACTCATCATACTTATCATACATAGTTATTTTACTAGCGCTAACTAGCTCTACACTGCAATATTAGTACAATGCTGTATTTATATGTCTACTACATGCATCATCAGCTGGCGGGGATGCGACCAGCTAGGAAATTGGAGCTGCATTTGTCTGCCTCTATCTGAAATTAAGGACACTTAAAAAAGAAATACTAAGAATTGTGATGGTATCTCACACCATTATCAGTGTAAACTAAAAACTGCATACTGTGCGAGAATGGAAAGTCTTACAGGCATAGCAACAATAAATACTGGGTGCAGGGCTCAGAAAAAAGTCAGTTTCAAACACTTTCTCATGAATCCCATTTGTCGATGCGAAAATCATAGACTGTATATAAAGATTATATATTGTATAATACATTATCTCATACTATTTTATCATATTCTACAAAGATATATTCATGTACAGTCAGTGGAGCAAATTAGTACACTAAAAAAAACATGTAACCATTTTGGGTGGAAAAATTCACGCATGTTTATCTTTATTTGTATCACTAGCCGTCAATTAATGTGAAAATGTGTTGTCTACCACTTATAAGAGACGTTTGTAGGGGAATGATATAGGTATTTTAAGAGATGAGGGAAAAGGTGCAAGTGATCAAATGCATGACGAAAAAAGGGCACTTAAGACAAAAAAAGAGTAATCTGTCCTTTAAACCTCTTGTGAAGTGCTCATTAATCGATCAGGATGGGTTTCCTGGCACCGCACTGAATGTTCCCTGGAGCGTTCAGGGATGTTCCCAGAAATTGTCTGAATGACAACTGGGCTGGTGGTGAGCTCCGGTGCTGACGGCCAACTGATCCAATATGAGTGTACGTGTGGCTCCAGATCTGGAGGACGTGCATGGGAGAGTTGGGTGGGATAAACCCTTTAGTTCTCAAGAAAGCTCAAAAGTTTTTATACACATGCTGGCTTTATCTCCCACACGTAGGCAATACAGACGTGTGCACTGGCTCGTGTACACACACACATCCACACCCATAACACACACACACACACACACACACACACACACACACACACACACACACATATCTAGCACTCTTGCAGCTGTGTTCCAGATGGGTCAGCAGTCCTCTAGTGAATCATACAATCTCTATGACTTAACCGTTGCAAAAAGCCAGTAGCAAGCAGCACATTTTCCATATTACCACCTCCCTCCTACTGCTGCATCAACTCCCACCCCTGTCTGTATTCTAGTTTCCTTGTACATGTTTATACCCTTCTATCTGCTTTTTTATTCTCTCCATCACCTCCACATATTGCTTTCTCTGGTTTCTATGACAGTGTTCTTTGTTGCTCACTGCATTCACTGTGTCTCTTTTTCCAGCAATGTGTCATTCTTTTTTATGTTACTCCTTTTGTTTTCTTGTGAAGGATTAGATGAGAAGATGGACACCATCCTCGTGTCTTGCCATTACATATGAAATTAGAGCCAGCAGCCACATAGAGTTTGTTTATCATAAAGAATGGAAATGATGGGGAGCATCTAGCCTGACCAAAATCAAAAACTTTTACCTATGACATCCCTAAAGTTCACAAAAATTGACATGTTATATCTTTGTATACGTTTGTTTAAAGTATGAAAACAACAATATGTGGTTAAACTGGGAGTTATGTGGGGGACTATTTCTTGACAAGATGTAAAGACTTCATAGCAAGCTTCACGATGACAACATAAAAGCCAGGAAAATTCTTGCACACAACCGCCTATATTATTATACCAAAAATTGTCATTCTCAGTCTTCATTTTTTTGTATGGATTAAGCTGACCAAACAGTCACCCAGCTCTAGCTTCGTATTTAGTGGTTGGCATTGATATTCTCGTTTTCCTCATCTTTCCCAGAATGTCAAACTGTTCCTTCAAACCATGTATCTGCACAGTGTTCGTGTCTTTGTGAGAGAAAGAGAGAGGGTGAAAGGGAGGTGCAGTACTTCCACATATGTGTTCGTTCTAACAGTAAGTAACAATCCCGTCCAGATTAGTACCGTGTATAATTTTTGGGAAGACTGAATAGCCTCATACCCACATGTTTAGACTACAGAATGCAGAGCAGTGCGTGTGTTTGAGAGGCATTTTTTCATGTTACTTAGCAGGGTCTGAGTCACTCAAATCCTTTTTTTCTTTTTCAACACAATCTTTTCCTTCTGTGTCCCTCTCATGCAGCATGCGTATGAAAGTAAAAGACCAGGAGGTGGAGCTAAAGTCTTCATGTTTCTCTATTAGGAGCATGAATTAGTTTAGTGTTATTATTAATAAAATGAAGTAGTAAGTAAGTAACATAGCTTGTTGCTCCCTGCAGGGAACCCGTCTCTTGTTTTGCTTCCTTTCAAATGCAGGCCATAGATCAGGGCCAGATAAAGAATAGCACCTCCAGAGAACTGGTAGGGATTAAGACTCTTGCTCAAGGACACTTCAGCAGGGAGTGTGTTTATCCTCAGAAGGTCATGAACTGTCGATGGAGGACAACTTGTTGTTCATTACACCAGCCTGCTGCCTACACTTCCTGGACTTTGTGTGATAAAAAGCTTATTTATTCTCTGCCTTTTTTCTCTACTGTTTTATTCCTCCTCCGATCCCTCCTCTCCTCTCCTCTCATACCACTCTGCCCTTTTGCCAGGAAATGAGGTGATTGACTCCATTTCAAACCCTGTCGCAACACAAAGGCAACTTCTGTACACATGCTTCCTGTGGAGAATGTACATGGGATAAAGTTCACCCTCTGTGTGAGTCAGTTGTCCTACAACCAACAAACAGACACAAAAGGGGACATACATGTGTACTCAGCATCCACACGCTCCATTTTAAATGAAAAAAACACATGTACACACAAGCATAAACCTTTCACCTTTAGCTCAAATACTACATAGCTCATCTCAGACATTTTACAGAACAATGTACAGAACAATGCTTGTGTGTGTTTGTCAGTATCCTATGGTGCATGCATAGAGACAGAGGGGAAGCAATAAATGAATACTCTGTCCTGGCAACAAGCTGTTTTCCTGTCAACATTGCTGTATCTGTGCGTGAGTATGTGAATGTGTGTGTGTGTGTGTGTGTGTGTGTGTGTGTGTGTGTGTGTGTGGGCACAACCAATCTGCCAAACTGTTTTTCCAGTCAGGAAATGGTGGAGTGTCATTCTTTCTATCATCCTCCACCACCACTCCTTCAGTGAGTATAACTGAAATCTTAACACTAGCCCACGACCCTCCAACTCTCTGTTTTCTCTGTTTCTTTTTCCATTCCTCTGATGTCTTTGTGTACTTGTCATTTGGAGTGATGGATGGTCAGTGAGGGAGGAGGACAAGGAAACATAATATGACAGGATAAGTAGAGGGAGTATCACAGATCAGTAGGAAGGGAGATGATAAAAGACAGCAAGAGGTTGACAATGGGAAAAAAGGGGTAGCAGAGGAAAAACAGAAAGATGTTGACATATATTAAAACAGAGTTTTTGGAGACCTCTTTTAAATGGTCAGTGAGTTGGACTGTGAATGGGATATTGTGTACCTAAGGTCAAAGAAGCAATAAATTACATTTTGTAGCAGTACAATATGCCATTGACCAAACTGCTACTGTAATCTCCAGGTTTTGAAATAAAATTAAACTCTTAAGCTCCACTAAGGGACCCCGAAGGAATATGAAAGTCAAAAAGAGAACAAATTTAAATTTGCCTTGATGGTGGGATATGAGAAAAGGCAGTGGGGTCTTTAAAAACAATGTATTGTCCTTGGGAAAGCAAATGTGCTAAGTAAAGCTGAGCCTATGAGATATAGTGAAAAGTAGACATTTCGGCCTGAGTCTTGTATAAGAGAAAGGACATGAGTAATCCATGTGTGGCTTTATGTTGACACTTGATGAGAAGTGAAGGGGTCATAGAAATATGCATCTTTATCCACCGGAGACCACGACTATCCACTGGAAATTTGATGATTATCATTCCATAGTTTTTAAGATGACTTACTACAGATCAAAGTATTGATTGTGACAGATGAAAGGTCAGTTGGTCAGCAAAATCAATAGAAATCAGTCTTTGGGAGCCATAGATACTGTATGTATTTCAAGACTATCTGGCTAGTTGTCTTTGAGATATCTTGCTCTGTAACAAAGTTTGGGGCAGATGAAAGAATGGACAGATGGACTAGATGATTGACAATGAAACCCTTAGGTCCACTGCTGACAGTCATACTGAACAATATTAAGATTTTGAGGAAATGAAAGAGAAGGAAGAGAAAAAAATCCCACTTTTCTAGTCTGGGTTAGATGCAGTATGAATGAAATGTATGTAATAAGATTAAATGTGTGAACTATACACACAGTGTTTATAATTTATGATTACACAGTTAAACAGATGTTCGACATCCTGTCCAATGCAACTATTTATACCATTTTTAGAGATGCAAGCAAAGCAACCATTGCCACTTCCTGAACAGAGAGAGATCTTCTATGTCCTCTTTTCTGTCTGCCAGTTTCTGAGCTAAAACCTGCACGCCTGGGGCGTTGCTGGCTGGTCACCATGGCAATGATGGCACAACTTGTTTGAGGTCATTGCCTGGTACACAAGCGTAATAGTGTCTTAGGGGCTAAGTCAGTGTTAATGTCCACTCATTAGTTTTTAAGAAACTTGCATTATATCCATTTAGCTGAGGCTGTTATGCAGAGGGACTAAGTGTGACAACCAAATATGCTCAATTTACAAAATATTACAATTCAAAGCAGGTAATCATACAGACAGTCTATTATCTAATTCTTATTGAATACTAATAACCCGAGCACGATAATGCGTGTGACAGATACTAGAGGACAAAGAAGAAGACAAGACAACTGAAATCAGGAGAGGGAGATTTTTTATAGGCTTGTAGAGACTAAACAGTCTTATTCAAAAAAGATAGTTCAGTTAAAATGATAGCATTACATTAAAGTAGTCAATAAATAACATTAAATCATCACTTATTGAGCTCATATAATATGTGCTACAACCAAACTCAGGACCAAAACAAGGACGGAAAATGAAAACCACATCTCCCCTCACCCCCACCTCTCTCCCAGCCAACACACACAAACACTCAGCAGTCACATGTGCACAAGAGCCCTGTCTTTGACACTGCCAGCAAAACTACAGTAGGACAGTCATTCATCTGCTCCTAAACTGATTAGCATAAGAGAGAGAGAGAGATGGATTCCTGAGGCTTGAGTGAGCGAAACAGAGTACAGAGTCTGACAGAGAAAGGAAAACAGCAGAGCCCAGCACATCACACATGGGTCAAAGTTTAGCTTTGGATATCAGCTGATGAGGGATAAGGAAAGGCAACAAGTCTGCTCTTGTAATTAGAAACTTAAGGAAACATGAGCAGGTTTCTATACAGGACTTTGGGACCTAGAACGAGCTACGGAGAAACCATAAAAAGACTATCACTACAATGTATCAGTAGCATAACAGGGTTAGATATAAAGGTGTGGCAGATAAAATACTGATATTTAACTGAACAAGGGGAGAGGGGTCCTTCTCGCCAATGTGAAGTGGGAGATTTAGAGGAGAACAAGGGAGGTATCTGTGGCATTCAACCCCTTCAGACCTGCTGGGCTGGTTTCTGGGTCATTAAAATTCCTCCTTTCCTCTCGTCTCCTAACTTCTCTCCGAAGCCACAGTTTCTGCCCTAAGCGACATGTTGGCTCATGTCCACCTGCTCGGCCTCTCCTCCCTCTCCTCCACCGTCACTCTCCCTCTCTTATCTTCCTGCTGCAGAGCAGGCTGCTTTCTCTGTGAGTCAGGAAGACAAATTTTTCTAGAAATTTTCTTTAGTGTCTTACTGGCTGCCTTGTGTTTTCCTCTGTGTTATCCCTTCTCCCCTCTTTCTTTTCCACATCCAGATGTGATCACAATAAGTCCCATCTGATGTTACAGATCTAGACAGTCATCCCTCATCTTCGTCTCTCTTCCGACTTTGTGTTCTTTTATTCTTCAACTCACCTTCCTCTCCTGTCTGCTCGCTCTCTCTGCAGTGAGGCGTGTAAGGCGGTATTCTCTGGAGTGTCGCTTCTGTTCAAAACTGAGATGATGAAGCAAACAAAGTAAACGTCAAACCTGCCTAGACTTCTAACCACTTATTTAAATCGCCTCAGCCAACAACAGCAACCACAACAAAAACAGCCATGACCTGATGAAAATGTGTAAAAGCAACCTGAGCCTTCAAGCATTTCCAAATGTCACTTAAACAAAAGAGAAAACAACTACTACTGAATCAGTTATGGCTCTGCTAGAGAGGGGAAAATAAAGATATATTTTAACCTATCTTGTATTTTTGACCTGATATGTCTGCAATGGATGTGGTATATGTGTACTTGGCCTGACCTATAGATTTCACTAACACACCAGGCTGAGATTTAATGTCATTTCCATTTGAACCCTAAAACCTTTGACTGACAGGAAGGACTACAGGACTGTTCTGATATCATGGAAACTTAATTTACTCCATGCTTAACTCTAATAAACTGGCACCACCATCAGATTGATAAATTTGCTGTAAATGGTTAACACTTTTGTTTGATTGTTACATAATCCATGGTGACTAGCATTGCCCTGGAATATGTGTCAGCAGTCCAAAGTTGTATCATTGGCTCATATTAAAAGGGCCCTTTAAATTTGTGAGCAGGTTGAAAACAGTTGTATGATGTCTTCCGTGGCTTTGAAGGAGCTTTGATAAGTCTAAGACAAGGGTCTAATGAAAAGCTGCAAAGAAATTTGCAACATAGAAAATATAAGGTCCATTGTTTTTGGACCTTGACCCATAGTAATGGATAAAAGTCAGGGTACCTTGGGCTCTGCCTCTTTCTCTTTCAAGACCTCCAAAGTTATGGAAGTACAATACTTAATCACTGGGGTATTCTTTAATGTTATATTAAATATTATAATACCCTCAACAAGCCAGCGTATGAGGAGGTATTGAGCTAGTCACCTGTGATTACTTAAAATAACCCCTGCTAAAGTGTTAGCATACACACTAGACATAATATTCTGCGCTAACAGATAAGTTTGGCAGAATAACAGTATTTGTACCATGTGATTCTGTTGATCAGAAGATTCATAAAAGGTTTTGTGGTCTAAGAATGACACATAAATTTGTCTTAGACGTGACTTATCAGTGACAAATATTATTTTCAAGACATACTTTAATCACAGTGCTTGTTAATACACTGCTAACAAGAGTATCAGGTATGTGACTGCTAAAGAGACTAATCTTACCTCTATGTCCGCTCTGACTGCTCTGAGAAATGTTGATGACTGGCAGGCATTGCAGAAATAACCTGAAACCTTCTGATCAACAGCACACATGAACACACACGGACACAGGCACACACACACACACACACACACACACACACACACACACACACACACACACACATAAGCTCACACTCCTTCTTGGGCTAATCTCCTATACTGCCTCTCCCCAAGAGCCAGAGCTTGCCTTTGATCAACATACATTATCAAGGCACATTTGGTGTCCCGTGTGTGTGTGTGTGTGTGTGTGTGTGTGTGTGTGTGTGTGTGTGTGCGTGCGTGTGCGTGTGTGTGTGTGCATCAGGGAGAGGGCCAGATCTCCGGTGGGGGTGGGAGGGCCTAACCTAAAGTGGCGGATATTGTTGCGCTACTTCCTGCCCTCTAAGCCCTCCTGACCTGGGGAACCATGGCCAAAGAGCCTTTTGTTTAGCTGACCCTAAACCTCTCCTCTGCCCCTCCCTGTCTCCCTTTCCTCCTCTTTCTTTCTTCTCAACCTTTTTCCCTCTCTCCTTGAACCTCAAACATACTCTAATGCCGAACTCTTGGAATTGATCATCAAAGAGACCACCAGAGCACAGACTCACACAAACACACTCTCTCACACACACAGGCATTCCTGTTATGTTGCCATAGCAGCAGAGATCCTTGATACTATGCTTTGAACCTGTTTGCGAGTAGGTCATTCTCACCTTTAGGGGTCCGCTCAGACAGATCGGATGTGACACTGTAATGGTTCCTTCTAAAGGTTAATGTATTAGAGGCCTGAAAAGTCTTAGGGAAAGGTAACGTGCATTATACACGTTGATGATAGTGTTAGTTAAGAAAAAGATGAATAAACTATAAACTGTGTTTTCAGCCACACTAGTGACATGGTTGTAGGCTTTTAGTCTTGTTTAACTTGATGTAGTTATAGCTCTCCTGGAGTAACATAAATTCATATACTGAGGATCCACTACTGCAGCTTATGCATATCTGATGCTGGCCACTGTAATGTATCCTTACAAATGAATCATAAATGTTTATACCAAGCTAGAGAAAAAAATACTCAAAATCAATGCCTCTCAAAACAAAGATTAAAGTTGCTGTGATTTCACCCTCCACTGAATCCCAAGTATTAGGCCCACATCCCAATGGCAAATGAAGCCCTAATACACATGCTACTACATGTGACCCAGCTGTAAAAGTCTACAAGGGCACGTAGCTCACTCTGTAAGGAAGTTAATGTCTGCAATCTGATGCACTGGCACATGTGCAGAAAACACATGTAGGCATGCGCAAACCATCACGCCAATGCGTGCGCACACACACACACACACACACACACACACACACACACACACACACACTAAAACTAGTTGGTATTTCTGGATTCCAATCAGTCCACTTAAACTAGCATGCTTGTCATAGCTCTCCTAGTTATTTCAGGTTACATTATGTTGTTAGAGAAAGAGAGACAAATTTACAGGTAGCCTGACTGGTTAGATGACAAAAGAGACGATGTCTCTGTGTTTTGTATTTCGGCGCTAGGGGACAACAAGAGTGCGTCTGTCAGGCTTTGCGTAACAAAATTTCAGAAAGTGTGCAGAGAGATCCCAAGCCATGTTGAAGGAAGGTTCAATCGATGTGAGAAATTCCTGGTGCCACTTTGTATTCCAGCAGGGAAAGGAGCCTTGTAACAGGTCAGCGCCTCCACAGAGTGTTCCCTCCAGCACTGTGTGCCATTCATGTCCCATTTAACTGTTTTAGTTACCTGGTTATATCATATCGGTGCTCTTATCCTGTTCATCTTCCTAAAGTAGATTTTGCTAGACACAAAAATGCATCCATAAGAGACTTTCCTGTTTGTTTGTTTATTTGTTTGTTTGTTTGTTTTTGTATGTGCAATTGCAACACAATACAAAAGGAGAGAGATACAAAACTGTTTTAACCCTAACCCAACTATTTTAGTCACAGATTACCTCAGATAACTCCATCTGCATTTATATATTAAAGCTTCCCTACAAAAGTTTTGTTTTTTTTTTGCCTGTGCTGTCTTTCATCATTTATGGAAAATTACAAGAGAGAGCAATAGAGTTTTGTGTTTCGTTCAGACTTTTTGACAATTTGTTTAGTGTGTAGATGAAGATATGGATCATTCTTCATGCAATACAAAGCAGGTGTTGAGATATTCCTTTTACCAGTGACGTAAAAATGAATAATTTAGATGGGAAACAACCATAGAGATGAGTATACATGGCATGTTTTTTAGTGATCTGCCTAGGCGTATTGTTTCTATCTTAATGCCACTATGAGTTTTTCATACCTCTTCTATTCTTGTTGGTACTACACACAATTTTTCTTGTGTTGTGTTCTGTCTTTGGCTTGATTAAAAGAGTTGGTGTAAATAATAGATAATAAAAAACATAGAACTACTCCTCATTTAGCATTATTGACATTATTGAAATTTTACCAGTATTTATGTGGGGTTTTTTATACAGCTCATGAACTATTTTTGGATGGTGCTTCACCTCTCACAAGAAGCAAGTGTGTCCTAAAAACTGTCTTGGCACAGCACAGAGGTGGTATGAGACACACATTGAACCAGTTTCGATCTGAAATAATGGTACAAGCTGTGTCGCTGACTCACAAAATGAGGCACCTGCTGTGGGCGTTGGGAGCTACACATATCTGGAGCTTTAGTCATATAAAACACTGTCTCATCCTTCACTCTATTATCAGTCATGTCACTGAACCCTACCATTGGTGGACTAAGTAATAAGACTCTACTTTCTTGCAACTATTTAGAAATTCTCCCTTACAAGTCTTGCATTCAAAATTTTACTTGAGTTAGGAGTAGGAGTAAAATGAACCTAACGTACTTATCATGCAGAATGGTATAACGTATGAGTAAATGTGTTACTTTCCACCCATAAACACTACACAACACACTCAACATAGCTCTTTAAAATCCAGAAATTTACCCATTATGATTCACATGAAAGAGACAAAATTACTGGCCATAATGACAGTAATTATACATTGAGACTTTCATCGTTGTTTACTGCACC
>CM029116.1:18541219-18556219 GCA_016859345.1 Istiophorus platypterus | reverse complement strand
TGCCCGGTATATCTTTTGTCGCTGCTCCGCCGCAGTGCCTTGTTATTTGTGAGTGCGTGTGTGTGTGTGTGTGTGAGGGGGAGAGAGAGAGAGAGAGAGAGAGAGAGAGAGAGACTGTAGCTTACGTGCAAACTTGCTCGGGCAGCAGCGTGTAAGCGGCACGTAGACGGCAGCGGCCGCGTATCGGACTCCCGTGATCAAAATATACGGTCCCGAGAGAGAGAGAGGTTTTGTTACAGCGCTGATTTTATCGCTCCGGCTCGGAGACGCAGCTGTAATTACAGGCGTGACGTTAGCGAGAGACCAAAGACACCGGGATTAAAGCGAAAGACACCGTCCGGTCACATACCCTCGGTTTTATATGATTAATCCGAGGCTGGTGACTGTGCTCGAGTTCCCCACAGCAGGATTAGGTAATATATTATTATTATTTTTCCCCGCTTCAGCTGCAGTAAACCGCGTGAACCCTTCGCCTCCTCGCCCAGAGGAGAGTCGGGCCGAAGCAGGCTGCTCCTGTAATATTCCTATAAAGTGTCCGTGGCGGCGGGTCGCTACCGGGGCTGTCGCCGTGTAGTTCCTGTTAAATCTGCAGGGTCATTGCGGGATCAGACCAGACTGGTTTGTTTTGTTTTTGTTCGGTGGTTGTGTGCGCTTTTTCTTTTCTTTTTTTTTTTCTGGGTCTGTTTAGTTTGTTTGGGGCTTTCGTCGGAAGAGTTAAACAGGTTTCGTTTCAGTATTCACTGGGCGAGGGTTTTCCTTTCTAGAGAAGGGAAGGCGAGTTTTCACGGTTTGATTTTTCTGTCTGGCATAATCGCTTGAGCAACCTATGAATCATTGCTTTATCCACCGGGATGACTTCATCTTGAAAACTACAAATATCGGATTCTAGGTGTTGCCTTTGATGACTACCTCTTTCTTTCTTCCTCTCTTGCTCTCCCAGGACCGTCGAGCTCTAGGAGGAGATCATGGATAAAACTTTGCACATTCTTCAGAAAGCCGCAGACGGTGTGCCGACCGGGATCTCCCTGGATATGAGTTTAAATATGGACGAAGGGGAAGATTTCACGGAACAGCAGATCGTGGGGCTCCCGGACAAAATACCTCTGGTGAAACCGTATTTCAAAAAGAAGCAGAGGAAATTGGACGCCAAATGCCTCCACCGCGCCCTGGAGGATCCTCTGCTGACCACTTTACTGACCACGGACACGCTAGTCTCCGGGGACGGGGTGTTCGTTCCCCGCAACCAGCCCGGTCGGACCCCCGGCAACCTGTGCGCAGCGGCCGTGGTGAAGCAGAACTGTATGAGCCAGGTGTGTCTCAAAGACCCGGGAGCTGCCGATGATACAGCAGCTGGGGCCGGGGTACCGGGGTTGATGACCCGGGATGGTGATGTGGAAATAGCCGATACTACTGCGGAGCTGGAGGAGACAGAGCTGCGAGGGGAGCGACCCAAGATCGCTGATCCTACCCCCGAAGGCCGCTGCTTTCAGCTGAAACCCGCCCTCAGGGCGGCCGGGAACACGGTGACAATAACGGCTCCCGGCAAGGATATACCTCCCATAGCTGCACCCCAGGCTTCTCTTCAGGAGGGCGGCATCAAAAGCAATGACCCCTTAACCTCTGGCGCTAAAAACCTTCCGGTCAAAGACTGCAGTGGAGTCAAGGAGCCCCTTCCCCTCCTCCTGCAGCCCGACAAAGGAGTGCTATTTCAGGATAAAAGTGAAGAGGCCTCCCTGGACCTGGTTTTCGAGCTGCTCACCCAGCTCCAGTATCACACGCACCAGTCAGACTCAGTGGACATCTGTGTGGATTTCCTCCAAGGGCAATGTGTTTACGGCAATGACTGTGCCCACCACCACACTGTCCTTCCCTACCACTGGCAGATCCACCGGACCAGTAGTCAGACGTGGCAGAGCATAGCGGACGACTCCCAGGAACAGCTGGAGAGACTGTACTGCAACCCTGACAATGAGCAAGTTAGGCTCAAGTTTCAGTAAGTATCTCGCTATAGTGTCTACTGCAACCTGCAGGCTGTTTTATATTATGCTGTGTATACTGTCGGCCCTCTGGTTAGATACAGGATCCTTCTGTGAGCGGAAGCAGTACCAGAGTTCTGTGTTTTCTGTTTTGAGATCTGTGCCTGGGGGTATGGGCTTAATTCACTTTCATTTCAATCTATTCAAAATGAGCTCTGAAAATACAATTCACACGCTTGTGGATGGGGCATCAGTTTCCGACATTTCTGATTATTCTTGGCAACGACACTTGAATGTCATTTATAAAAAGAAATCTCTATAAAAATCAGACCTATAATAACATTACACCAACAAAGCTTTGCAGTTATGAAAAAAAAAAACAATTTCTTTACTGGATCGATAGAATTGGAAAGTATGGTACATTGTAGCCACATTAGTATAGTGTTGTGTTGTAGGCTACCTACTGCTGAAAAGGCTGCTGTGTGGTAAATTGATAGGTACTTGTGACATGGCAACAATGGTGCAGTAAGCTGATAGGCTGGTTGTCAGTGATAAGCCACTTCTGGTTTTGTAGACCTCTGCCTGAGCTTCCTCTTTGGATTCACTAGCGGTAACAAACTGAAAGCCTTGACTCCCCAGCTGTTCTGTACATGTGTGGCTAATGGACTGTGGCCAAATGAATATATCTTTAAGCATGTTACTTTCATAACTCTTAGCACAGTAAATGTGGTTTATTTATGCATGTGTGAAAGTGTGTATTTTTCCTTTAATGCCGTTTGTGTGTGTGCGTGTGTGTGCTCGCGTGGGTCTGTCTGTCTAGTTAATGTTTACCCTACATGTATTACTTTATTTGAACTTACATACCGCCTATCATGCCCTTGTGGAGCCATGGTACTCCATCTCCCAGCCTTGATATTGGTTATCTATTTCCTGTATTTCCCTGCTCCCGAACCCCAGCCCCATGATTGGCTGGAGCTCCATCCAAACAGCACTCATAGCAGAAAGCTGTGAACTTCCATGACCCTCAGTTGCCTTGTGCGGTCACTGACACAGACGCACTTGGCAGCTTCTCCCCTTCCGTCGGTCATAGATTTGCACACCACTGTGTACACTCAAACACACACACACACTGCTTGGCACGCAGACGCTCGCACGAATGGGCTGCACAGAGCAGCTCAGTGGTTTGCAGTGCTCACACGCACGCCTTTTAGCAGACAGAGATAAACCTCTCTTTCACTCTCTCACACACCCACATAGATATACACACATGCAAGCACTTGGCAGGCCCCAGTGGGGTGACATAAAGGCGCATGCACTGCTTCCTGTCAAACTGTACTGTATGCAGGCACATTGACACACAGTGACTACATCTACATGGACTCTGCCAATCTCATTTTAAACACGGGCCGTTTATTGTTTGTTCCATTTATTTCCTCCAACGTAGCCTACATATCCGTGTCCCTTCTTTCTTTTGTTTCTGAGTTTCTTGTGTTAGCTGCCATCTTCTTCTGCTACACACAGAACTCAATTTAATAATTCTTTCCACCACTGGGTGATCAGATAATTATTTTCTCAACTAACCTCTTCATTGTTTGGTCTATAATCTATAATCAATGATAAATCTAGTTTCCTCCCACAATCTCAATTTTTAAAAGCCCAATGTGACATCCTCAAATTGCTTGTTTTTTCCAGCCTACAGACCAAAAATCAAAGATATTCAGTTTACTACCACTTAAGTTAAAAACTAATGCAGAAAATCATCAGAACAGAGAAGCTGGAAACAGAATATCTGGCATTTTCTGTTTTGAAATTTCAAAATAGCCGCTGATAAATATTCTTCTTCTACTTGCCTCACTCTTTGGCTCTATTAACATTTACCTTTGCAGAAAGCATACATTAAGCATTTCAACTGTGCCAGAATAAGCAAAGACACAGTGTTTAATTAAGGCGTCGATGCAAATTAATTTGTAAAATGCCACACTTTAATTCTGTTATGCACAATCCAGTTATAAAATCATATTGTGTTAAAATAATCAGAACATTTGAGCACTTTTTTAGTCATATTTTACTCTGAATTGTATTAAAAGTGCAGTTCATTTTAACATTGTCATTGACATAACATTATGCCATTATACCCTTGCATCATCAACCACATACACATCCCTGATCACATCATCAGACCTTTTGGGATTTACTGAGGCTTTTGAGAGGTAATGTATGTCTTTGTTTATACCTGTGTGGAAAGTACACACACACACACACACACGTGGTTTGTGTGTTTGTACAAAGATTTGTATGTGTCTGTCTTTGGCTTGTTGACCCATGTTTTGAACTGAAACTATGCAAAGCGCATATTGCCCCACAAACAGGATATGCACCTGGTGGTGTCAACCCAAATTCTTCAGAGGCATTTTGAGTGTGTTACACTCAACCAAACAGTCATACAGAACCATCTGGCTCACTTGACTGAAACTCCATTAGAAACTAGAAACACCCTAAATAGTTTTACATATATTTGATGTTATTTTAACAATAGGAATTATTATTTTCCTTCTATATTGAGAAAAGGGCACCGTCATATAGTATGAAATGTGCTCAAAAATTTTTCATTGTGCAAATATTTGTATTAATTCGTGGTTTGATTAGCTCACAGGCTATCAGAGACATTTCCTCTGGTTTGCTATGTTATGGTTTCTATTCTCCGACAATTACTTTTCGAAGACTTGTGACACACTTTAGGTTTTGTTACAAGCTGGATAATCACTAAATTCACATGCATTTTCACTTAATTATACTCATCTAGACACTGTCAGCCCATTTTATACTTCACCTGTAATGCCTGTAACTGTCCACACACATCATAGCTATTTTTCATCATGAACCGCCCTGTTGCTTCTCTTGGTGTGCATTTCTATATTTTTCAAGAACCCCAAGAATACAGCTCTGAAGAGCGTGGTATTAAATGTTTTCTAACCCTGACCTTAGAACAGGTTTGTCTGTTTGTGAATGGTAGAGTGAAAACACAACATAAAACATTTAACGTGACGTAAAACATTTTCATTCCTGAAACACATGACTTCTCTGACAAATAACACACCCATGTTTGTAGGTCTTTAGGTTTCGTCTGCAGTAGGTAAACACTGGTTGATTCTGCTTTAATAAAGTGGTTTATTGCATTGTTGCCCTCTGCTAACTTAGTGTTTATTTACAGTACATGTCAGGACTGAAAATGGATGGTTGACCTGCCTCTGGTGGATGTGAATATTATTAAATTGTTTGTTGCCACTGGGTAAACTCAGAAATGGTTCGAGGCTCGGAGAGCTGAGCGGACCGTTGAGTTGTGAGAGACGCAATGAGAGGAAAGGTCCTTAAAGTTGTGCCGTGCTCTGACTCTTCTGGTTATTTATTGCTTAGTTCAGTCATTTATGCGAAGCTTAGTGTTGCACAGGGTGTGTTGTGAGAGCTCTTTTGATACTTTTCTTTAGAGATGCAATCCAGCTTGTCTTTTTATGCACGCAAGCACACACACTCAGCGACAGGGCGAAGACATCACCGTGGTTACCACAGCCAAATGATAACACTGTTAGTGATCTAAAGAGCAGCAGATGACTTAACAAGCTCTTCTGTCGGTATGGCAACACAGGCCCATTTTGCCTTGTGCCGTGTGTGTGTGCACGGCAGAAAAAGAGGTTGACAGAAAAGAAAATGAACGAGGATTGTTTTGTGTCTGCATCTGATTATGTGCATTGCAGCCTATTATACTGTATATATGTGTGTGTGTGTGTGTGTGTGTGTGTGTGTGTGTGTGTGTGTGTGTGAGTGTGTGTTCTGTGCTGAGCTGTTCCCATGTGTGTATGATCCATAGCACAGGTTAATCCCATCCATATGATAAGCAGGAATGGAAGCCTGGCTAATCCGCCTTAGTTATGAACTCAGCAGTAAGTAAGAATGTCACAGTCATCGCTTCTAAAAGTTATACTGTAATAATCCTCTGCTGTACAGTTGCTTGTTAACAGATTTATGCTCTGATGTAGAGTGTGTGCGTGTGTGTGTGTGTGATTGTGAGTGTATGTGTGAGAGAGAGAGAGAGAGAGAGAGAGAGAGAGAGAAATATGAAAAAAAAAATTGGCACTTTTATTTTTCCTTGGCTGACCTAAAAAGCATTAGGTGGTGTTTGTAATTTACAGGAATACAAAAATTCTCTACCTAATCTCGTATAATTAGGCCAATTTCCTGTAATATCTGCATAAAAGGGGACGTTAAGACTTGAAAAACGTCTTGCTGATTTCTGAGTAACCATGACAAAGCAAACATTTCTGTGTGTGTGTGTGTGTGTGTGTGTGTGTGTGTGTGTGTGTGTGTGTGTGTGTGTGTGTGTGTGTGTGTGTGTGTGTGTGTGTGTGTGTGTGTGTGTGTGTGTGTGTGTGTGTGTGTGTGTGTGTGTGTGTGTGTGTGTGTGTGTGTGTGGGGGGTTGGGAGAGAGTGAGAGAGAGACTCTTTTGTCGGCCAGGTGATAAAAGCCTTGCTTGTCATTAACTGACATAAAGAGTCACCAAGCACCAAGGGCAGAGCGACCTGACACCAAGGGGTTTGTGTGTGTGTGTGTGTGTGTTTATATTGTGGGGGATTCCACGTTACCTCATTGGGTCACGAACCAAAGAAAATCAAGAATGGTTGTGTCTATGAGAGCTTGTTTGCGTGCAGTATTTGTGTGTGTGAAAAGAGGCAGTGTCAGATAATCTAACCGAATGTGTCGTGTGTACGGGTGTGCGTGTCTTTGTGTGGCTATAATGTGTCAGACAGCCCATGCCATGAATCAGTGGGGCGAGGTCTCGCCTGCTCTGCCTCTTATTACTCAAAGTCTGCCTTTATCGCTCCATCTCCCCCCCCCCCTCCATCTCTTCCTCCTTTTTCTCTAAAGTAGTTACTTACTGGATCTCTCGTCCTTTGTTTCCTTGTTGCACCTCTCTTTTACTCATTTTCTCTGCCTTAGTATCATTTTTTTTCTCCCCTCAGTTGTCCCTTGAGGGCCAAGGAGGTGTAAGAGATGTGGAACTGTGTGTGAGCTATGCCTCAGGAGTTATTAACATCATCCGTTTGACTTTTTCTGTTTCCTCTCTTTTTTTCTGTATCCGGTCTTTTTCAAGTGTCGCTAAATGTTACCTTTAATGTAAAACTCTTTATCTTCCAACCCCCCCCCTTTCCTCTCCGTTTGATGTCCTTGGGAGTTTTTACATTTTCAGAGATAGGGTTAAAGGATAGAGAGTGAGGACACGCTGAACTATTAGCCTAATGATGTGGTGGAGAGGAGGACAGAGGGATACACTCCTACAGAAGCAATCTAGGACATGCAGAGGACAACAGTACATTTTTTCTGTTCTCTCTGTATGTGTGTGGTTGACTTCATGTTATTCACAGCCCTTAGAGCTGAAAAACAAAATCAAATGAAGCACATTTAAATAGATAATTGGAAAGTGAATAGCTCTAACATCAGGAAATAACTCTAACCCATGACAGCAAGGGTGTGTGTGTGTGTGTGTGTGTGTGTGTGTGTGTGTGTGTGTGTGTGTGTGTGTGTGTGTGTTAGAGAGGCCTTCGTCAGCAGATTTGGCTGTCTGACTGACTTATCTAGGCGTGACTGGATGAAGTTTGCGTGTATGTACATGAATCTGCCGAAAGAATGCGCGTGTGTGCACGTATGAGAGTGAGTAAGTGCTCATATTTTTTTTTTTTCTAGTCTGTGACGTTCACAATAGCATAACTGATGCTGGCATGCGTGTTCTTGTGTGTGCAGCCGTGAGAAAGTTCGAAGGTGTACCTGTGTGTGTGAGATAAAGGCAGTGGGGAGGAGTAACAGTCATTTTGACAGAGCAGTGAGTTTTCTCAGTCTTTATTTATTCAGGGAATAAATGCTGAACATGCTGTCTCTGTTTTTTTCTAGCAACACCCTGCACTCACAATCAGTACTGATCCAGACATTCACACCTTGGAGCTACCTGGCACAAGAACAAGAGCCGGTTTGGTGCATTTTCAGCGCTACATGCTTTGCTCAAGGGCCTTCTTCTTTCACCTTTAGCACACTAACCCCCCCGAAGCCAGCAGCAGGTTTTTCCATTCAAATGTCCAATTCAAATATATCCTTTGAATATAAATTGGCATTTCTACTTGACTTTTGTGTTTGTACCTTTGCACAAACTTGGAGCAGCCCGACATTTCAAGCATGGTCTTGAAAGTGTTACCCTTGCCAGGGTGGGCGTGCCTTGAGTCTCGTTCCAGCTTTTGATTGGCCTCCAGGTTCGAAGCCCAGAAATCTCAGTGCACTTAATTTAACTGGCAGAATTTTATTTTTAGAATGGCACAAACTAGCCTGGGAGTGACCGAGAGAAAAGGACTTTATGAAAGGCTTTGAGAGGGAGCTGTCTTCGCCTGTGAAAGAGACAGAGATAAAGTGGCACTAATCGAGGTGGGGAGGTGGCCTTTAAATGTGACAAAGTTCACACAACGTCCTTATAATAAAACCTGAGTATGTATGTATGCATCATAAGTCAGTTTTGAATTCATACAAACTTCCCAGAAGCCCTCATAATGTACCATTGCAGGCAGAAACTGTTCTGTACTGAGAGAGCCGGTAAAAAAAAAGAGGGTGGTGGGGGGCTTGGAGAAGCATCTACTGCACTTTCATGTTCAGAGAGGAAAACAAAATGAACAAAGAGGTATGGAGAGACAGAATAGAGAGATGACCGAACAAAGTGAGATAAAAAAGTAAGAAACAAAGTAAAAAGAAGAGAGCAGTCAGCCCAGAGGTGATCTAAAAGATCTTCTATTCACTCAGTTAATTTGTTTGTGCTACATTTTCAGTCTCTTGCCTTTCAGATGCTTCTGTATGCCTATCTTGTCCTGTAATACCTATTTCTATCATCCCTCTCGCTTCTGTTTCTCTGTGTTATCGCTACCTTCCAAATTCAATTCTCTCGTCTTTCATATGAAACTGAAACCCTTTTTTTAATTACATGAATGTGTTCAGAGAGCAGTGATTTTTGTGGACATCTGCGTTATCTAGCCGCAGTGTCTGTATGGTAATTCCAGTGTTCTGATAATCAGTGACTCGCTCCTCAGTTGTTTTTGTTTCTGCACGTGCTCAGCGAATGAAATCCTATTTCACTTCCTCTTACAGAGATACAGTCACACTGTGACTTAGCAGAAGTATGAATTGTAGTGTATGTAATTAGCATACGTATCAGTGCATGGATGTTTTTGGAAAATGACTCAGCACCTCTCACTATCACCATCCTGACCGAAACCCTGTGTGTCTGTGTATCTATGTGTGTGTTTGTGTGTGTGTGTGTGTGTCTGTCTGTCCTTCTGTCCTTCTGTAACTCAAGTGACCAGTGATTGCACTTCCAGTAGATGAAACTGAATACCTGTAAACTCTGTATCCATTATGATATAAGGTTTCACATCTACAGGCTGTTGAACTAATAACTCATCATTTTCACAGACTTCCTTCATCATCTCTGTGTTTTGATGGGAAATTTCTGAAGAGTGTAATTACTTTAGTGCTTTTTTATTTAGCACATACCTGAGGCATACACATTACCAGAAAAACACACACGAACACACACACACGCACACACACACACACACACACACACACACACACACACACACACACCCACGCATGTATTTCCAGACAGACACATACTCACCAATGTCTAACCTTTGACATTATATCTAATTAGTTTCCTGGCAAAAAAATCAATGAGCCCATTAACTTTCCCTGTCAGGCTCCGTGTGTGTGTTTGTGTGTTTCTATCAGTGCAAGTGTCTTGCAAAGTTTGCATGGTCTCTGTGTTTATGTGCGGTATGTACATGTCTGTGTGTTGCTGCCACTCTGTCTGTCTGCCGTCCATAAAGTAGCGTGCCAGCGTGTGATGCCCACATTTATTTGAGTGGCATGTCTGACCCAGAAAGGATTTGCCAGAGGCCCTATGGAGGACTAATGTAAAGAGACTGATGCACAAACAACCACACACACACACACACACACACACACATACACACACACAGTCACACACACACTCACACTCAAACACACACAGTGTGGTTTTGACCCACACTTGTCCAGACAAAGAGGGGTTAAGGGAGGTTGTATGTATGCACATAATAATGTCATATATTTAAACTATTTAGCAGATGCTAGTACTATAGCATATTTTGTCAACAAAGAGGCAGGTTTTCCAGTCTTTGACTGTTGGGTCCTTGAGCAAGACACAGAATCTCTGCCAGCTAAACCTGACCTCTGACCTACTGGGGGCAAGTAAATCTGGACGGAATCTCTTAGCTTCTGGTTTGTTTCAGCTTTTTAGGGACTGTTAGTAGAATAAGATTAATATGTGATTCTTGACCATGACATTTGTACTTTCACCATGTATAAATGAAGCATTTTTAGTTGTTTTGTTGGTTTTTTTTTTTTAAATAAATGTTGTATTGTCTTTTATCTGTGCATGTTTACATGTGGCATGTAAGTATGGTAGCTGATGCTGCCATCCTGTGTGACTCATACTAAGCGAGCAATTAAAGGTTTGGTTGTCTTGCTCCGGGGCACTCGGGTTAAATTAAGGCTCCATCAGCAGCTGCATGACCAGACATGCATTTGCTGATGGAAATCTAAACTGCAACCATTTAACAACAAGGTCACCGTGCCACAGCCACATGTCAGCTGTCTATTTGAATGTGTATTGTGTTTTTTTTTCTCTGATTGCAGCAAGGTTTTTTTTTTTTTTTACAATGGCTTTAACTATGTTTCAGGGGTCGAGTGTTTTCCCTCGACTTTGGGGCGATGCGAGTGTGTGACCTAGAGTTTGACCGGGTCCGACGACTGACCACTCCCCCTGGACCTCTGCCCATGCCCACAACAAACCCAAATCCCACCCCCAGCTGTCACACAGTGTGGAAGTACTACTGCAGAGACAACTTTGGCTGGAGGGAATACTCCGAGGTGAGCCACTCGTGTGTGTGTGTGTGTGTGTGTGTGTGTGTGTGTGTGTGTGTGTGTGTGCGTTTGCTTGCATGCACTCTCTATGAACATTAGGTCACAAGCATCAATTCTGACCACAGCAATCAGTCATCTGTCCACTGTGATAGGATCGATTTAGACACACGTACACACCTAAATACCTCTTTGACACAGCTGTCTGCCTCCAAGTGAAATTTATTACACAAAATCAGTAAATATTGAACGTTTTTTCCTTTTGTGTGTTTGTGAGTCTGTGACTCATTGTGACACTTATTATAACCTTGTTTTGTTTTTGTTTTGTTTTTTTATCTGTACATTGCACCAAAGTCAACTGACGTTTTGACACTTCCCTCACTAGACACTTCCTCTGCTTAATAAAAATGCATAGCAGCAAACTGTTTAAGATTATAAACAAGTCATTATAAACTCTTTTTTGTCTCTTTGTCCTTCTCTTCCTTCTCCTACTTTCCTTCCTTTTTTTTTCTTTCACCCTCACAGCCAGTGGTGAAGCTCATAGAGGAGGCCAGTTCAAGGGGTCTTAAGGAGGTGCGATTCATCACACTCCAGAACCAGTATATTCTCAACATCAGGGAGGGCTTCCAGCAGAACGCCATTTTTGGATTTAGACGTCAGATCAAGAAGCGGCCCATGTTCATGTCCTCTGTGATGCTTACCCCCCACCTACAGTAAGTAAAAATTTAAAAGCTCCTCATTCCAATGAAGAAGTGAACACCTTTAGAGGCCTAGCTTGGATGTTACTGATCCAGAGTCTGAGGTTGACATGGAAGCTATTTGGATGCGAGAAAGAAGCCTATTATCCCTGAGCAATATTTTAACTTCTGCGAAGGATAACAACACGCTCCAATAAGCACAAGAGTTAAGAATTGCTGCTAGTTAATTGTTAGGAACAGTGGCAGGAACAGTCAGTCCTCAGTTTAGAGGTAGAGGTCATTCACTTGACTGATAGTTTGTCTTTGTCTCTTACTCCCTGTGTCTACATCCTGTTGTGCTCTCTGGCAGAGCCTCACCAATCATTTAACAATCAGATCTTAACCTTGATACTGAACATTAAGTATGTTAGAGATGAACCCAGGATGACTATTCAAACAAAGTCCAAGATTTCTATATGAAGTGACTGCAAACACATGCATGGTCACACACACACAGAAACACACACACACACGCACGTACACGCAAAAACAAATGCACACCCAACCACACAAAGTTGGCTCTTCCCGTGGCTCTCGGTGTTCCAAGAGTGTCCTGAGTTCCTGTTTAGAGACAGGCAGGCACACAGAGGTCGGTACACAATGCTAATGTCGTAGTCAGGGCTGAACATTCAAAAGCCCCTGAACACCACATTCATCTTTAATCCATTTCAAGACCGTGGGGCTGAGCTGAACTTGAAACCCATTTAAACACTTACTGCTGCTCAGATTTTTGGCAAATCAAACCAAGTCGCCGGGACATAGGAGCTATTCTGTGCAGAACAAAGCAGGCCTGAACCAAATGGACAGAAAATGAGATAATCAGGCAGACAAGAACAGATGAGACAGAGGAAAGAAGATCCACAAAGAGCGAACAATTCTCAGCTGCCATTTTCTTTATAGCAGCGAAGCGATCTGCCTTGTTTCAACCGCCTCAATTATATTCCTGAAACAATTTATACCAGATTGTAAACAAGCGGAGTCATCTTATCCTATTGCAGATTTGTTTTTCACTTCCTTTGCAGAGCAGGCTGCTCTAACATTGTCCTACCAGTGTCCCACACAGAGCAAGCTGAGCAAACTGTGTCTGCAGGGCCCGGAGTGTCATGAGGAGACAAAATGGAGAGAGGAAAATTAGCTGGAGGAAGCAGTGGGCTGGGAAAGAATGAGGGAGAAAGAGACAGCAAGTTTGAGAGTGAGATAGAGAGCACAGTGAGAGGAAGTGAGAGAGGTCTAAATGGTTTCCAGACTGGGTGCATAGCAGAGTAGAGCTGGTGAGCAAAGGAGTGTGAAAAGTGACTGCGGGGAGCTGGAATTTGGATTGAGGGATTTGTTCCGGGACTTTTTTTTTTATCTGTTTGTTGTGTGTGTGTGTCAGATAATCCTTTAGTGTGGACAAAAATCTGATCACTGTCACATAATGGAGGCAAAAAGCTAGTCCCAACGAGGCAAACTATTAAAATCTTAGCCTCAACACCTTTTTGTTGGTTGATTTTTATTAATTTTTTCAGGGGATTGTATGCAAATCAATGCAGCGTCCGCCGGAGTGACGAAAACAAGTTGGTGTGTGTATCAGGAACAGCGTGTGCTAGGCTTAGAGGTTGAGGTCATTAGCTTGATTGGCACTCTCCCTCGCTCCCTGACCCACCTCTCTCCCTCTCCTGATGATTTCATTTTCAACCGTCTCCTCCCTCTCTCCCTCCCTTATTATCTGTCCTAATCTTTCACCTTTTCACTCTTTCTCTCCCCCAACTCCATCAGTCTCTTGTTATCTATCTCTGTTCACTTCACACTTGTTTTCTGCAGCAGGCCCTCTTTGATCTTTTCTAGGCGCATGGGGAATAGGGACATCGATTGCGAGGAGAGATTGAGACTGGACAGACAAGATGAGAGAGAGAAAAGAGATGAGAAAAACGGCCGAACTGACTCAGAGTCACACTTATCACAGTCCCTTGACAACACACATGCACACACACGCATGGACACTGTCTTATGGCTGTGGATGTGATAGGGCTAACAGCATTTACACTTAGAGAGCGATAACTTGACAGCCAAACCGCTGTTATTGACTCAGATGCCAGACACAATGGTTTTTTTGTCACTTCCATGACAGCTCTGCAATTGGCATTTTATTCTTCCCCCTCTGTCTTGTTCTCGTTCCTGTCTCTCCCTCATTCTGCCTCCCTGTTGTTTTGTTTGGTGTCTGGGTTTCATTTTCACGCTGCCCTGCTGTTTTGTTTGGTCGGTGATGGCTGACGGCTGCTGTGGACCCGCTCCGCTCCACAGCGCGGTGATGTCATTGTTGACAGTTGGTGGGATGTGATTTTGGAAGCACAGACGGGCATTTTCATCGCAGCAGGCATCAGTTTTTTTACGTTAGGATGCAGCCTTGATTGGAAATAAATGGGGATGAAGGCAGAGTAAGGTGGAAAGATAGATGGTTGATGTTTTGATGCTTTCATTGCTATAAATGAACGGGGTTGGGATGCTGCTTTCGATGACCCTCAGCAGGAATGGACGCTGGCAAATGAAAAAGGACCATCTGGCATGATGAGATCTGGAGCACATGGTCAAAGCAAGCACTTTCTAATAAGGTGCAGCAACTAATATTTGAACATGAAGCATGTTGTCATCAGAGTAAAATCTTTTAATTTGATTGGTCAACTCTTTTACTCTTATGTAGATGACCTCTATGACGAAAATGTTACTTGCAACTGTTAAAAGCTCCTACAAGTATTGCGTGCTCCAGATCTCATCATTCCAGATCCTGCCTCAGCTGTCCTGCCTTTTGAGGCAACAGTTTAAGCTCTGAGTTGGCTCCAGCAAAGATCCTTCATCCTCATTCTACACCAGAAAATGAAAAAGCATCTTGTACTGTTTGTGCAGAATGGATTATATTATTTGACGGGGGGGGGGGGTGACTGTTTGTGTAAAATAATTACACAAATACAGCTAGGGCTGCAAATAACCATCATGTTCATTTTTTATCAATCTGTTGATTTATTTCTTAGATTTATTGTTGATTTTGCAGAGCCCAACCTGACATCTTCAGATGTCTTGTTTTGCCTGAACAACCGTCCAAAATCTCGCAGTATTTGTTTTACAACTATATAAAATAGAGATAAGCAATATATATTAGTATTTTAGTATATTAACTATGTTAGTAAGTAGTATGAAGAAAACTCACATTTGAGTAACTGGAACCATTTTATATTTAGATATTTATTGTTTTAAATGACTTCAAAATTAACCAAAATTTTTGATTATTATTTACCTTTTCTCTCTAGGACGTTGGGTGGCC